>JAOUQZ010000032.1:8787536-8812534 GCA_028564935.1 Neosilurus hyrtlii | reverse complement strand
ATATAGTCACTAATATCCATATGAACAGATACAGAATGAATCCTGACAGTAAGAGATATGTACAGTATTATCAATATGATAAACAGTACAATACACACAGTGTTTAAACAATGTAAATATAGTGCAAAATGTAAGTGTATAACAGCGGGTGTTGCAACAACTGTGGCAAAAAAATTGGAATCACCACTCTTGGAAGATGTTTATTTATTAGTTTAATTGTGTAGAAAAAAACTCCAATCACAGACATACCACAAAACTATTTTCATTTAACATTCCAAACTTCTGGCTTTGTGAAACATTTACAAAAATAAAAAAGAAAGAAAATTGTAATCAACTGCAACTGCTTTTACAGATCAAACAGAGGAAAAAAATATAAATTCTGAGAAAAATATTATGGATTCACCAAACAAAAACACCTCTAGTACTTTGTTGCACCATTTCTGGCTTTTATAACAGCTTGAATTCTTGAAATCAAAAAACTGTATTCTTTTTCAATCCGGCTCCAACTTTCTCTTATTTTAGTTGCCAGATCAGCCTCTTCATGGACCATTTTCTTTAATTTCCACCAGAGATTTTCAACTGGATTAAGGACTATTTGCAGGCCATGCCATTGACATTATATTTACAGCTTTTGCCCTGTGGCACGATGCATTATCATCCTGAAAAATGATGTCATCATTACCAAACGTCCTTTCAACTGATGGAATAATAAAAGTGTTGAAAATCTCAATCTAAACTTGTGTATTTGTTAAGGATGTAATGACTGTCATCTCTCCCGTACCTTTACCTGCCATACAACCCCATATCATTAATGATTGTGGAAATTTGCATGTTTTCTTCAGGCAGTTGTCTTTATAAATTTCATTGGAATGTCACCAAACAAAGCCTCCAGCATCATCACCTTTGTGATTGATCACTGAATATAGCTCTTTTCCAGTCATCCACTGTCCACGATTTTCTTTAGCCCACTGACACCGTGTTTTTTTTCTGTGTAGATGTTAATGATGGTTTCGTTTGGCTTCTCTTAGGTGGTTTCTTACAGTTCGGTCACAGACACTGACTCCACTTTCTGCCTGTTTGTTCCTCATTTGTCTTGTTGTGCATTTCCTGTTTTCAAGGCATATTGCATTAAGTTTTCTATCTTGATGCTTTGATGTCTTCCGTGGTTTACCAGTACGCTTCCCTTTTACAACCTTCCTATTTGATTTGTACTTGGTCCAGATTTTAGACACAGCTGACTGCGAACAACCAACATCTTTTGCAACATTCCGTGAAGATTCACCTTCAAAAAGTTTTATAATCCTCTCCTTTGTTTCAACTGACATCTATCATGTTGGAACCATGATTTATGTCAATCAGCTTGGTTCACTCCTCGCTCACTAAGGTGTGAAAGCAGTCTTTTTTAACTGCAGACTAATTAGCAGATGTAATCGGAGACAGGTGTTTGTTTTAGAACTGAAAAGTACACGGTGAATCCGTAATATTTTTCTCAGAATTGAGTGATTCCATATTTTTTTCCCTCTGATAAAAGTGTGTTTCATAAAGCCAGAAGTTTGGAATGTTAAATGAAAATAGTTTTGTGGTATGTCTCTGATTGGGTATTTTCCCTACACAATTAAGCAATTAAATGAACATCTTGCAAGAGTGGTGATTCCATATTTTTTTGCCAGGGGTCCTATATGGGGCATTTAGGTGGTATCAGTCTCTCACTGAACGTGCTCCTGTGACTGATCAGCATGTTGTGAAGTGGGTGGGAGATATTGTTCAGTATTGTCTTTTGGACAACATTCGCTTTTCTGACACTACCAACAAAGAGTCCAGCTCCATCCCCACAACGTTACTGGCCTAGTGGATCAGTTTGTTCAGTTTGTTTGCATCTGCAACCCTCAGCCTGCGGCTCCTGCATGCAACAGCTTACAGGATGGCCACAACAGACTCATAAAACATCCTGAGCAGTGTTTGGCAGATATTAAATGACCTTAGCCATCTCAAAAAATAGAGATAGGCCTTTTTGCGGTAGTGTTTTTAACCCAGTCCAGTTTATTGTCAATATGAACTCCAAGGTATTTGTAGTCCTTTACCATTTCCACATTGAAGCCCTGGATGGAAACAGGGACCGCTGGTGTTTTGAATCTCCTAAAATCCACAATCTTTGTCAAATTAAGCTGCAGATGATTCTTCTCACACCATGTGACAAAGTCCACAGCAGCCCGATATTCCATATCATCACCTCCACTGATACATCCGACTACAGCTGAGTCATCAGAAAACTTCTGAAGGTGGCAGGTCTCTGTGCAGTAGCTGAAGTCTGTTGTGTAGAGCGTGAAGAGAAAAGGGGAGAGGACAGTCCCTTGTGGTGCTCTGGTGTTGCTGACCAGCGTGTCTGACACGCAGTGCTGCAGCGCACATACTGTGGTCTTCCAATCAAGTAGTCCACAATCCAGAACACATAAGAGGCATCCACCTGCATCGCTGTCAGCTTCTCACCCAGGATGGGTGAGAAGTATTGATCGGCCTGATGGTATTGAATGCACTGGAGAAGTCAAGAAACATGACCTCACAGTGCTTGCCGGCTGGTCCAGGTGGGAGTAGACACGGTTTAGCAGGTAGATGATGGGGTCCTGTACTCCGAGACGAGGCTGGTAATTGAACTGAAGGGGGTCCATATGTGGTCTAACCATGGGTTGGAGTTGATCCAGGATGAGTCTCTCGAGGGTGTTTATGACATTCGAAGTCAGTACCACTGGTCTGCAAGCCTGGGGGCCACTGGGATGTGGGGTCTTTGGTACAGGAACGAGGCATGATGTCTTCCACCGCACTGGGACCCTCTGTAGAGTCAGGCTTATCGTGAACATGTAATGTAAGACTCCACAGAGGTGGGGGGCACAGGCTTTAAGGACATAGGGGCTCACCCCATCTGGTCCTGCTGCCTTGCCTGAGTGTAGAGTCTTCTTAGCTGTTTCTCAGCCTGATTTTAGGGGAAGTTGACAGGTGGGCGAGGATTGTCAGGTTCATCACAGGAGGCAGAGGTGCAGTAATGAGAGGGAGGGAGAGGGGGTGTTTCAGGGGTTTTTAGCAACAGATGAGTTCTACACACAGAGTCATGTCTGTTTTGAGGCTTCTCATTGGTTCACTGCTGTATGATTCGGGGAATGATTCTGGGATTCCGTAAGTAGGTATTATGGGCCCGAATTGGAATACTAAGGAAACACCCTGAGCGATAACCAAAGCGGTTTGAAAATCGGCAAAGTAAGTGGATATTCTCATTGTTTTACAAGAACTTGGTCATGGAATCCTTTCTTAAACAAGTATTTTAGCATGTATAGATTGTGTTTATGGATATTAAAACTTGTTCATGTCAAAGACTTTGTTTTGAAGGATGTATTTTTGTCGATATTGCATTTTAGTCCAGATAAGCCATTTTTAACTTACTTTGGGGCGTACTTAAAACAATACCTTGTGTATTATGCTGGAGGAGGTCACATGTCGTGTAGCATGACACCATACACATGGCTTCAATACATAATGACATCAAGCTCAAATAGATAAGATCAGTATACAAACTGCAGTTTCTTACAAACAGACCATCGGTAAACATTGTTGTGGGCAGCTTCATATGAGAATGTGGAAAGATATAAAGTATGTAGACATGTTAAACTGTGTTTTGTTTGCCTGCCCGGTTGAATTTTTAAGTTCTGTTGTTTTAAATCTATTCTCAGCTGAGGCAGACACAGTCCTACTGCACAGACACAGAGTGTCTTCAGGAATGTAAGTTTGGATTTCATTTACTCACCCTCACTCACTCATTTGTCGCTTAATCCTACTATTAGGATCACGGGAAGGCTGGGGCCTATCTCAGCCGTCACTGGACAAAGGTGGGGCACACCCTCAACAGTTCACTAGACCATTGTAGGGCATCTTTGGACTGTGGGAGGAAACCGGAGTACCCAGTGGAAACCCATGCAAGCACAGGGAGAACATGCAGGCGCCGCACAGAAATGTCATCATTCTGGCCCCTGTGTGGCGCATCAGCAAGGTGCGTGACTATCAACCTGGAGATCACAATTTTGATTCCAGGTTAAAGCCGCAGCCATCCACGACCGGGAGCTAATTGGCCGAGCTCTCACGGAAGGGAGGGATAGCATACACTCCCCTGTCATTCACAACGGGCGTCTGTGAGCCCATTCGTACAAAAGGCAAATATCGCTTTTTAAAGAGGTGGCAGCATTTCATGTCAAGGAGGGGGCATATGTGTTAGGGAGGCAACACTTAATGGGTAGGAATTGGATACAACAAAAAATGGGGGGGGGCTGCTTTATGCTACTAGGGTCACAATCTCAGCTGGGACTCGAACCCAGAACCATTATACATAATAAAATACCAAATTTGGTCATTGTGACCATTTAAAACAGGTTATCAACCATGTCTGAGAAAGAGCTATGATGATGGAACCAAAATTGGTGGCACTGTCGCCCCACAGCAAGAAGGTTCTCAGCTTGAATCTTTTAGCCTATAGCCTTTCCATGTGGCATTTGTATGTTTTCCCTGTGTGCCTGTGGGTTTCCTCTGGGTAATCTAATTTCCTCCTAGAGTTCACAGACATGCAGATTAGGTCAACTGACTACTCAGAATTGCCTGTAAATGTGAATGGTTCTCTGTGTCTGTGTAAATCCTGTTCAGGGTGTTCCCACCTCTCACCTGAAAGTCACCTGGGACAGGCTCCATCGTCCACCACAACCCTGATGGATAGGCGGTATAGATAACGGATGACTGGATGTAGCTAAAAGATATGTCTAGAATTGTTGGCCTCCTTTAAAAAAAAATTAGTTATCATTAATGATCAGTAAGTCCTGTATCCTGGTTAGGATGGTGGTGGTAGATGCATGATGAGCCAATCCATCATCGGCCAACATTTATACACTGATTCACGCTTAGGCAATCTGCTTACCTGTGTGTCTTAGACCAGAGGTTCCCAACCCTGATCCTGGAAAATTCCCTGTCCTTAATTTTAATGTTTTCCTGCTTGATCACACTCGCTTCAAGTTATGATGAGCTGGTAAGTAGCTAATTAGTTAAATGAGGTGTGTTTGGAACAAGGAAAACACTAGAATATGAAAGGCAAGGGGTCCTGTAGGACCAGGGTTAGGAATGCTTTAGGCAGTAGGAGGAAACCAGACAACCTAGATAAAGCCCATGCAAACGGACTGTGAACATGTGAATGCTTTAACTTTGTCACTGTTGTTGAGCTTATCCTGGAAGCACTGGATTACAATAGTTAGGGAACTCTAAAAGACTCCGTGTATTAAGTATATATAATAATGTTTTTCTATTTTCTATAAGTCTGTGATGTCATCTTGTTTACATTGAATAAACCTACTATTTTAAGCTCATGTAATAAGTTGCACAACAGCTTCAGCGACCTGATGTCAGCAATATAATCCAGCTAATACGACACTGTATACACCATAAATCAGCCCTTGTTGTACCAAATATGTACAGATATTTAGCAGAAAGTTTTTTTTGTTTTGTTTTTTGTTCAATATTGTTGTTGAATGCTGTTAAGCATATTGATGGAATGGGATATAGCAGTTAGCGGATATCTTGCACTAGGTCAGAGTTTCATGGCTTTTCAATATTTGTCATCACTGTCATTCATGCCAACATATAGGTAGTGACAAACATCGTACAAACACAACTACTGTATCGCATAAATATTGAACTTGAACATGGTTTTGAGTACTTTTAGGAGAAATGATTACTTTTATTGAGCCCCTCAGACAAGGCTCATAGCATTCAAATGTACAATGTGTTTGTTGTATATTACCTGAAAGAATTGTCTGGTGTCTTTATTTGCTGTGTTCAGTGCCAGGACCCGGTTCTCCAACAGGGGGCGACCTATCTCTGCCCATGATAATTATGGGCTGGATGGTGCTCGTGGTAGTACTCTTCCTGCTTCGTCCTGCCAGTCTGAGAAGACCCAGAACCTCCAACAAACCCACAACCCCTTTCAGTGTAAGTGTCACCAAAAACCCAAAAAAAATTTTTTTTTAAACATAAAACTGCAGTGATGGTGCATGTAAACAATGTGGACTAAATCTTGCAGTGAATAATGTAATTGGAATTTATTTTCTTTTATAGTATAGATTGGTATACTCTTTAAATTGTTCTTTCAGTGCAGTAAACACATACACGCTATATGATCAAAAGTATGTGGACACCTGACAATCACACACACAAGTCTTCCCCAAAGTGTTCCCACAAAAATGGAAAAACATGATTGTACAGGATGTATTAATGTCCAGGGACCCAAATCTGTTCCTGTGCACAATGTGCAGACCATGGTTGATAGAAGTGCAAGAATTTGAGTGTCCTGCCCACATTCCTGACCCAAACCACACTGAATCATTCTGGGATCTCACAATTTCGCTACAGAATTCTCACAGCCAGGTTTCAAAATCAGCAATATAAGAGCAGAAATAGCATACTGAAAACCAAGAAACAATATAGATAGCTAAACTTAATGTACAGTGTATAAAAATTAACATAAAATAGAATAGGGGTAGATACAGTTCTTATAGGTTAGTGTGTTGTGTGGATTGTCAGGTGCTATGTGGTTGTGGTTGTCAGTGCTGTGACAGAGTTTGTGATTGTGATGACGTGACATGTTATACATTATTTAGGGTAAACCTACAGAAATAGTACAGATATTGATGTACGTCTACATTCCATTCATAATTTCCATCCATCCATCCATTCATAATTTTAGTTCCACCCAGGCAGTTTTTCATAGTGGATCATGTTGTTTCTTATTTTTTATTCAGGACAACAACAGAGAACCTCCAGCACCGCCTGTAGACTAATGACAAACCAGGACTCCTGAATTTGTATCAAGACCACGACCTTTCACCCGAGACCCGAAGTTCAGACCTGTCTTCCATGTGATTTGACTTCTCTTACTTATTCTTACTCTTCTGTCAGTTATGATTCATTACGTTGTAATCCTGCTAATTTTCTATTCTGTATGGTAAGAGCACGGAGTGATTAAAGCCCAAACAGTGATTAAGCCAAAGCAAAGTGTATTTTCAAGAAGTAAATTCCACATCCCTTAAAATAATGAAGCTGTATATTTTCCATGGTTTAGAGTAAGCAAGCTGTAAATGAAGTGTAAGACACTGTGATTAAACCGACACGCATGATTCCCAGTATAGTGGCGTGGTATAGATGGAGTGGATTTCAGGACGGAGGTTGTGGTGCATTTTCTATGATCTGTGTCTGTATGGTCACTTCTGATGTCATTCCTGAGGTCAGAACATGTGCCGTGACTTTGGTGCCATGATTCTTGAGGTCAGTTTACAAGACTTTTGCTCTTATTGCACCACTTGGTTCACTTTTTCCCCCAGCAAGAATGCTATAGTATAATATGGTGTGGGTGTGGTAGGAGTTGGTTACAAGCTGATCTGTGGACTGTCTGGGATCAATGATGGTTTGCACACAGAGTTCATCAGATATGCTTGATGTAAATCTGACTTTGGGGGCAATCTGTCACATTGTTTTTTTTAACCACCATTTAAAAAAATTATTGTATTAATAACTCTTTACTGGCAACTATGCCTAAAGTCACCATGTATAGACTGCCATCCTAACCTCTTAGTTGCAGTAAACCTCTTTTATGTCATTCGGTTACATATGAACGAGTTACTTCTAAATAGCCAGTGAATATAATGAGCATTTAAACAGGAAATATTTGGTTATGGCCTTTGTAATGTTACACATATTGACCTAAGACATTTGAGGGTTATTGATAAGTTTTATAGCTTGTTTTTAATCCACACATTAACATTTACAGACCTTTGACTGTGTCTTATTAAAGTCTGTAGCATAAAGACTGTAGCTTGTATTAGGATGGAATTATAAATATACCCTTTATGTCCTGCTCTGTGTTGTAATTTTGTAATACTGTTGCATATAAACCTGTTCCATGTTTGGAGCACATAATCTATTCTCTTGATCATGAGTAGGGATGATTTTTCTGATATTTATTCTGAATTAGTAATTTCACTTTTGATTTAATATTATACCTTGCTCTGAGAGAAAGGGCTTCAACTATGCACTTTTGGTTACTGAAATAAACAGTTAATAAATCTATACAATATTATTTGGGTCTCTCTCTCTCTCTCTCTCTCTCTCTCTCTCTCTCTCTCTCTCTCTCTCTCTCTGTGTGTGTTGCATCCATCTGGTTTGAATCATCAAGGGTGGGTGACTAAAGAGAATTGGCTTCCTGCGTCACACTAAAGTAATTTCTCCAGAGTTTTATTGCATCATCATGACTCATTAATTTAGTGCAGATTTTAAAACCGCTTGTATTTTTGGTGCGGTGCCAACTGAAGTGATTAACATTGAATCTAGGGCGGCACAGTGGCGTAATGGTTAGTACTTTTGCCTCACATAAAGAAGGCCCTGGGTTTGAGTCCTGGGCTCACCAAGGGTGTTTTTGTGTGCTGTTTGCATATTCTCCTTGTGTAGGGTGCCCATCTTATATGAATAGGGCTGTCAGACCATAGATCCATCCCTGGTCTGGTCATGGTCATAGTCTGGTGAGTTGTTCAGGGTATACCATGCCTTCACCCAGTGTTGGCTGAGATAGCCTCCAGCCTCGCCGTGACCCCAGTATGATTAGGCAGTTCAGCAAATGAATGAGTGAGAACATTGATTCCCATCATCAAATTTCTAGAAGTGAATAAAGGCTGCAGTGCTATTTTAATATTGTATTCTATAAAAAAACAATAATCTATTAACATGGATACTGAACAAAACAGTTCTTTAAGAGAATAGTATTTAGAAATGTCCCTAATTGCCAACAATAATTAGCATCAATTCCTTTTATTCTGGGTTTTTTAGTTTTGTATAAGTGATTTCATGGTTTGTATGAATTATTCCCAGTCAACAACAAAGACAAATAATACAAATTCATTACAATACTGTAAAAAAAAAATCTTTCTAAGTGAATTTCTTTACAGGAATCTAGAGATTTAATAGGATCATTATGGTTTCCACACACACAAGTTCACAGTTTCTGCCTTTTGATTTCCCGTGTAAAAGTTAATTTCTCCATTTTTTTTATATTTGTATAATTTCATAAATAAATTAAATTGAACGCTGCATTAAAAACATTTCCATTTCTCTTCACGTTTTTATTTGTACACGTATGAACGTATGTACAAATATATTAAATAAGAAAAAAATACATTTACTTGAAAGCTACATTAAAAACTCTCTTTCTCCATACGTATTTACTTATTTAGATATTTATACATATATTTGTATGAATATATAAACGGAGAGAAGTAGATATACTTGAACGCTGCATGAAAATCCGTCGACCTTTTTCTATACGTGGCATATTCTGATGCATATTTCAAACCAAAAGTCGTCAAAAACATTTTAAACCACCCAATAAAATAGCTTTATAAATACACATGTAAGACATGTAAAATACAGCTACTAATGCTGTTAAATTTTAGTAAATGATTTCAGTTGTTTATGTGTAAATTAGCAATGCTGCGAAGTGTGAGCACATGACTTTTATTATGTCTTTCTTTTCCCGGAAGTGGGGTTCTTTTTTTCTTTTTTTTTCTTTTTTTTTTATGTGGGTGTGTGTATGTGTGTGTATATACATATATAAGTGTGTGTGTTCGTGCACGTGTATATAGTGTATGTGTGTGTATATACTTGTATATGTATAAGTAAGGGTGTGTGTTTGGGTGTGTGAGAGAGAAACATCACTCGACACAACAGTAGTTTTATTCATTCAGTTAAAAGTCTAGAGAGAAGCAACAGCAGCTTCTTTCAGTTCAACATCCGTCTGAGCAACTAACGGCGAAAATCTTCCGTTAACTTCACATTCGAAGACGGTAGGAAGGGGGGGGTGTTTCTTCTCTTTTATATTATGAAATACTGGAAAGAAAGTTGTTTTAAATGGTGTAGTTTAATGAGATAAAACAATACACGCTATTTATTAATTAACTTTACAAATTAAGAGCATGTGTGTGTCTCTAAAAATACAATACATTCATCTAAATAGCCATAAATGTATAAAGTATGTGTACTTAACAGCTTGTATTTGTTTATTTTGTGTAATGGATGGATAAATAAGTAGATACACAAGTACATCATCAGGGGTTTCTTTTATTTTGGACGTTGATGTTTTTTAAAAATCAAACTTACATTTTTTTGGCTTGGGGGTATGGAGTGATAAATGAAAAGAATACCTGTATATCTAAGTGTACACTGAGTTATAGGAAGGATAGATAGAAGTACAAGCACATCACCAGGGGTTTCATTTATTTTTTGACACACTGATTTATTCATTCATTTATTTATTTATTTAAATCAAGCTTGCTATGCCAACTCATCCTACAGATCGGATCCAGTAAGTCATTTTCCCTGTAAATGTTTTCTTATGGAGGGTCAGACCAAGCCGTCACCATGAATCAGTTACAGAAGATGAGTGTATCCGGTGAGCCGGGTTTATAGTACCTCTCTTGTGTCCAGCAGAGCTGCGACAGGGACTTGTATGAACTCCTGGGCTTTCCTTTTTTTTTTTTTTTTTTTTTTATTAGGAAGGCCCCCATCTGGTCTCAGAGGCTTTTTTTTTCTCCTTTTTTCCTTTTTTTTTCTTTTTTGGTGTAATTAGAGGTTGTTCATGGCGTTGAAACATCTGTTTCGGATCACTGGTCAATAGTGTAGTACTGTGTGCTCCTGGAGTCCTGGAGTTTCTCTTCAAATGTTTCACCTTAAACCCGACTTTTTGAAAAGTGTGTTAAAGTTTTTAGCCGTTCAGTTCAGCTTGAAAGTCTAATGATGCTCTGATTAATTTTTGATCTGAATCCAGACTGTACCGGTGAAGCAACACTGCTGTAGGAAGGTTGTGGGACCTGCAGTCATTTATATTTTAATAATATTCTGATAAAGGTTCCTGGATTTATTTTTTTTTCCACTCATGGGGTTATTTTGAAAGTCTGGCAGTAATGTGTCAAAGTGTGTAGTTCAGATTAATTACAGAATTGTGTAGAGATTTTAACAGGAGTTAGGTGTTAACATAAAGCAGCTTTTCAGCAATCTGGATGTGGAGGTGGGCTTCACGGGGGCGTAGTGGAGAGCATGTCCGCCTCATTACAGGAAGGTTCTGGAATGGTTTGTTTCTGTGTGGAGTTTGCATGCTCTGCTAGTGTGGGTTTCCTCTGGGTGCTCCGGGTTCCTCCCACTGTCCAAAGATATGCACATTAGAATATTGGCTGTTCCACGTTGCCTCTGGGTGTGAATGTGACTGGTTGTGTATGTTTTGAGGCTGTGATGGACTGGTGAGCTGTTCAGGGTGTACCTGACTTTGGCCAGAGATGGTTGAGATAGGCTCCGGCCTCCTCATGACCCCAGTTTCGGAAATGGAGGATGGATGGAATAATGGATGGATGTAAAAGTGACCCTGGTGAGACAAAACTCCATGAGGAAGAAATTTTGAGAGAATATAGGCTCAAAAAAGAACCTATGCACTTCTGGGTGACACCAGATATAGAGGTTATAAACTGTTTACTCTTCTACATGTGTATATTATAAAAGTTAATGTTTTGTAATGATGGTTAGTGTGAGTATACTGTGAATTCGGGTGTTGGGATCACAAGTTGGTGTTTATGGTTATAGGGATAGTTCTCGGGTTAAAGAGAACTACAGTTAGGCAGAAACTGTTTATATGATGTTTAGAGTATCCATGTGACACCATCCACAACAGCAAAAAAAAAGCAATTGCTAGTCAGATATCTATTAATTTCAGAAGGTCATTAATCAGTCCATCAGCTAGTACTCATTTAATTATTATACCCAATTTAGGATCAAATTTCTAATTTTTTGTGTTCAGAGTATCAACATTTTCTCCTTTTCATGTGCAGCCCAATCTTATCTATTTAACTCGTGCTAATATCTGATTTCTCTTTCAGATGGTCCAAATTAAGAAAATATGCTGCATAGGTGCTGGTTATGTCGGTGGGCCAACGTGCAGCGTCATCGCCAGCATGTGTCCTGAGATAACGGTGACGGTGGTCGATGTGAACGAGACCCGAATCAAAGCCTGGAACTCAGACACTCTTCCCATTTACGAGGTTACCATCAGTCTTTTATAAAACTAGCAGCAGATATCAGTGTTAAATTTTTAATAACTTCAAGATGAAATTTGTATCATGCTTCATGATGCTGAAATGATGTCCACATCAGAGCTGGAAGGTCCTGGGTTCACGTTCCATGCTTTGGCGTTTCTATGTGGAGTTTGCATATTCCCCCTGTGATAGTGTGGGTTTTCTCTTTATTACTCCGGTTTCCTCCCACAGTCCAAAGACGTACACTAGGCTAATTGGCTGTTGTAAATTGCCCCTAGGTGTGAGTGTGAATGGTTGTTTGTATGTGTTGGCCGTGTGATGGTCTGCTGAACTGTTCAGGGTATACCCTGCCTTTGTCCAGAGTCGGCTGAGTGTAGGCTCCAGCCTCCTCACGAGGTTAAAGTAGGATTAAGCAGTTTGGCATCTAAGAGGATTAGGTCTACTATCAGGCCCTGCGATGGCCTGGCGAGCTGTTCAGGGTGTACCTCGCCCTCGCCAAGTGTTGGCTGAGATGGACATCCCTAATTATCCCAGGATTAAGCTGCTTAGAAAATAAATGAATGAATGAAGGTCTACTATCAAAAAGTGGTCATGAATCCAAATTGAGAGTAGATGCTCAATGAGCGAATATCTCGTACATTGGTTATAGTTTTAATCTTATGTAATAAAATAATCATGTAGTTATTTGTAGTGTTTCTCTCAGATGCTGTCTGACAAGAGTCTCTTTTTGGTCCTCATGCTGTTTCCCCCCCCTCCACACTCTTCCATCTATTCTCAGCCTGGCCTGAATGAGGTTGTGTTGTCATGCCGCGGTAAGAACCTTTTTTTCTCCACCGACATCGACTCTGCCATCAAGGAAGCAGATCTGGTCTTCATTTCAGTGAGTTACAGATGTGTAATAATTTCACAATAGTGCTGCAGGAATGCTTGTGCTTTGTGTGTTGACTTGACGCCTCTGCTCTACTCTCAGGTAAACACACCTACTAAGACGTACGGGATGGGAAAAGGGCGAGCGGCTGATCTGAAGTTCATCGAAGCATGCGCCCGGCGAATCGTGGAAGTCTCTGATGGTTATAAGATCGTAACCGAGAAAAGCACAGTGCCTGTACGAGCTGCCGAGAGCATCCGCAGGATCTTTGAGGCTAACACCAAACCCAGCCTTAACTTACAGGTGTGTGTGTATGTGGTAAAAATGTCATGGAGATAAACAGGACTAAATGTTTTGGATGATTCAAGGAATTTCTTTATCTTATCCAAAATAAGAAAGGACAGATAATCTGCCAGCCACTCAAGGCTGTGTTTGCTGACACCTTGTTGTTCACTCTCTCCCACCCCACACACTTAACCGTCAAGGGGGGAAGCTGTAGCCAATTCCAGATGACGGTGGGTGAGAGATGTGGTACACTGCGAACCGGTCACTAGTCTGTCTCATAGCTGACACAGATACAAGCAATTGTTCACACTTACAGGCACTGTAGACTAGCCAGTTTACCTAAGCTGCATGTCTGGGCTGTGGGAGGAAACCAGACTATGCGGAGGAAACCCACAAAACCACAAGAGGAATACTATTCAAGCAGAAAGGCTCCTGACTGAGATTCACACCATGAAGCGTCTCACTACGATGCGACAGTGCTAAGCTCGGAGCCACTGTATTGCGTTCGGAGGTTGATGGGATGGGTAGGTGTATAGCACTTACTGTACATTGCACTGCCTGTGATGCAGCATGACCAGGTGCTAGCTTTCATTCTCCTTGATGTAGCTTTCCTGTGATTGAGGAGAGCTGGGTAGGAAATGGCAAGTGCGGTACAAAGAAAAGAAATTGAAGAATAAACTAAGATAGTTTTCCGAAGACTATAGGAATGGACAGGTCATACATTTATTATCTAATCCACCATGCAAGTAGGAGCTCCAGTATAACCTAAAATGTGGTAGTGAGTATAATGTGGACCAGGATTCCAGTGTGTACATTCTCAAACTGTGTGCCTTAAGGCATCCTTCTTTGAGCACTTTCTTCAGAATTCCTTCCCGAACAGATTTCAGCTCTTTTTCGGTGTTCCTCTGTGTCACAGGTTCTTTCCAACCCAGAGTTTCTTGCCGAAGGGACTGCTGTGAGGGACCTCAAGGAGCCGGACCGTGTTTTGATTGGCGGAGATGAAAATCCTGAAGGTCAAAAAGCAATCAGGGCACTATGTGAAGTGTATGAGCACTGGGTGCCTAAGTCACGCATCATCACCACCAACACCTGGTCATCCGAGCTGTCCAAATTAGTGAGTGTATTGTGTGTGTGTGTGTGTAAGCGCACTGGTGTGCCTGCATGCAAGCTGAAATCTAAAAGTGCAGTAGAACGGGTAACAATGAATATAAACGACAGAAGACATGTGCTCTAGTTTACACATTTAAAATATTTATTTATTTGTTTGTTTGTTTGTTTATTTAATTATTACATTAGCGGGTGGCACAGTAATTAGCATGTCCACTTCACAGCAAGAAGGCCAAGGATTGATTCCTGGGCTCGGGCGTTTTTGTGTGGAGTTCACATGGTCTCCCTGTGTGTGTGTGGGTTTCCTCTGGGTACTTTGGTTTCCTCCTACAGTCCAAACACATGCACAGAGGCTGATTGGCTGTTCCAAATTTCCCCTAGATGTGAGTGAATAGTTGTATGTTTGTTGCCCTGCAGCAACGGCCTGGCGAGCTGTACAGGGAGTGCCCCATCTTCGCACAGAGTTGGCTGAGATGGGCATCAGCCTCCCCGCGACCCTAATTAGGATTAAGCAGCTTAGAAAATGAATTAATGAATGAAATACATTCGCTGGCATGTGCTGTTTCCTTGTTCTTTGGCCAAATGCTGCTTTGAAGTTCCCAACTGAGACTTTTTCGGTGGATTGATGTGATTCTTTAAACCTTTTTAGGTTTGCAGATCTTAAATTTGTGTTCCACTCATTTATTCGGAAACGTTACCACCAATTATCACCATTTATTGCTGTGTATCTTGGGACTGGGCATTCCCTTTAAAATGTGGTACATGGGCTGATGGATATCGCCCGTTTTGCAGGACTGTTTTTTTGGAGTCTGTTCAAACAATGAAATACACGGCACTGTGGCAGGTTGAAAAGAAGAGACTTGGCCCTGGAAATTACTGCCGTTATGTCATGGCTCAGCAAGCCGATTACATACCCGTTGGGCTGAGGGGTAAAAAATGAAGCCGGAATAAATGAAGTGGTTAAGGAGTCACCAAATTGCACGCATTTTTGTGTTTGCTATGAGCCCTGCATGTCTCAAGGCTTTCAGATGTTGAAAATACCACAGTTTGTGGGCGGGGAGTTTAGTCCATGAGACAAAAAAAATTTAATGAATTGGTATGACCCAAATAGTGCGGAAAAGGGCTTTTTTTTCCCCCCTCAGGATATAGCAGTCGAGGGAATCTGCCGGTTTCCCTTTCTTAAGTCCAGTGTCAAGTAAAATCAAGCTGTGCCTAACCAGTCAAGCAGGTCATCAATGCCAGGCATGGGGTAGGCATCAAATTTAGACACAGAGACTTTTTTTGTTTTACTATATTAATCTAATAGACTTTTTTATAGTCCACACAGAATTGGATTGAGCCATTGAACTTGTGTACCAAGACCACTGCTCCAGTGGCCTTGAGTTCATCCCAAAGCACATTTTTCCTGTGTTCAGGGAGACTATATTGGCAGCTGTTAACCACCACAACAGGAGAAGTGTCACTGTTGTGTTCTATGAGGTTTGTACAGCCCGGTAGAGGTACAAACATAAAGTTTTTCCTGGGCTCTCTGGAACAATGAGATGTTAGAGTCCATTTTCACAGGGGACTGGGGTGAATTTGGCCGCATTTTTAGTAACTTCTGGCTTTAGCACCTCCCTCTCCTGAACCACTATCACCATAGACACAGGAACCTCCTTTTGTTCACACGGTTGGGAGATTGAGGTGGTATATTTCACATGCCTTGCCTCTGCTGGTGCACCTAACCTTATAGTTGAGTCTTCTCCTTGCCTTGTAACCTTAAAAGGGCCCTTGCCAAGTAATTAAGAGCTTGATGTTGGCAGTAAAATGAGTACTTTTAAGAGAAAGAGAGAAAGGAAGGCCACAGGAAATGCCACAAGATGATCCTCCATGCACTCAGACGCCTCGTCAGGCATTGCTGGGCAATTGCACTTCACCCACTTTGCTGCTCCTGCTGGCAGCCTCGCGATGAATAGCTCTAGCACCACCCCTTTGAGCAGTTTCTCTTTGCAGTTGTGCCACCGGCAGGCATTCTGGGGCCACTGTGCAAAGGTGAATGGCTGGCTGGCTTCTTCCAGAGTCGACATCCAGAAACGTTAGCTGTGCTGCTCTGGGAGCACTCAACATGCTGAAGCACTGCTCTCCTCAGCTCTGTGTAGTGCTGCTGGGAGTTGAGGGCATCTGCATGGCCGCATACTGGGCCTTTGCAGTCAGACGCAGCAGCAGCTGTTCTGCTTACTCTTCTGGCCACTCCTATGTTGCAACCGCCTGCTCAAACACTTCGACGAAGGCTTCTGCTTCATCATATGTCTTTTTGAGCACAGAAAAGGGGTCGACTGCAGCCATTGCAGAAGGCGTTCCTTCCGCTGCTCTTGGAAGACCTCCTCGACAAGCTGCTGCATGTCGGCATGCAGAGCTGCCAGCCCCAGTTGCTGTTCACTGATAATCTTGGTGACAGTCTTTAAGACAGTGAGCTGTGCAAAATCCGTCCTGGCGTATTGGGTTTCGGCACTAGGGAAACAGTCTGTAGGTTCAGGACATATGAGAATAAGAGGCAGACAGTTCACTCTGTTTGTTTACCTAATTAAATTGCACTTTTTGCAGAGGCTTTACTTCTCAGTAGTCCTGTAAGCACCAAGCAACACTTTACACACTCACACAGAGACCCGACTGCTTCCAGCTCTCTCTCTCCAGATGCCAGCTTCTCTCTATCTAAAAAGCCTACACTGAACCTACATAAATAAGGCTAATAATTAGCCACAGGTGCATTCAATCACTCTGCCTATAGAGGGCACTTGATTACACACTCGCTGCCATAGTATCCATGCCCTGATTTGTGCCTGTCCACAACTTTATCCCTAAGATCTTCTGCCAGTGCCTTGCCACCCATACTTGGTTGTTTGCTTTCAGTTACACTTCCAAGCACTTAAATGCTCTTGGAATTACTGTTCTTCTGCTAAACTAATCTGAATGATCACAGTTGATCACAAGTAATTGAGTTTACACTAATGTTTAGAAGGGGGGTATTTCATTAACCATTTCTATGATTCTGTATCTTTTGGTTATAAACTTTATTGAGTTGGAAAGTTATTTTTTGTTTGTGTCTTAATTTCAGGCTGGAAAGCAACAAAGCAGTGGGATGGGGGGTCTTGGTTGACCTGAGCAGTGACATATACTTTAACACACATCATATTATATACACAGACACGCAATAAGCCAGATTTATTCAGCATGTGCAGTAAATGTGTGTGTGTGTGTGCATTAGGCGGCGAATGCATTCCTGGCTCAGCGTATCAGCAGTATAAATTCTATCTCAGCTCTGTGTGAGTCCACTGGTGCTGACGTGGAAGAGGTGGCCAGAGCTATCGGCATGGACCAGCGCATCGGTAGCAAGTTTCTCAAGGCCAGCGTGGGTGAGTGTGTCTCTGTATGAGAGAATTTTGACTTTTTTGGAGTATTTCGTGGCTCCAGTATCTAGCTATGTATAAAAGTGTGCTTTTTATTTTCATGTAAGGACATCAGTGCTAAAGTTAAAATAAAGTGTATGTGTGCATGTTTACTAGGCTTTGGAGGAAGCTGTTTCCAGAAGGATGTGCTGAATTTAGTGTATCTGTGTGAGGCACTGAATCTGCCTGAAGTGGCATCCTACTGGCAGCAGGTACAGAATATCTACTCCTGAAGTGTTTAGTGATTTCTGTAGATTATCTTCTGTTATCATTTGTTTAGTACCTTTCCTACATTTACGGTGCTTTACAAGAGAGAGACATTCTGAGAAAATATCAAAAGGATACTATGTCAAATGACCCTCATTTACCGTGGGGTAATTGTGTGAGATTGGTCATGGTCACGTCTCCTAAGAAAATAAATAGATAAAAATCTTGTGTTTTTAGCTAGCTCAAATAGCCCAGGGGGGAAACCATGTGCTAACCTCATTTAGTCACACGTTATTTAACACAGCTGTACAACACTGTTACAACATTTGTGGGTCAAAATAGTGGAAAAAACACAATATTTCCCCTATTATTAAAGCCTGAAATCCCAGCCAATCCTGAGCTGCTGGAGGACCACCTGTTTCAAGTCCGCCTAGATTAAGTGACGGGTTGACAGCAGCTGCTGTGCTGCATGTTGGGTTTCACTCTTGAGGAGCAGCAGACGAAGGACCGCTTGCTGGTTGTGCAGCCATCCCCATACATGTACCATCTGCTTGAGTAACCCAAGAAAAGCCTCGGGATCATCAAAGCTTGCAGACGTCAGACCAAAACATGGCGGCAGCACTGGATCTCTGGAGCAGGTACTGAAGCTCCTACCAGTCCTGCTGATGTGCTTGGAACAATGCCTGGAAGTGCTACATCTGATCCACCTGGTGCTGGCTCCTGAAGGTCTCGGAAAGGGCACAAAGGACATCTGTAAGCGATGCTGATTCCATCTCGATGGCTTTCTGGTATCTTGGGTAACAACTCTGAGATTCTGGATGCTAAAGACAAAGTGCTTTATTTCTTTGCAGTCTTACTTTAAACATTCCCTGAATGTTATTTACAGACAAGGTATGCAACAACTTGCAGCTCCCTCTCTGGTTACCAGCTTCTCCCATTATGCACACAAAAGAACAAACATAAGTAGGTGCCGGTAGTTACACACAGGTGAAACTCATTGACATTACCTACTTTTATTTTTGGTAATGAATATTATTTTATTTTAATTTTACAGTTATGATTGTCCTACGATGGCCTGGTGAGCCGTCCAGGGTGTACTCCACCCTCGCCCAGAGACATCTGAGATGGGCGCCAGCTTCCCCGCGACCCTAATTAGGATTAATCGGTTCAGAAAAATGAATGAATTAGGATTGTCAAGAAAAAAAACATGAAAACTTTTTCTGTTTGTCAATTAAATAAAGCTTCACATGAAGTAACAAATCGCAGATTTTCCTTTTTTGGAAAATATCACAACTTTTCTGGAAATGTAGTCCATTCACTTAAAGAGAGGGAGAAAAGTTGATGAGGGTATGTTAATTTATAGCTGCGCCGTGATAAAGGAAACTAACTAGTTTTGTGGATGTTAAAGATTACTGTGAATACAAAATACAATCTGTTGTAAAAAGGTCATACTCCATAGCTACACCCCAGAATGTTTCTGTTTCAAGTAAAATAATTTTCTGCAAGTGGTTGTTATTGAGGGGGTTGTTTTCTACTCAATATCCATCAAGAACACAAGGAGTGGATCAGCTGAATAAAAGTTTAAATTGATTAACAAATGTGTAGACTGTATGTAAGAATAGCTACCAAATCTAGTGATGGCTGTGTGTGTGTGTGTGTGTGTGTGTGTGTGTAGGTGATTGATATGAACGAGTACCAGAGGAAAAGGTTTGCATGCAGAATCATCGACTGTCTCTTTAACACTGTAACAGGAAAGAAAATTGCCTTGCTAGGCTTCTCATTCAAGAAAGACACTGGAGACACCAGGTACACCTACACACACACACACACACACACACACACACACACACACACACCTAAACCTACATGGCACCGATTTCATCCTTCAGCATTTTCTTTAAAGTTAAATAAAAATTTCCCTATTGTGCCTTAAGGGTCTCTCTCTCTCTCTCTCTCTCTCTCTCTTACTGCAGAGTTTTACTTCTCACTATTTTTTTAAAAATACATTTACTGTTAATAATTATCCTTTTTATATCTTAATATCTCTCTCTCTCTCTCTCTCTTTCTCTCACACACATACACATAGAAAGACAAATTTAGTCTATTTGGTGTCTGTGTCCTGACATGCTCATCTTTAATGCTTGCTTTTTTCTATATAAACAGTAAGTTCACTGTATTGATATACACACACACACACTCTGACACACAACACAGTTTATGATTTATGATTTGCACAATGATTTGCACCATCATAAACCATCCTGGAAGTTTTTTTTTAATGACTAATAAAGAAATCTGCTGAGTCATCCTACCCGACTGACTCTTTACCTTAATTACAGCCCTTGTGTAATTATATCCCATTCAAAGTAAACGTAAACGTTTGTCCTAGAGACCTTTCCTCCTGTACAGACCTAAATAAGAACTAGTACTGGTACCCCATTGTATGTAGTTACAGTCAAAATCTGCTGTAAATAGATTTTTTGAATTTAAAGTCTTTAAAGTACAAGGACAGAAAACCTTGTAAAGTGATGTCTCATCCTGTGTGTGTTCACAGAGAGTCATCGAGTATCTATATTTCGAAATATCTGATGGATGAAGGAGCCAAGCTACACATCTTTGACCCTAAAGTGGTAAAGGAACAGATTATACAGGACCTGTCCCAGCCCAGCATCTCCGGGGACAATCCAGAGCGAGGTGTGGGGTTGTGTATCCTAACTCTTTGGTGTGTGTGTGTGTGTGTGTGTGTGTGTGTGATTGGTATACTTCATGTTTGCTCTGTGGGATGAGGAGACAAGTCATCTCTTTAAGAGGTTTAAGTCTGTTTGAAATACGTGTTGGGTGTAAACAGGAGGTTTTGTGTGTGGTCTTTCCTCAGTATCGGAGTTGGTCACTGTGTCATCAGATCCTTATGAAGCGTGTAAAAGTGCGCATGCACTGGTGATCTGTACCGAGTGGGACATGTTTAAGGTACACACACACACTGAAGTTTGATTCTTTTCATGAAAAATTTCAATACATTTTCCGAACCACTTTATCCTTTATTAGTGTCGCGAGGAGGTTGGAGCCCATCAGCCAACTCGGAGCGAAAGTAGCTTTAGAGAAGGGAACCACCCATTGCAACCAAGCTTGGGCACGTTTATCTATGGGGAGACAGTAGTTCAAAGCCATATTGGTTTGGCTTAGTAAGTACAATTACAAAAGTAAAATTAGTCATTTACAAAAATGTCTTGATGTCCCAAAAGCAACTCGATGGTTAGATGCTTTTTCCTTTTCAGTGGTGATCTGCTTGCGCGGTGCTTCCGCTATAATATCCAGTCAGCCTATAATGTGCATGACTTTGGACTGTAGGAGGAAATCGGAGTATCAGGAGGAAACCCACATGTGAGAACATGCAAATTCAACACAGAAACGTCCTCGCCAAACCTAGGACTCGAAACCAGAAGCTTCTTGCTGTCAGGCAGACATGCTTACCACTACACCTACATGCCGCTTAGTACAAAAATTAATGAAGTGTATAATTAATAATCCTCTGTGTTCAATCTGAAGAGTCTATAAATGTTGTTTAATGCATAAGAAAACAGCTGTTTCATAAACAGTGCATTTAATTCACTGCAGGAATCTGATTTTAAAGATACGACGTGGTGCTGCAAATAACACGGTCGCTTAATAGCATGAAGGTTCTGAGTTGAATATCATTGCTTATCCAAGCCATTCTCTTTGGAGTTTTCCTTCTGCTTGTGTGGGTTTCTTCAGGTGTTCCAGTTTCCTCCCACAGTCCTGCAGCATGTATGTTCGACCAACTGGCTATTCAATATTACTCCAGTGTACTGGAATATCTTTATAGAACAGCGGTTTATAGAAATGTCTCCATCCTTTTTATCGTGTAAGAATGATTGTGTTTGTGTTTTTGTATCTTGTTTTGTTTACTGTATGTTGGAGACCAGAGAGAATTTTCTGGCCTTGGCTGGACAATCAAGTTCTGTTCTATTGGCTCCAGCTTCCCCATGTGACCCTGAAGATAAATGGGTGGATGAATGATGGATTTTTGGATGATGAATAGATAAATGGATGGATGAATTTTTTTATTCTTTTGTATATGGTGCTGTATGAAAGCCGTTGTTCTGCAAGCTTACAGATAGTAACTCAAAGTGAATCCAGATCTTTTGCACATTCCGTATTTATCATGTTTGTTTGTTTACTTCTTGAAAAATTTTTTTTCTTCATTTAGACAGAAAGATGAAACTATGCTCATGGGATACAAACTACAAAACTTTTGCATGAATCTACATAACTCGGGAGTTTTGGCTTTTATTTATATAATGAGCTACGATGAGTTGAGGAGTAGCCTAGATTTGCTCTGAGGTGTCAACGTGGAGCCTTTTTTTAATTGTGTGTGTGTGTCTGTGTGTATTGAAGGATCTGGATTACGCTCGGATTTATCACCAGATGTTGAAGCCAGCGTTCATATTTGATGGCCGCAGAGTCCTGGATCACTTACACCTCCAACTACAAAACCTCGGTTTCCAGGTGTGTGTGTGTGTGTGTTTGTCCATTACGTTCTTTATTAAAGCAGTGTAACCTGATGTAGTGTTATCTGTGTATTTTTGTGTGTAGATTGAGACGATTGGAAAGAAGGTGATGACCAGACTTCCTTTCACCCCCACTGGTGCGGTCCCTAGAATCACCCTCAACGAACCACCGACCAAGAAATCCAAAGTCTGAGACCGACACGTCTGTACATGAAACCCCGTGTACACACTCTGTGTGAATTTATTACACGTCTTAAAAGGAAATAAAGATCAAAAGATGTTGAGTTTGAAAATCTCTCCCGGGACTGTGTCCTACATCCCTGTACAGCACACCCTGCTAATTTACACACACAAGTAGAGAATTATGCAGATTAAAAAAAATGAGTAGAAATGCCTTTCAGTTTACAAATGTTTAGTTTTTCACTGTTTTGATTACATGGTGTTACACTGAAATGATCAATACTGTAATAAACGTATAATTACAATGTAATTAGTGTTTATGTAACGCCAGTATTTGAGGGTTTCAACAGAGCCATGAGTCAGTTTTGATATAGTCTGTACGTCTGAAGTATGCTAGAAGCAAATGGTTCAACATTGAGTCATGCACGTGTATTTTTTTTTTTTTTTACAAAATAAAATCATTTCATATTGTACAGATAACACTAATGTATAATTAAAAACATTTTCCTTAATGCATATGGACCAAATAAAACCATATCTTATTTTCAGAAAATAAAAACACAAATCATTTTATTGCACTGTACAGCTCTTGTTTATTTCTGAATCAGTTTTACTGTCTGCAGGTTTTTTTTTCAGTAAAACTACACCGTGGCATTCTGGGTAATGCTTCACACCCTGACAATTTACAAAAAAAAAAAACACCTGAAGACTTTCTTCATAATACTCCCCCCACACACACCCGCGTCTTTCTTTCCCTCTTTCACAATCCAGAAGACTTCTCTTTCCATCAAATTATCATTATAAAACTAAACCCATTTAAGGACGTGGATTAAGATAATTGTTTTCTGTTGACTTATAATTTATAATATGCACGAACACAAGCTGCAAAGAGCCTCAGAATGTCCAGAGGTTCAGGACGTCCATCGTTATTCCACTGTTCCTTCTGTCTTTCTCTTTTTCAGAAGGTTCTTTAGGAAGAACTCACCTGTGAAAGAGTCAAAGTAATTTGGTCAGATTTGAAAGTCTGAATGCCAGATTTCATGCCTACATTAATCATTTCAGAAACTTTCTAATCACCTGGTGCCTCTTGTACAAAGAATTGTGTGGAATTCTTACTGAAAAATATTGTACGCTTAAATCCAGAAAACATCGTACACACAAAAAAATTCAGATGTATGTATCTGTGCATACGCAAGAATCCAAGCACATTTCCTTTGAACATCTGAATCATCGTGGAATTGAGCGCATGTGTAGGAATACCCGACCCCTCTTCGTCAGCACCCTCAATTTAATATGCAAATCATATTTAAATGAACCCTGCACCGGAGATTCCCCTCTTCGCAGGACCAGAAAACCCTTATAATATGAGGAAGACGGGGAGGCGCACAAAAATGTAGTGGGCACGCTGTCCTCCGGCATGGACACCAAACGCAGGAGGTCTGAGTGCGAGAGAGTGTGAGAATGTGCTGTGGGGTTGGAAAGGCGAACACACACGGAGTTAAAAAAGAAGTGGTCAGACTTAAAGGTGGCCATTAAGCGGAGGACAGGCTGCCCACCGCCAAAGTCTGGCGCAATCCGGCTGGAGAAGAGGAGCACCTCACCCAGCGTGAGCAGAGAGTCACCGCAGTCATAGGTGACCCTGCTCTTTGAGGGGTGGTGGGAGCGCATGTGGGGGACTCCGATCACCCCCAAGCTCTCAGCCCTGTAAGATAGAGGTTCATGCGAAAATGTGTGCATGCTCTTTGGTTTGCAAATTTAAACATGCCAGTACAAGGGAGAGAATTTCGGAAGAGGAAAAGTGGAAGATTTTGACTCATGTTTAAGTGCAATTTATTTATTTTTAAAACAGACTGTGAGACGGCGGACATGCAGCCACAGACTTGGGATTCCTCCAGCATCCGTGGCGGCTCTGCCATCACAGAAATGAGGGATTCCTGCTGCCCGCCCAACTGGGCGTGTCCTCCCCGCGCTGCGCTGTGCAATCGGTCCCATAAATGACCACCTGCTCACAGGCATCCTCACAAATATCAGTGACTCAATAAATGCACTGGTGAATGGCTGAAATCACCATCGCGCACAGGGCCAGCGTGTAGTTTCCAAACATGCGGTTACTCAGGGTGTATGAATCGTGGTTGAACCAGGAAACCTCGCAACAATGTTAGTTCATTGCATCAGCGCATCACATGTGATCTGTACAGTGATGGAATGAAAATGCTTCCTGTTGATATAAATTCATCCTGTGATGGTGCTT
>JAOUQZ010000032.1:8767774-8787436 GCA_028564935.1 Neosilurus hyrtlii | reverse complement strand
ATTTCCACGGACATTTCACTCTTGATACATCTGAACTTTGCCGTGGGAAAGTGCGTACGCAACGTTTTTGTGCGTACACACCATTTGTACATGAAGCCCCAGGACACTCACAATTCTTTCTACAAGCCCTGGCTCAAAAGTATGGAATCACCACACTTCGAGGATGTTCACTCTCTCACTGAACTACTTAATCCTATTCATGTCACAGGGAGGCCTATCTCAGCCGCCACTCAGTGAAGGTGTGGTACACCCTTAACATCTCGCAAGACCATTGCAGGGCCAACACACACAAAGATTTTGTTTTTAGGGCAACTTCATAGTTTTATATATGTGTATCTAAGTGGAGCGGCACAGTAGTGTAGTGGTCAGCATGTCTGCCTCACAGCAAGAAGGTCCTGGGTTTGAGTCCTGGGGCTCAGCGAGGGCGTTTCTCTGTAGAGTTTGCACGTTCTCCCTGTACTTGCGTGGGTTTCCTCCTGGTTCTCTGGTTTTCTCCCACAGTTCAAAGACACACACATTAGACTAACTGGCTGTCCATTTTGCCCCAGATGTGCGTGTGAGTGCAAATGGTTGCGTATGCTGGCCCTGTGATGGTTTGGTGAGCTGTTCAGGGTGCAACCCGCCTTCACCCAGTGTCGGCTGAGATAGGCTCCAGTCTCCCCACAACCCTAATAGGATTAAGCGATTCAGCAAATGAGTGAGTGAGTGTTAGTATCTGAGTATTTTCGTAGAACACAGCATGCAGTCTGATTTCCTTTGAAAAAATATTAAAATATTTGGGTAGTTATCCATTAGCATAATGCATAATGTATTGGATGTTGGTGCCAGATACCGAGTACCTGTAAGCATTACCTGCTTTATAAGAGGAACGCACAAGGGGACCACTCGCTGTGTAGACGAACCCCATTTCCTGTCCCACCTTCTCCCAGTGAGCAAACTTCTCTGGTGTGACGTATTCCTCTACCTACACAAACACACACACACACACACACACACTTCACATTTCAGTTCAAACACACAGTTGTGAAGAAAAATCCATGTGGACACCAGAGCTGACTCCTGGTGTCTGTGTACGAGTGTAACCGGGTGTGTCAGTCACGCTGTTATACCTTCAGATGTCGCTTTGTTGGTTGCATGTACTGGCCAAGAGTCAAACAGTCCACAGCAGAGTCCCTCACCTCTGTAACAGGACAAAGTGTGTTCTGTAAATCATGTTTTTTATTTTCACAATCACAAAATGAAAAGAATCTACTCTGTACTCAAACCAATCTCTAAAAACACACAGGATCCCTTACAGACTGATAAGAAACAAACTGTAGGCGTGCCTCTGTTATGCTGTAGGCTGGGTTTATTTAATGTTTAAATGAACACAAAGTTATTCTGACTAATCATCTGTATGCAATAACAATCAAAACTCTGCTCCAGGATGACACCGCCCCGCTCCAAGGGCAGGAGGGCTCATTGTATACTTCGATGAGGATAAAAAGATGAAACGCTGTGGCCTTCTGTCACCAGATCTTAACACAACTGAAGAATTATGGGAGATTTCTGAGTGACCAAGTGGCCAAGAGGCACTGAGACTGTTCTTGGAACTTGTAATGGTTTGATACTTTGCCCAGAACTTTACAGTGGCATGCAAAAGTATGCACCCCCTCATTATTTTTCCCTATTGTGTTGCCTTCAACCTGAAATTAAAACGGATTTTTATGTACACAACATACCAACAACCTTGAGGATGCAAAATATTTGTTAATGAGAGCCAAACAAGAAATAGTACCAAAAAAAAGCTTTTTCACCTCCCCAAAGATCAGTACTATGTTGAACCTCCATTTGCAGGATTTACATCCTGCAAGTCTCTTAGGGTACGCTTTTATGAGCTTGGCACGTGGGATTTTTGCCCATTTTTCAATGCAAAACTGTTCCAACTCCTTCAAGTTGGTCGGGATCCACTTGTATACAGCAATGTTTAAGTCATGCCACAGACTGTCAAATGGATTGAGGCTTGGGCTTTGACTAGTCCATTTTAACTCAATTTAATTTAAACATCTCTCCTTAAACCACTAGATGCTTTAGCAGTATTTGTAGGGTTATAGTCCTGCTGGAAAGTGAACCTCCGTCCTATTCTCAGCTCTCTGAAAGACTGAAACTGGTTTTCAACAAGTATTTCCCTGTATTTATTCCCACCCAACATTCCCTCAATTCTGAAGTATCCCCACAGCATAACAGTGCCACCACCATGCTTCATGGTGTGGATGGTGTTCTTGGGATGATAAGAAGTGTTGGTTTTATGCCAGATATAGTGTTTTCTTTGATGGCCAAAAGTTCTATTTCATCTGACCAGAGGACCTTCCATATGTTTGGGGAATCTCCCACATGCCTTTTGGCCATATCTAAATGTGATTTCTTATATTTTTCTGTACGCAATAGTTTTTTTCTGGCCACCTTTTTTCCGTAGAGCAGGCCTATGTACAGATACACCAGTCTCCACTCTTTTTGTTACTTCTTTAATTAATACCTTTGGTCTGTGAGTTTTTGGTGGACAGCCCTCTCTAAGCAAGTCTAGCATGGGGCCATATTGTTTCCATTTTGTGAAGATGGATTTAATGGTGCTTGATGGGATTTTCAAGATTACAAATATTTTTTGTTACCCAACATGACTTTCCAAAACTTTGTCCTTGACCTTTTTGGAGAGCTCCTTGGTTTTCATAATGTCACTTGCTTGATGGTGACTCGTAATCAGTGGTGTTGCAGACTCTAGGGCCTTTTAGGCCCCTGCCCAGTGCATACAGTGCATGCCCAGATCATGTGCCACTTTGTCACAGACTGCACACAGGTGGACCTTATTTAACTAATTATGTGACTTCTAATTGGTAGAAAGATCTTACTTAAGGGCTTCATAGCAAAGGAGGTGAATACATGTGCACTATGGTGACTACATGTGAATACACAGCACTTTTTTTTTCTTTTCATAGTTTAAAAAAATATATATATTTTTTTCATTTCACTTTACCCATTTGGACAATTTTGTGTAGAGATATTACATAAAATCCAAGAAAACAAATCCATGTAGATTTCGATTTCAAGCAACAAGACAGAAGAAATGCCATGGGGTTGAATACATTTGCAAGCCACTGTATGTTCAATGGTTTCTTAAATGCGTGTTCTTGAAATAGGAGTTTCTTTGTGTATGTGTGTGTACCTTTTAGAGTAGAATGTATCTGCGCGTCTGTCTCACCAAGTCCGAGCATAATTGAGGTTTTGGTGAGTATGCTCGGTTTGACACGCTTAGCATGACGCAGCACAGCAAGCGACTGGTCAAAGTTCGCACGTGGGTCGCGCACATATCTAAAAGGTCAAAGCTGTAGATTAGAAAGCAGCAAACTTAGAACTAGCGACAACTTTTATAGTAATTGTAAGCTAATGATAATAACTTAGGCAAACATGGCTTTAAAATTGAAACACGAATGTGCAGTCTAGTCTTTTTTGTTGTTGGTGAGATCAGTGATTGAAACAGGTGGAAGGTGTGGCTACTGCTTGGTTGAAGTAAAACCCGCACCCACACGGCCCTTTGCCATGACATCCCTGGTTTAGACCATAGATATCCCACATGTTCCATAGCATATACTAGCTGGGAGTTTTCTGACAGATTAAAGTGGCATTTATAAAACGTCTGTGTATAAAGCAAAATATTAAATCACTATAAAATAAAATTTAATTAAATGTTGTGTTGCATCAGTTGAGGTAAATGTATAAATCTGTTTGGCAGTTATTATTTCTTCACAAATAGGGTCTTTGAAAGTAATAAAAGTATAATAATAGTGTTATAACATAACTGATATGTTAACTCTATACTAATTGTATCTGTTTTACCAGAAAAAAGGCTTTACAACGTGGTTCTTTGTATATTTCACACTTCCAAGATGGCGGCGGCGCTCTCATCTATAGCATTATATGATATCTATGGTTTATGCGCCACCTTGTGGTCACAAATCGTTTCAAAGCTGAGAGCTGCCTCTATATTTTTTTTCTTGAATGTTCAGCGTGAGCGCCCCCTCGCGGACAAACGCTGCAGTTAAACTCCAACAAATGATTTTTAATGAATGAACAGCCCAAATCTAAAATATATAAACAAATATAAAAAAAATAGTGGGGCAGAAATGTGAAAAGAAGAGAGGAAAATAAATATTTGGAGTAATAAATATGTAATAATAAAAAAAAAACAGTACAGTAATATTTTTAAAACAAACCAATAAATAAATGCTTGTGAAAAGTTGTAAATATTTAGAGATCAATAAATACAGAAGCAAATTAGAAGAGCTTTCAGTTTATAATTAATTATGGCATAAGCTCACTCACTCACCAAAACCTATTAGGGTCACGGGGAGGCGGAGTCTATATCAGCCAATACTCGGTGAAGGTGGGGTACACTCTGAACGGCTCACCAGACCATCACATGGCCACACACACACAACCATTCACACTCACACTTGGGGGCAATTTGGAACTGCCAATTAGCCTAATATGCATGTCTTAGGACTGTGGGAGGAAACCGGAATACCCAAAGGAAACCCACGCAAGCACGGGAAGAACATGCAAACTCCACACAGAAACACCCTTGCCGAGCCCGGGAATCGAACCCAGGACCTTCTTGCTGTAAGTATTTCTTACTGAGCCTCTGATACAGTAAATACATGAATATATCCAAGACACCAACAGTTATGATCTTGTAGTCACAGGATACTACTGTATGTACCTTAAGCGCCCGAGTTTACATGCTGAGGGACCGTCATGTTTAATCGAGTACACTATTTGGCAGGATGCGATCTAATCCTGTTTGTCTTTACATGTGATTGCAGGATAGAAGGATGTAAACAAAAGCTTGTGTGGTCGCAGTGCTGTAACTCAGTCGACTGTTATTCATTTTAAAAGACAACAGTTGCCATGAGTTAAATATTTCATGGCCATAAAACAGATCATGAGATACCTGACTCATGGCTTATGTGCATATATTCATTATAGAATCTGGCGGCTACACTTTCTTTACCTCTGCAGTTCTTTCACTGTCTCTACATTGTGCGCGTAAACATCCAGACCAGACAGCACGACTTTCTCCACCGCCGAGAGGTCACCACGAAAATCAGGGGTCAAACACTCCACTAGGATATTCGAGTTCCTGTCAGAGTGTACCAGCACAAAAAGTAGAAACATATATAAATAAATGAACATAGTACATTTATTAAAAAAAAAACAAACATACACCCAGTACAAATTATATTTTATATTAGTTTACACACTGCCCGGCCAAAAAACAACAGTCGCACACAGAAATATGTCGTAGTTCTGCCTTTAGCCGTAAGTTTGCTTACAGCATGCACTCATCATGCCATTGTTTCAATAAACTTAAGCAGCATAACATTTATTTCCATCCAGTGTCGGGTTCATTTCTCATCGACGTCTTGAATTGATGAGGAGAAAAACTGAACCACTCCATAAAGTCTTCTCCGGAACATCCCGAACACTTTCAATGTGGTTAAGGTCGGGACTCTGGTGTGCCAATACATATGTGTAAATGATTCCTCATGTTCCCTGAACCACTCTTTCATTATTTGAATCCCCATTTTATATCCGTACCGTCAGGGAAGAAAAAGTCCATTGATGTGAAAACCCTGCTGATTCAGTACATTCAGCTCATCAACTAACTTTTTTTTTGTCATATTAATGTTGCTGAGCCTCGACCTGACCAACTGGAGCAACAATGCTGTGGAGATTACATACTGTGGTCAAGGATAAATGTCCTCCGTGAAAATATTTGCATTTGCGAGTACAACCAGCAAGTGGATTTAAGCTCTCTCCTCATCACTGATGTGTGGAGTGTTACAAGACATCAGCCTTAATTGTGTTTGTTTTTTTGGCTTTAATTATATTTTTTATCTTTGTTGGTTCTTTTCTTCATTTTGTTTAGTTTGTTCTTGCTACATGCTCTGCTTCCTTGTTTGTATTTCATTTCCTGTATCTCTTGGGCTGCCAGTCTACAATAAACTCCTCATCTAGCATATGCATCCTGTCCTATAGCTCAAGATCACAGCGCACAGTGCAACGAATAATCAGACTGCCATAAAATAAAACTAATTATTTACCTCACACTTGGTGGACATCCCTGAAGAGTCTCCTCAAAATTCTGCTTTAGCGATATCAGCGTTATCCACTGTTTCTGAGGTGAATAATTGTTATTTATAATACTATTCCTTATCTATTTGTGTCTCCTCTGTTTCCCTGTGTGCTGGTCACATAAGCAATTACCTTCTGAATCAGTAAAGCTAATTTATAATTCTGATTCTATACAAATGTAAATGTAGATGTAGATTAATAGGGATCAGTAACACTGTTCTGGAGGCTTCTGGTGGCCTAACACCTTACTAACATTATTCACCTGTCTGTATATCTGATATAGATAGAGCTCTTTACCTCTCCTTGAGCTGGGAAACAGTCTTTGCAAAGTGTTCTGCGCCTCCATCTGCGAGGTCTGTTCAACACACACACACACACACATACACACACACACACAGAGCAAATTATACAACCATTCATCCATTTACTCGTAATGAAGGTTATGCAGGTAGGGTGTGTTTGCATATGTGTGTGTTTGCATGTGTGTGTGTGTGTGTGTCTGTGTACTTACCATCTCTGTCAACTGAAGTGAGCACTACGTAGTCCAGCCCCCATTCAGTAATAGCTTTAGCTGTGTTATAAGGTTCATCCGGGTCAAGAGGAGGCGGCTTTCTTGCTGTCTTTATTGAACAAAACCTGCAGCCACGTGTGCACGTGTCGCCCATCAACTACACACACAAACACACATACAGCTTGGAGGTGTGTCTAGCTACTTGTGTAATCATTTACCAGAAGAAAAAAACCCAGATGTGCCATTATACTCCAACGAGCAAGAGACTTGAGTTCACTAGTTTATAAACCCATGTACTGGACTTGTGCCCCAATAACTAACATTAATCTCAGAAATGTAGTGCTTCATAATAAATCATAAATCATGTAGCACTGACCATAATGGTTGCTGTGGCAGTAGCGTACTCGCCACCTCCCCAACACTCGCCAATGTTCGGACATCTGGCCTCCTCACACACCTGTAACCATAGCAACAACACTACCAGATTTATCTATATACCTTTCTGAAGACGACTTTATTGACAATATGAAAAAAAACAGACTATGTTTCACAGATCTTCAACCATTATCAAATAAAAAACAATAAAGGGTCAGCCCATGAGATCTCATGGGATCATCTGTATTTTTTTTAATTGGCATCAGGCATTATAAATACTACAAGTAGCTCAGATAAAATCATCCTAGGATCTACCAACTACCAACACTAGAATCCTCCCTTTGCGCCACTCAAAACCTCGTCTTAACCTTTCGTTGTTATTCTCAGAAGCTTCCCAACTTCTGTCAATAGTAAAAATGAATTCCAGGCACTTACAGTGTGTAGATTCAGGTCTCTCAGGGTGTTCTTCAGCCTGTTAAAGTTCTTCCCAATAGGGATCTCAGTCTTTAGCCATGGTGGTAACCTGAGCCTAGAATTCGTACCACAGATTTATCCATTAATCCACGTTCTGTGATCGTGATATAAAGGTATTACCATGTCTACTATAATAAATAGGCAGAAGTGCTAAACAAATCAGTAGATATATCGGACAGACTTCTTTAAATAGTAATGGGTATAATCTGTTTTCCAAACAGTGCAACCTAATCAAAAATTCAACTTTCAAATGTGAAATTATACAGTAAAGGATATACAGGTTCACTTCAAGTTTGGTCATCCATTACAAGCACATTTACCACAAAGTGTATGGTTTATATAATTTCCTCTTCTTTCCCCCCTAGATGTCATTATCGTGCTGGTATAAACCCGTTAGAATCTTCTATATTTAAGCATAAATATGACTTCAAACAAGTGCTAAAGCAGATAAAAAGAAGACAATATTTGAGTGCACAACCTTTGTTGGGGGGGTCAGGCAGCATATAAAGTCCAGTGCAGATGACAGATGATGTTAGCTATGACTGTATGCACTTTAAAGGGGAGATATGATACTTTTTCCACTTTTTTGACCAATAAATGTTTTTACAGTGTTAAAAAGCTGTGTTAGATGACACCAGAGTGTAAAATAACAAGATTTGAGCTGAACACAAACACAGGGTCTTTAACAATTTTGTTTGGCCACACATGTACATCACAGCACGCTGGGCCTTGCTTAGCCCCCATGCATAGCAATATCTCCACTCATCCTGCCTCTCAACACACTGAGCAAAAGAAATACAGGCCGTCCTGCACGTTTTAGGGAGAGGCTAGGAAGCGGCTTGGTGAAGAATTGTGGAGTCGTTTGGATTAACAAGAAATAATATTAATAAGAGCAACACTTCTAAACTTTACACGCTGCATCTTTAAAATTCAGCCATCTAATTCTTCATCCACTCACCGTTCCCCTTTCTGTCGCTTCAGGTTGCCGCTGTATTCCTCCCACTTGCTCTTTTCTGACAGATCTCCTGATATAAAGTCCTCCAGCTTCAGTCCATCCTCTTTCAATTCTTTCTTTCTGTCGTGTAGTGTGTGTGACGTGTTGACGGAATTGCTCTGATGACTCACACAAACCTGCCGGAAAAAAACTCCTAAGTGACCTTATGGATGCTGCAGCCTGCATAGACATACCTGTCGCAGGTAATAATCATTCATTTTCGAAGACGCTTAATCCTGATTAGGGTTGCGGGGAGGCTGGTGTACAGCTCAGCCATTTCTGGGCGAGGGCAGGGTACACCCTGAACAGCTCGCCAGGCCATCGCAGGGAAAAACCCACACAACCATTCACACTCACAATCCCACGTCGGGGCGATTTGGAACAGCCAGTCAGCCTACTGTGCATGTTTTTTGACTGTGGGAGGAAACCGGAGTACCCGGAGGAAACCCATGCATGCACAGGGAGAACATGCAAACTCCACACAAAAATGCCCCGAGCCCAGGAATCGAACAAGACAGTAACTGTGATCATGTCAAATTAGATCATTTCCAAGATTCCACTTGTAACACATTTGCCAACATTAACAAAACAAGCACAGGTTGTCAATTGATACTCCAGTAGCAGATCTTTGGTTGTAGTTAAAAAACATGCAAAATTCTGTAACTTATTTAGCTGAAGGAGGCTCATCAGAACAGGATAAAAGGCCAGAATGCCTTAACAGGCGTTTATTTTTCAAAAGTCACATTCAGACTACTGCTGGGCAAAACACGGACTGATATTAAATCCAATGTCTGTCTATCACTCCGCTATAGAATCTAATATGTCAACATGTTGTCACACAAAAACCTTCCTACTTTGGAATCTCGGCTAGTTAATGCCTGTATGTATTTTCAACATCTCCCTTACACATCACCAAAGACACCATTCGTATCGGTTTCGCCATGTTGCCTCCACATTCATCTAACCTTGGACATTCTTGATAGTTTCGGCTAGAAAACCTCAGCTGTATATAGGGCACTGCACTCAATTAAGTAGAACGCCAGGTGTTTATAAACACATACCACAGACTCTATACAGACTAAGCTTTTACAAGCGTACATATTTCGGCTTTGCATAATACTGCAAATAAATATTTCTCATTTCCTTTAAAAAACACTGAACACAACTGGCAAACCGTAACTTCCGCATGTTACCATAAAGTGTAGAAGCTTCCAGGTGACATAAGATTGCTGAGAAATGGATATATGTAAGAGTACCCAACAAAGCCAAACAGTGAGGGTTCACCCTGAACAGCTCTCCAGCCAGACTGATTTAGGGAAACACACACACACACACACACACACACACACACACACACACACACACACACACACACACACAAACACACCTGGTGCCAATCTGGAACATCCAGTTAGCCTAATGTGCATGTCATTTGACTGTGGGAGGAAACTAGAGTATGCAGGGGAAACCGAACCCAGAAGTGCGCACTGGTGCTAGTGTGTGTGTGTGTGTGTGTGTGTGTGTGTGTGTGTGTGTGTGTGAGTAAATAAACAAACAAACAAACAAAAGACTTCTTGGGATTCAAATAAAAAAGGAAACACACATCACTTAAATGTTGAACACACACTTCTACAGAATCCTCTAATTATGATGTATTCAGTATAACATTCCTTGTGACATGTTGCACAGGTTATTTTGTTATAAATTGTATATAAACCTGTGTGTGATCACTTCATATAAATAAGTAAACACCCTGTTTGTTAAAGGGGGTCACATTTGGGATATTATCCAGTCACAGTGGTCCAGACTGCACTGTTTATTAGTGTTTGTTATAACCCAGCCAGATTTAATCAAAACACACGTAGTTTTGAAAGTAGGAATCACACTTACACGAGACGCTTCGAAACATTTAGATGACAACAAAACAGGATTACAGGATAACCGACTAACAGCTCCACAACTCCGACTGATCAACGCCATGGCTGCCATTTTCACGCCATCTGGCATCGACTACACACGCCTTACTGTCTTTCACCTCCTCTCTACCGAACACAGAGTCAATAAAGCCTTACTAAACTTATTTACAAATTATTACCAAATTGCTTTTTTATATCGTAATGGTTAAAAAATTATCTAAACATAAAACGTTTGCCGAACTTATTATATAAACACTGCTCAATAGTCTCGATAATCGTCCAGCTGTGCCTAGAGCTTAAGCAGTGACGTAGCACGTAAACGCTACAAGTGCGTGATGACGTTTTTTCTCTTTCCTTTCCTCCTTTATCGGCGAGGTAAGAACATGGCGTATCCTGGTTCTATCCATTTCGAATCAAACACAATCCTCTCTAGCGGCCCATCGGATTGTGTTATGTTGTGCTCTGTAGTTTATCTGAATGTCACTTGTTTTGTGTTTGTTCGTATTTTGGTGGTACGTGCGTTTCCATCTTTAATAAAGCTTTCTGAGTTGTTAGCCGGTTGTGTTTGTTAGCCGTTAGCTTGTAGGCCGTTAGTCCTCATTCACTCTGCATGTTGAAGCATTTTAAGCAATTGTTTGTAAAATAAGCTTTGGAAGTATTTTTTAAGTCGTGAGCAATAAGTAGTGAAGATAGGCAAAGGTGGAGAGGTTTGTTAGCCAGTGCTAATTAAACTGATCAGTCCTGTTCTGTGTTTATATTAACTTGTACATTGTCATAGTATCATTCATGAGGACTTCTCTCCATTTTGTTTTCTGTCATCAGAATGAAGACCATTCTCAGTACCCAGACTGTGGACCTTCCCGACAACGGTATGATATTTTTATGTTTTCAGTGCAGTAACATTACCTGCTTCAACACTTTTTTTTAAAACTCTGGATCTGAGATTAAATCTCGGGTGTTACAGCAGTACTTTCTCCAGGCTGGGCTGAACACACCTTTCATGACAGGTGTAGGGGTTAAACCCTGAGAGGAGGGACTATTCAAAAGTTACATCAATATTTGTGTCTTTTGGTATAAAACAATAACTGCAGTAATGTGAAACTTATTGAAGAATTAAGGAGAATCAGGCTTTGGGTGATGGCTGGTGTGGCTAGGGATGAGAACTAAAATTCTCAATCAACTCGGTTTCAAAGTCTATTACTCAGCTGGAAAGAACTTTAAAACGACACCAAAACCATGTATTTATGTTAATAGGTTGTATTTGCACAATGTCACCTGATGGTGATGCCATTTTTTGGGGCATCACGGTCAATAAACAAAGATTCTTAACTGTGGCTGTTTTTCCTGACAAATATTTATCAAGAGTAGAATTATGTGAAATTATTTTAATGATTCCATCGATGATGTGTCATCATTGCCCCGTCCCCAAAGTTTTGATATTATCTGAAAGTGATGCGCTATTGTTAATGGAAACTATCATAGGGTAGAGAGATGCCATTCTGCAGGATAGGTTCACTTCTGTAAGCACGTTATGTGACAGAGACATCATGCGCTTCCTCAATATGATTGGTATAAAGGCTTTTCTATTTGAATGAGTAGTGCATGGCACGGCACTAATAGATTATTTTGCCAGCTAAAAATAATTTAAGAAAGAATTCTGTTTATATTGTTAAAGTGTACTTTATTTTATGGCTTGAATAGTTTGGAGGGGAAGATGGAGTAGAAGTTACCATTACTCAGACATTCATTCCCATCACGACAGTTATATACCAGCATGCAAACTACCACCAGAGATCCCACATGTACACAGACACTGTGTTTGCGACACAAAGAATCAGTTTGACGCTGTACCAATTTCTTAAGTATGGTTCGCCACTAAAATGTATTTTTAAGCTCATTAACATTCATTAAATCAATATTTTGAAAAAAATCTCCGGACGAACAGGTATGATTGCTTATGTATTTAGAAGCATGGCTGAATGTGTGGTGTGTAATGAGAACAGTGGTGTTCTATATGTTTTTATGGAACTTTTTTTTTTTTTTTTTGCTATGCTGTATTAATTCCACAAGGGGAACTATTGTCGCTGCATTTAACCCATCCAAAGTGAGCACACCCACGTAACAGTGAGTGTGCACACTCGGAGCAGTTGTGGGTTAGGTGCCTTGCTCACGTGCACTTCAGCCATGAAGGTGGAGGAAAGGAAGGTGCAGCTCACTCCAAGTTTGGCTTTAACCCTTAAGGGTCAAGTTTATAATTGGTCGTTTTTACTACTTTTGATTCTACCTTTATTTCACCTTAGACTGTTTACCTTGCCTTGTTTGGTTTCTTTTTCACACCTCACCTGTGTGAGTTTAGTTACTTTATGTTGACATGCTGTATTAGCACATTGAACCTAAAATAATGGAAAAGCCCCCACAAAATCCAAGCAGAAAAGTTTTAACTGTAAAAAGCACAAACATTTACCATACAATTTTTATAACTTGGAGTGCAATTAAGTTGTAAATTTTAAAAATTATGTACATATTTAGCAGTGACATTTCCAGGGTGTGTAACTTCTTCTGTTGTCCACTTGATGGCATAGTTTACCTACAGACTGCTTTGTTTTATTTAGCTGCTATTGCGCTTTGAAAACTGACATCGCAGGAAGTTGTATTAAATTATTAATTATAACTGATTTTACTTGGCCTCTCAACACCATTTAAAAACTGGTATATAGTGTGAACTCTGCACTTCTGACAAGTTGAAACTGAGAACTACATTTTAAATAGGCCGTAGGATTTGGATGTGCCCGTATGTCCAGTGTCTCCTAAGGGTTAATTCCCCTTGGTTATAGGAGAAAACACCCGCCCACCCAAATGAGCTCTAGATTTGAGAAATTGTACTTCAGTATACTGATGTATTGACACCCCTTTGCTTCTGTCGTATTCCCTACAGTCGATGTGACGTTGAAAGGGCGTACAATTACCGTGAAGGGACCTCGCGGGGTTCTGCGCCGTGAGTTCAACCACATCAACCTGGAGCTGCGGCTGCTCGGCAAGAAACAGAAGAAGGTAAAAAGTATTGTGATTTGGCTCTCCTTTACTGCTTTTTATGATATCAGATTATTGTAAAAATCAAACTCCAGACCTTAAGATTGCTGGAGCCTCTGTGAAAATTAAGTGTGGTGGTTGGTTAATAGTCATGGACCGTGCAGTGCTCGGTTCTTTGTGCTCTATGGAACTGTTTTTGAACCTGTGATGTGTTTGGGTAGCTGCGTGTGGATAAATGGTGGGGTAACAGGAAGGAGCTGGCTACCGTCAGAACCATCTGCAGTCATGTTCAGAACATGATCAAGGGTGTGACTCTGGTGAGGACATCATGCACAGAACTGATGTGTAAATATTTTTTATTTTAATAGGTTTTTATTTTGTTGTCACTAATATTTGGAACATTGTTTGGTAGGGTTTCAGATACAAGATGCGATCTGTGTACGCCCATTTCCCCATTAACGTGGTCATTCAGGAGAGTGGCTCTCTTGTGGAGATCAGAAACTTCCTGGGGGAGAAATACATCCGCCGAGTACGCATGAGGGCAGGTGTGGTTTTATTTTAATATATATACTGGGAGCAAGTTTGAGAACATTAAGGTTGACATTTGCTGGACCATAATACTTTGTCAATGTTTTAGGCGTAAACTGTGCCCTCTCTGCTGCCCAGAAGGACGAGCTGGTACTGGAGGGTAATGATATTGAGCTGGTGTCAAACTCAGGTGAGGCTTTATGTTGATTAATGATCCACCACTTTAAATTCAGTGCTCAGTATGTTGTAAGGGCATTTTGGTATCTGTTAAATGGACTTTTTTTAGGGTTTGTAATCACTAGGGACCACCCAATACAATATGATACTTTGATGCTCTATTATGATGCACATTCAATTCGTGACTCAATAAATCCCCCGATTCAATATTACAACTTTGCTACGAATTCATTTTGCTGGAATCGTGTTTAAAAAAAAAAAAAAAAAAGTTGAGCTTTCTGAGCTCATTGCTTCCTCGTTCATTTTTTGCTTGTGTAGGCAGGTTCCAGGTGTGGTTCAGAACATCAACTTGTACTCAACGATGAACTGATTACGATTGGAGGCCAATGGTCAACATCATTGCAGCCTCAAATTCATTCCTGATTTATGAACTTTGTTTATTGTACTTATGTTTTAGGCCCCCTTTCCTATTATGTTGAATAAACTTGGCCCAGTTAGTTTGTGTTCTGATCTTTTCCCAGCACCCTCAGCCCCATGATGAAAACATAATTTTTGCCGCTTCGAAATCCAAGTGCAGCATTTGTACAACATGAAACAACTTGAAACATTACCGTATAAAATTTCGCTTAAAATTAAACCACTATTTTAACTGTTGCCAAATAATTTCTAATTCACTAAGTTCAAATACAAAACAATGATTTTGAAGCCAATGTTGCTACTTGATTTTATTTTTCAGCCGTGTTGAGCAGGGAGTTGAAAGTTGTCGAGATTTATTGTTGGTAGCTGGGTGAAAGCTTTAGGTTCGTACTGAGGCCTCTGAGTCCCGATGCAGTGTTTCCTGTTTTTAGTCAATAAAAGCAACCTCGTGCTTTTTATTTTTTATTAAAAGAAAAAACTTCAACACCATAGTATCTAGGAATGAAACCCTTGTAGGGTAATGTCCCATGTACCCTCCTGGTCTTCAAGCACCTAATCAACTGATATTTGAAGGTTTTGACCCCTGATCCCCTTTTGCTGTGTTTAAAAACCTGATATCCTTGTATTTATGATCCCAGTTTGTGTGCACAATCCTCACCACCTTAGTGTCTCTTCTTCCAGCGGCCCTCATCCAACAGGCAACCACAGTCAAAAATAAGGATATCCGAAAGTTTCTGGATGGTATTTATGTCTCTGAGAAGGGGACAGTAGTGGAGCCAGACATGTAGAGGACACAAGGTTAGAGTGGGACCAATGGAGGACGTGTCTTTGCATCGCTTTTAATATTTTTTTCTGCTGGTTTTTCTTCCACCTGATAACCACCTGCATTGTGTCTCGCACATTTTCTTTTGTTATTGAACACTTTTTAAAGTGTACTCATGTCTGTGGGGAGGAGTTTGTTGCCTGTTGTGTTTTGCCTTGCAGTATTAATAACTACTACTTAATATTTTCAGCATTGTGTGTGCATCTTCACTCTTACTAACACTACTGTTACTTGCAGTTCTAACAGTGTGCATGTTGCATGTCTGTTTATCTGGACAGTATTACACTTCATGTAGTTGCTTGTCTGTGTTTTTATACTGTAATACATGGATAACTTGGTTTATTTTAAGCAGGTTCAATTTCCTGTCTTTATTGCAGAGTTTTACTTCTCACTATTTTTTTCAAATACATTTAGTGTTAATAATTATCCTTTTTATATCTTAATATTTATCCCTTTCTCTCTCCTATCTATCTATCTATCTATCTATCTATCTCTCTCTCTATCTCTCTCTAACAATTAGCTGCATTAATCCAGCAGGCCACTTTTGTGCGGAAAAAGGACATCCGGAAGTTTCTGGATGGGATCTATGTCAGCGAGAAGACCACTGTGGTGGAGCAACCTGATGATTAGCCACATTGGTCCTTGTAAAACCTATCAATAAATCATCGTTTTTTTTCCATCACCAGTATTTGGAGTTACTTTCATTTCAGTTTAAAAACTACAAATTCTCTGAGGGATTTCAATCTGGAGAATTGTATTTGGGAACCACTAGTTAATGGCAGTCGTCTGGGCCTTGATCATGATCACCTTGCCTTCAACAAAAGTGTTTGAAGGATTTATTCATCCTTTATGCCAGGAGAAATTTATTTTATTTTGTCGTTTTAATCTGAGAAACATCTCAAGGATTTCGAATGACTTTTTTTTTTTAAAATACATATTTATTTATTTATTTATTTTTTGGGTGATTCATGCTTGAGTATTTAATTGGTTTAAACCTCAGTATCCTATCACTTAAAACATTAAGTCTTGGTGGATATAGACGTATTGGCAGGCATAGCCTAATGGTTAGAGAAGCGACTTTAGGACTAAAAGGTCGCTGGTTTGATTCCCAAGCCAGCAGGAAAAGTGTGTGGCGGTGGGGGAGTGAGCTGCACCTTCCCTTCCTCGACCTTCATGGCTGAAGTACCTAAACGGCAACTACTCTCCGGGCACTCCTAATGTGTGTGGCAGCCCACCTCTCAGAGTGTGTGTGTGCTCATTTTGGATGGGTTAAATACAGAGGTGTTAATTTCCCTTGCAGGATTATCAGATTATCAAAAAAAATGGATGAACATTACTGATTTAAAGGAGCCTGTGTACAGTTCTGCACAAAGCTTGTAACATCTGGTTAGATGCTAACCTTTTGTTGCCTTTGTACCTGTGCACTGCAATGATGCTAAGATCTAGTAACTATGGGTGAAAAGTTCTGTACTGTAGTTGGTCTCTTCAATTTCAAGGGTCATTAAATGAATATAGGCTCTTGTTAAATAGTTTGGGTGGAACTATTTCTGATTAAGCACTGTGGAGTTCCATACAGAGCCTTGATGTCTCCTGTAACTGTAATTGGATGGCAGGCATACAGAGAGCCCCCCCCCCCCCCAATTCTGTAACAGTTATGACCTGGGCAGGCCAGTCCATTTCGTTTCGTAATACCAGCTACTTATTCTCCAAACCCTTGTAATGTTTGGGGTAGTGCTTTGGGTTATCCTGTCGTGGTAGGAAGTTAAGTTTGAAAGGGTTGTCTGCAAGGAGTATGGCGTGGTGCATGTAGAAATTTCTCAAATATGAGTGATTTGATAGAAATTCTAGACAATCATATTGTTAGCAGAAGACAGTATTGGAAAGAAGTATCTGAGTGAAAATATTTTATCTTTATAATATATAAGTCTTCAGTGAGAAATGGATTATTTGAAAATGAGATTGTGCTAGGAAGCCCGTGTCATCAGAAAAGTTCTGAACCATTCCTGTGGGTGTAAGGCAAAATTGGAGGATAAAGCTAAACACTTATTGCACACAAATTTTTTATTAAATGAGGACTTACCTGAAGAATTTGGGCAAAGAATTAACTTTTGCAACAATGTTCAAGAGAGGCCACTGCACCTAGGAAATTCAACAAATTGAAGAATTGGGGCAGCTGAGAAGTTTGTATATTCATTACAGGTTATTTGTCTATAATATTACAGCAGTTTCAGCATCAACACGAAATAAGAATACATTGAATTTAAAGTATTTTTTTTTAAGTGAGACAATAACACTGAAAAATGCCTTTTGAATTTTTTTAGGGAAGCAGGATTGTCGTCCTCCAAATAGGAAAAACTTCAGATTGTAAACTAACTATGGCAAACTAATTCTCTGTATTAGGAGCATAACATGAAAAAATAAAATCCACACCAACACTTTTGCTCAGAACAGTCAGCAATTCGTGCTACAGTAGCTGTTCTGTTGAATCAGAACAGATGTATTATCCTTTGCTCTCCATGTGCGTCAGTGAGCTTTGGTATTTCATCAGAGACACTGTTGCCATTTTACTGGTTGATCTTCCTTGGACCACCTTTTGTAGGTACTCACTAGTGCATCCCAGGAACTGCAAGGTAGGACAGCTATGTTTAAATTAAAGAAAAGATTATAAAAGAGCACTTGTATACACATATCTATGACATGTGAAACATTCAGCTAACCAAATTTGATGGCAGAAATGTACCAAAGGTAACATTAGCTAATCCATAACCAGCGAATGTGAGAGTTAACTTAGCATGTCCACCTTACAGAAAGAAGATCCTGGGTTCGAGTCCCAGGCTTAGTGAGGGTGTTTCTGTGTGGACTTTGCATTTTTGTTTTATTTTCTGGTTACTCCAATTTCCTCACACAATCCAAATGCATACCTTTTAGGTTCATTGGCTTTTCCAAATCACTCTTATGTGTGAGTGAATGGTTGTGTGTGTTGGCCCTGAGATTCCTTGGTGAGATGTTCAGTGTCTGAGAGAGGCTCCAGCCTCCCAGCAACTCTAATAGGATTAAGTGATTCAGCAAATGAATGAACCGCTTTTATTCTGGGTTAAAAGACATGTAAACACATAAAATCTGTGAAATTGTCGTTTCACCATTCGAAAAAAATAAATTAATAAAAAAAATTTTTGAAGTAGGAGTTGATTATACACTTCTCAGCCAAAAAATAAAGTAGCACACTGTACTATTTTCATGGAGTGCATTTAGCCTTGATCACAGCATGTTAATCTCTGTGGCATTGTTGCTCCAGTTGGTCAAGACGAGGCTCAGCAACATTAATATAATAATAAATTGATCTGTTGATGAGCGGAATGTGCTGAATGAGCAGGTTATCACATCAATGGACTTTTTCCCTGATGGTACAGATATAAATTGGGGACTCAAATAATGAAAGAGTGGTTAAGGGAGCATGAGGAATCATTTTCACATATGTTTTGGCACACCAGAGTCCCGACTTAACTGTATTGAAAGTTTTTGGATGTGCTGGAGAAGACTTTATGGAGAAGTTCAATTTTTTATTCATCAATTTAAGATGTTGATGAGAAGGTTGTTGAAACAATGGAATGACGATTACATGATGTAGGCAAGGCTAAAAGTGGAAAATAACAACTTATTTGAGTGTGCGACTATATTTTATATTGTATATTTTAAGCCAACATAAATGACTTTGTAAAAATGCTGGAAACTGGCTGTAGAGCTGATGGTTTATCATCACTTTGGTATGTATTCAGGGTTATTCATACCCAGAGTTGTAAGTCAGGTGTTAAAATCATGCCAGCTGCTTTGAGCTTTGTAAATATGCACATGAGAACTTTCATATCACTGGATCATCATAAATCTTAGTTTAGCTCTACTATATAAAGGGCAGTGTTGTCTAATTTTCTAAGTTATTTTACACTTTTATTTGCTTTTAAGATATTCAGGTTAGGCCTGGTGAGCTGTCCAGGGTGTATCCTGCCCTCGCCCAGAGTTGGCTGAGATGGGCGCCAGCCTCCCTGTGACTAATTAGGATTAAGCGGCTCAGAAGATGAATGAATGAATATTCCGGTTATTTGTTATGATGATCACTAATGAACTTATATAAGATGTAGCCAAATTTATTATTTGCATTTGTTAAGCTTTAACAAGGCGGCACGGTGGCGCAGTGGTTAGCACGTCCGCCTCACAGCAAGAAGGTCCTGGGTTTGATTCCCAGCTCGGGCGT
>JAOUQZ010000032.1:8742414-8767674 GCA_028564935.1 Neosilurus hyrtlii | reverse complement strand
GGGGCGGGGGGGGGGTGGTTTAACCAATTAATTTATTTATTTATTAATTTCCCCCGTATTGCATATATCTTGTGTTGCAAGTCTCCCGGGTATATTACTTGCATTTTCCCGCCTCCTATTGTCACAAGTTTTTTTTTTTTAATAATGAAATCCGTATGTTTTAAGCTATTTTTATGCATATTGTTTATATATAGACAAACTTGCAAAAAAATGTATACATGATGATTAGAAAAATAATATAATTTTTTTCTGTTATAATGATTTTGAATGTGATAAAAATAATGATTTTTTATCCTTTTTTTGTGAACTTAACCTCAGATTACAGGCTACAAACAATACCCATATATTCATACTATTAGTTTCCAGAAAGTATTACATCATAGGGATAGGGAATACTTGATACAGTATTATCATGATACCTAGATATCAATTCTATTTGTATTGCGATTTTATAAGTATCAAGATTTTTTATAAATATTCTGACTCAATTTTCCCAATTTTTTGTTACAATTTTAAAACCATGAAACATATAAAGTTGAGTAATACCGCTAAAGCTTTATTCATTAGCAGAAATTGAACCCAAGTAATTAAATGTAACCTATTTCTTAGAACATTTTCCCTCTCAAAACCCAAGGGCAGCATTTAAGCAACACAGAATTACTTCAAATACAAATAATTAAAAAATCAATTTTGGAGTCAGTGTGGTAGGTAATACATGAATCACTGCACAATAAAGTTGCGTTACTTAACTGAATCCATTTTTCCACCATCTCTAGTAGGTAGGATGTCAGAATACTCAGTCTGCATTTTATAGTAGTTGAAAGATACTTGGATGACGTACTAAATCTGTAGTGAACAAAGTTACCACATTGCCTTGAAATACCAGGAGCCTAAAAGTGAACTCCAAGCCGACCCAAATGTAACCTTGTGCCAAACTAATACTAATGCTACAGACATCCGGCTCAGGTAAGAGTGCTGCACAATATGAGTTGTGAGCTTACTAGTCACCCACATACTCCACGAACATACTAAAGGGGAGGCCTGAAAGTACGTAATAACCGTCATTAAGGTGCACTGAGTATTTAGAATTTCAAGTTTACAGGAGCAACATGATAAGTCAGATATGTCAAATTTAGCGCAGGATTGATTGTTATTTTTACCAAATATGCCAATTGACATTCGTGTTAACCTTGTAAAAAATAAAAAACTAGGTCATCTTGACGTAGTTCTCAAGGTCATAGAGGTCAAAGAAAGTAAATTTACGATTAAAATATAACATCAGAATTTGTCAAGGTAGTCATTAAAGCCGTGTGTGTGTGTGTTAGGTGCATCTCAGACGGTCAGCGATAAGCATGTTCTAATAATGGACGAGGTGGATGGCATGGCAGGAAATGAGGACAGAGGAGGAATACAGGTAATTCTTTCTCTTTTTTCTTTTTTTTTCTTTATACACCTTTACCCAGCAAAAAGAAAAGTCATGTTTTAATTCGTGTGCAATGCCTGCAGGAGATGATTGGTCTGATAAAAAATTCGAAGATCCCCATTATTTGCATGTGTAACGACCGCAACCACATGAAGATCCGCTCACTTGCTAACTACTGCTTTGACCTGCGTTTCCAGCGGCCTCGAGTCGAACAGATTAAGGTACTGAGCAACGTGTATCATGGGTTGATCCAGATTGGTTGATATTGAAGCAGAGCTCTCAAGTATCATCCTCTCTTCTTTTTTCACTAATCAGGGTGCCATGATGTCCATTGCTTTTAAAGAAGGTTTAAAGATCCCTGCACCGGCCCTCAATGAAGTTATTCTGGCATCGAATCAGGACATTCGACAGGTATGTTCCACTGCAATATTTCTGTCAAGACAGTTTACAGAGAGCTATGACTGGGAAGTATTAAATGAGGTCAAAATCAAAATAAATGGTGTAGCAGCCTTTTAGATGTCTTCAGTGCAGCTCAGGTTAAGGTTTGTTCTTTTTAGTTGTACCTCATTTTGCCAGTGTTATAGAACTACATACATTTCTTCAACCCTTAGCGTAGAGATCTTCTGGTTTCCCATTAAATTACTTTATATTATGATTCATGTAATTTTTTGTGAAAAAATCTCAAGGTTCTGAAGCTCCAAGGTCGACCCTGTCCATAATGTCATGATGATAAATCATATAAAAATCTGTATTGGTGCAAATAAATAATAAAAAAAATTAAATAAAGCTTCATAAGAAATCGTGTTTTGTGCTCATTAATACATTTTTTGTAGCTTTATATGTTCTGTGTTGGTTGTGATGCCATTTTTTTTATTCAGGTGCTGCATAATTTAAGTATGTGGTCAGCTACAGACAAGGTCATGACCTACGACCAGGCAAAATCAGATGCTAATAAGGCCAAGAAGGACATGAAAATGGTACCAGCTCATACACATGACAGTTCACACATGCACTTCGGTAAATTGTTGCTGAACAGCAGCAACACTGTTCGTATTGACTCCTCTTGAAAGTGTGTGTTTTTTGCTTGCAGGGACCATTTGACGTGTGCAGGAAAGTGTTTGTATCAAGTGAAGACACCGCCCATATGACACTGATTGACAAGTCAGATCTTTTCTTTCACGATTACTCGCTGGCACCGCTGTTCGTCCAAGAGAATTACATACATGTACGGCCAGCTGCCGCGGGGTAAGACAAGAGCACAAAAGCATTGAAATATCCCAAGTACAGTCTCTTTGTAGATAATAATTTTCCTTGTTTATTCTCTCGTGGGCTTGTTGTGTCAGGGGAAATCTGAAGAATCATTTAGTACTGCTGAGCAAAACGGCAGACAGCATCTGCGATGGCGATTTAGTGGATCGACAAATACGCTCCCGCCAGACCTGGTCTCTGCTACCCACACAGGTAACACACATGCACATACACTCTTTCTCACTCCATGTCCTTATTTATACATTAAGAGCCATTATATTCCAACCTTATTCTCATTAGTGAAGAGGTAGTGCACTAAATTCATTAGTGAACCCCAGTGGGCAAATGAAATAGGCTGCCTAGTCTCATTATATTCTATAGGTGGTATTTGCTTCTGGTTTGCGTCATCATTTTCTCATAACTTTGGGGCGACTATGTATAGAAAGATGGAGAATTATATAACTACTTTTGTGCTTGACTTTTTTCCCACCTCTGAGTTTCCATTATACCTGTGTAGTCTGTAAAGGTCATCTGTACACACTAATTAATCTGCCTAGTAAACATAAGATGTGGGTGGAAATCAGAACATGGATTGTGTGTTATATTTACTACCCAGCCTACTTCTCTGCCAGACAGCTGTAAGAGCTAATATTACAGACAATAGCTGCTCGACTCAGACACCCAGGCTACTAATTTGTCCATTATTATAACAATCCTAATTTAGTCATGACCACACTTATTTAAGCATAATAGATTGAGGTAACATCAGCTTAAGAGCTCTCAAGGATACATACTTCAGGATTCAAATTCACTTCATGTGATTAGAGACCAGCTATGATTTTATTCCCAGATAAGGCAGGACACGATAAAAATATTTTAATGAGATTATTAAATTAAACTGCTGAATCTACAAAAAAAAATTGTAAATGAGTGATTATTTAAATTAGTTAATTAAATAAAGTTATTAGCTCTCACATGTAAATGTAAGAGCCCTAAGGATTCCCGCACCAAAAGTCAAGCCGTCGACTCTGTCATCGCTATTGCGATTTTACCAAAAACCGCTAAACGCATTTGTTTTTTCTCATTTTGCATGCAAATAATCTGCACCATGGAGATGTGCTGAGAAGCTGTTGTTAAAATTGTAAAGGTGTGAAAGTAAATGTGAATGGTATTGTGTGCGTTGGCCTGGCGAGCTGTCCAGGGTGTACCCCGCCTTCACACCCAGAGTTGGCTGAGACGGGTGCCAGCCGCCCCGTGACCCTAGTTAGGATTAAGCGGCTTAGAAAATGAATAAAGAAATGGGGAAAAGGTTTAAAATTTTAATTAAATATATACACTACATATGATGGCGATTCTGCAGCCACTGCTGAAGGTTGTCAATAGTTTCATATATCTGGGAAATACCATCTCCCTGGAGATAGAAATAAAGCGTGCGAACGTTTTGTGATGCGTATAACTGTTAATAGTTAAATAGGTGATACTTCCTGTTAAAATAATTATAGTTATGAATAATATATTGGCCATTTATATTTTTTGAAGACTAAACTCATTGGACTGGTGTGAATATAAAAATATATATTTTGTGAGCTGTGTGTGTATCGTCTTAGGCAATCTATGCCAGTGTACTTCCTGGGGAGCTGATGCGCGGTTATATGAGTCAGTTTCCCTCGTTTCCCAGCTGGCTGGGGAAATTCTCATCTACGGGCAAACACAGTCGCATTATACAGGAGCTGTCCTCGCACATGAGTCTGAAGTGAGTACATGACACTTAAAAGCATTCACATTCACACACTCCCAGCTATTCAAGGTTTCTTGTCAGAAATGTACTTGTTCTTAGATGTGACTAAAAAGAAGTCATTGGGTTCTAGAATATTACTACCACAGTGTGACTGAATGCTTTTGATTATTAGGATATGTTTATTTTATATAGCAGCAGGTCTGATGATAGGTTGCATATATATTATTGTTTTTACCACAACAACTTGTACAGGGGTTTGTGTGGTGGGTGATCCACATTAACAGATGTGTAAAATATGTATGTTATCATTTATGTTTATTTCAAATGGTCCATGCTTCCGTAGCCTAAGGTAAAGCTGTAAATTCAGTTAAGCCGTTTGTAATTTTAGAATTTCTTAGTAAAATTCGAAATGTACTCAGAGTACAGACCTTTGCCAAGGTAGTGCATTTACATGGGTTATAGTAGCATATGATGTGGAGTTATGATGCCTCCTTGTGGCCATTTCCAGAATTATTTATGAGCGGTGTATTTATTTATTTTTTTCTCCTGGCACATTCTGGGTGATTTCCTTGCCCAATAGCACAATGTTGAAAAAAATTCTTGAAAACCATCCTGGATCCAGATCAAGGACAAAATTTAATCAGTTTTTGTTGGCCCATGACCCACATTTGCTTATGATTTCATGGGAATCTCTCAATTTTTTATTAATATCTTAATTTTTTTTAAGTTATCATGGTCACACATGACCAATTTCATAACCCCATCTTCTGTGGTGTAGGTAATAAGTTTATAATCATATTTTTGTCTAAATTAATTCAAGATAGAAGAAAAAAGGGAGGCTGGTCAGAGAATAACTATTTGTAGCTGTTAATACAAGTGATCAAAAGTAACCTGTTTCATGGGTGTTACATGTTATTTAACATGGCAATGAATAAATTATAAACAGTAAAGTGCTGCAGTATAATTGGAATCGAGAGCCAACATCTTCAAGTCATGAAACATTTGGTTCTTTTTCATTTCTTAACCCTCTGTTAACCAATTCCCTTTCTAATTGTGTTAAAATTATTTCCCTAGGCAACAATGTTGAACCCTTTCACTTCATGTAGCAGATATGCTACACTGGTTCGTACAGGGTTAATTACCTCTGCAACAAAACTCAGTTTTGGTAGAGGTATTGTAATCACCAACGTTTGTGAGTTTGGCTCTGAATCCCATAAAGGATTTGATTTTGGACTGCCAAGGTCAAAAGTGAAGGTCAGAGCAAGGGCACAAAATCTTGGGTAGACATGCCATTACTATGGAACACTAATGGGAAGCCATATTTGGACTTCAAACTGAGACAGTTAGCTTTGACCTTGAGTGATGTTGAAAGTTCAAACCCCAGCTGTCTCATAAATCCTTCTAATGAGGGAGGGGTTTTATTCTGGTGTTAATTTGATCATTTCCACATACTATAGAACATATTGTAAGATGAGGGTCTGTTTGCTACATAATCCATGCTGTTTGGCAGCGGGGAGTTCTCCTCTGGTACTATATGGATTTTCTGTATTATGTAGAACATGTACAGACTAAGACTGACCTGAAGTCAGTTCTGAACACTTTCAGGTGAACATCTTGATCTTATTACCCCCTCTGACACTGAAAAAGGATAAGGAAGTGAAGTGTGGAAGTGAATATCACTGTGTTAAGTTCTCTGAACCTGCGATCCTCTCTCTTTAGAACACTGTGCAGTAAGGAGGCAGTAAATCTAGACTACCTGCCCTACCTGCGTTCTGCCCTGCTGGAACCCCTGCGGTATCGTGGGGCAGATGGGGCAAGTCAGAGCGTGAAGCTCATGGATGACTATGACATCATCAAAGAGGATTTTGACAGTATCATGGAAATAAGTACATGGGATGGACAACCTGATCCGTACTCCAAGCTTGACTCCAAGGTATGAAGATCCATTTTAAAGTTTCAGGAACATATGGCAAGGCCATCATCACTTTCTTAAAGATTTTTTATAGTGTACATTTACTGTTACTGGGGTTGGGCTTCATCTCAAAAATACATTTTAAAAAAACCCCACATATATAAGAATTATTGGTACCTATAGAGATCCCGATTTATATTACTTTTTAAACATCTTTACTGTTGAGGAGCTCTGAAGTGGTCATCCCTGACTGGCCCTAATACCATATTTGCTTACTCAATCATTAGCATGAAGAACATTAGAGAATACAACTGAAAAGTATGTTGATCTTGATAAAGCTGACAGCGGTGGCTTAAAGATGGTGTAACTTTACTTTCCACAAGAGTGTGTTTTGTGTGTTTTTACAGTCAAACTTTTGACATGACCGTCCCAGTCCTCTGATCTAAAGCCCATTGAAAGTGTGTGCACTGAGCTGACGAGCAAAGTCAGACAGTGGAGGATATTGAGTGATCGTGTTCTGTGGTGTAATGTCAGGCCCTTTAGGGTGCGATCACACTTGAGGTACGATAGAAAAGCGAATGACAGTCGATGCAACTGATTTGCGACAAGACAGTTGTTTTTTTCCCCCACCAAACATCCTCAAACCAATCACAAATTATTACCAAATCAGTCGCAGAAAGTGTTGCGTGACTTTCGCACAATATACTTATTTAAACCACAAAATATTCCCTTGCATGTGGAGTCGCAAAACATCCTAACTCGAGCTTCAAAATGTGCAAAAAAGTCAATTTGCATCAGTCGCTTTTCTATCGCACCTCTAGTGTAATTACCACCTTTCTCTGGTGCTCATACTCTGTTATGTTGGTAAGGGAAAGTTCTCAAAGTATTAAATGCACAGGTGCCATTGACTGTGACATAGTTTTGTGGCCAAATTTGTTTTTCTTTCTTCCACCCCCCAAAAAGTATAGATTGCTCACATATTTTCAGAAAGAATTTAAGCAAATTAGCCACTAAGACATTTTACATATTTTTTTACCCATCGTTACCAAGAATGGTAATAACTAGAGCTTTATAAATTATAGAAATAGATAAGATAAAAGAAAATCGTGTGATTAATTGATTTTAGGTACAATTTGTAGGTATTGTTTATTAGAATCATTACTGTACAAAAATCTCATTCCATCCATTATCTATATTGCCAATCCCAGCTGACTTTGGGTGAGGGGTGGTGTACACACGGAACCGGTTGTCAGTCTATTGCAAGGCTAACATGGACACAACCAATCATTTACATACACATTCACCCCTATGGGCAATTGAGTGTAGCTAATAGACCCAATGTGCACGTCTTTGAGCTGTGGGAGGAAACCCATACAAGCACAGTCTGCACCACATGCAGACTTCACAAAGGAAAGGCTCTTGGCTGAGATTGTAACCCAGAACCTTCTCACTGTGAGCCTAAGCACTGCCAGTGCTAACCACTGAGCCACTGTTCTCCCCAAAATGGCGATACTGTGGTATAATATTCAGATATGCCTCTGCCGTCACTGACTTTTCCCTTATCCCTGCAGGTCAAAGCTGCTTTCACGCGAGCTTATAACAAGGAGTCACACTTGACACCGTACTCACTGCAGGCAGTAAAGAAAGGTCGCAAAGGAGCAGTTGACATGGATCTGGCTTTAGACCCTGACGGAGAACTCCAGGGACAGGAAGAGGAGGAAGAGCAAACTCTTAACACGGATGCCATGATCAAGGTGAGTTGCACCAGCAGTAAACACCTGTTTTGGGTTCATTACTTGCCATATTTTTAATTGTACTATATACTTCTGGGGGGGAGGACTATTTGCAAAACGTGCAATTCTGGAGCAGCTTTTCTCATGTCTTTATCTTGGGACTTGCACAACTGTGTACCGTAGCGTACCTGTAGATGTCTGTCACTTCTGGTTTTATTTAGGAGCTTGTTATCAGCGTTCTGATGGGCTGCATCAGTTGTGGAAGACTAAAAATGAGTCCCAGATGCTCCTGCTGGCAGGACTATTTAGATCCTTTATCATTTTCTTCTAAAGTTATTGCATTAACAAGCATACGCAAGTCAAATATGGAAAAATGACCTGGAAAAAGGTCAAGGTGATCCATACGTATTATCAACAGAGACCTTCCTAATGGAAACGCAAGTCGGACAGAAGGACGGAACGCTTTTCTATAGCACCCACCCCGCTTTTTTTCGGTGACAGCGGGAGCTAAAAAAAAAGATGTTGCATACCAAGACATGATAGCTTACATTTAATATCAACTCTTTGAATCTATTCGTGACTTTATTTTTCCATACAGAAGACCATGTACAATAAGTGAATTTGCATTACATTTCCAACACTGCTGCAGCAACAAGCTGTGACAAGAAAATAGTGGTACAGGCATCATGAGTGATCATTTACATTCTTGTTTTCTGATCAGTGATTTGTTAATGCCATTAAAAGCCTATTATATGTTCAGTTTGGGGGTTGACCCTTTTTTTTGTACAGTTTTAATAGTAGTAACTTCCACCAGGGCTTGTATGGTGGCTCTTCACATAAACACTCCCTCACTCATTTGCAGAACCGCTTAATCCTACTAGGGTCAGACAGAGGCTGAAGCCTATTTCATCACAGGGTGACACCCACAACCATTCGCTCTCACCTCCACACCTTATCTCAATTTGGAACAGCCAGTTAGCCTAATGTACATGTATTTGTACTGTAGAAGGAAACCAGAATACCCAGAGGAATCCCACACAAGCATGGGGAGAACATGAATGCTCCAAACAGAAATGTCCAGTTCCGGGAATCAAACCCAGGACCTTCTTGCTGTGAGGCAGATGTGCTAACCACTGCGCCACCGTGCCGCCCCCACACATAAACAGAGTTTTATAAAACATCCGTAGTTTTTCATCCACTGGGTTTTTTTCCTGCAGAAAGATTTTTGTCCTTGGTAACATGACGCATTGCTTTTTTGTCTTATCAGACTAGAGAGAGAAAAACGACAGGCTGCTGAGGGAATGAATGTTTATAGCTTTTATAATGTAAGGGATAATGGGAAGGTATTTGTTTTGTAGACGTTTAGTGACTGTAACGTGACTATAAACAGATAGATTTTGTAAATGAAAAGAAAATTGCTTATTGACAAATTGCTGTGGTGTATGAGGAGAAAAAAAACATGCTGGGGTGGTTTTATTTCTAAGTGTTAAAATCCAGAACTGCAAAGTGGTGTATGACCTGTATAAGGTACATTGTAACATGTGATTGTAATTATCTTTATCTATGGATCTGGTCTAGCATTGAGTTCTCTCTATAAATATCTCTCTCTTACTCTGCAGCAAAAGAAGGCTAAACCTACTAAAGAGGTCAACCAGGAGAAAGGAAGTACTGGAAAGGGTAAAGGCAAAGGAAAAGGCAAGAAGTGAAATGAGGCCTGTGTTGAGGCGAGACGCACCGAAAGCTGTTTTATAAACAAGTTCTCCTCTCTGTTAAGAACTCTGATGGAAGGTGGCAGAAATAAGACCTTCTAAGGTTATGGAAAGGTCAGTATTAGCAATGAGCTAGGTGGGGTTGGGGGGGCGTTTTCAGCAATTTAATACGAGAAGGTGGATTTTAATTTCATCGTCTTGCCCTCGACTAGGAAAAAAGGACGGGGGAAACAGCAAGCATGTACACGCAGCACTCGTTTATAGAAACCAAGTATCTGTGACATCATACATCTCAACCCTTACTCTCATCTTACCCTTAATTTTTTTTATTCACTTCAGCTCCTATAAGGTTATATGAGCACTTTGCACCAATCACGTACTGCTCCTGAGGGGTTCCAGAACACAGTGTACATTCGAATGTGTTTGAAGCGCGACTGTAAATATATATGCATATTTGTACTCGCATATAATTTGATGTTTGGTCAGTTTGAAGATTGTGAGAACACTTATTTGCTTTAGCTTTTTTATGGATATTTTTCTCAAAAAACTGTCAGTACAATGTACTAGCCCCTAGCATAGACTGTCTATGACTTTGGATTTTCAAAAAGCAATTAAAGACTAAGTAATGTGATCATGACTTGGTGTGTTCAGTGCAATCATGGATTTTACTTTTTTGGATTTTGATATACTGTATTAATCCTGCAAGGAAAATGTGGCTCTGCATTTAATCCATCCAAAGTGAGTACATGTACACACACACACACACACACACACACGTACACACACACACACACACACACACACACACACACACACACACACACACACACACACACAAACACACAGCTTTGCGGTGCCCGAAAAGCAGTTGGGGGTGTCTTGCTCAAGGTCCAAAAAGACCATTTCATAATATGCCGATATGGAACAAGCATAGCAAGTTTGAAAGCCCCAGCTTTAGCACGTGGCAAGTAAATGTACGGAAACCTAATATACAGGTTTGCCTGTCTGACTTTGAAAAGTAGGTGAAGGTCACTAATACACAAACGCATCCTAGCACTCATAGTTGTGAGCCAGCATACCAAGTTTGAAAGCCCCAACTGCACCTAGTGGCAAGTAAATGTACGGAAACTAAAGTGTGATGGATAGATGAAAGGAAGCCATTCCTATGCCAAATGCCAAAAACATTTCTAATATACAAAATACTCAGGATCAGCTGCCTTGACTGCACGGATGGGTCTATAAGGCTGAAGCAGCTTTGAGAGGTAGGATGGAGCACGGCTATTAAGGAATTTAAAAGTAAGTAAAAGAATTTTAAAATGAATCTTAACATGTATGGGACTGCCAGTGGAGTGAGGCCACAATGGTGGAATATAGAACAACGGCGACGTTTCATCACCACAAATTCCTCTGTGGTGATACATCAGTTGCTGCTCCAAAGAATCATGATGCATAACCATATTGATTTCCCTGCCATCAATAATATTATTATTCAATAACCAATATTATTTTATACAATCTCCAAGCCAAACAACCCATGAAGTGCTGGTGGGTTTTGTTTGCATTTATTCAGGATTTGACACATGAGATGAAATGTTAATGTCTGCCACATAAACAGTTCAGTTTTGACACACATTTTTATGGAGTTTGGATGGTAAAACATTTACCACATTGTAGTGTTACCATTCCTTCTAACAACACTCAAGATTGACTTAAGATATTCAGTGACAAAGCATTTCAGATGTTATTTTGTCCCAATTCTCTTTACATTCTTTATTGAAAACAGGTCAGGATACTGTAGGCAGCAGGCAGGACAATCCAGTACCTGCGCCCTCTTCTTCCACAGCCTTGACTTTGTAATGTGTGCAGAATGTGGTGTTGCATTGTCTTATTTAAATATTCGCAGGTGTCCCTGGAAAAGATCTCAAGTGTACTTTCCTGCATTAATGCTGCCACCACAAAAGTGCGAGTTATGTTTGCTTAGGGCACTGATCCAACCCCATACCATGACAGAGCGAGCCTGGCTTTTAGACTTGTTACTCATAACACTATCTGTCTTTGGACCAGAGTCCATCCCTTGCCCATTACACACTAAAATACAGATTCCTTGAATGATTTAAAGAGAGTATGCCCCGTAGAGGGTGATATATCCGAACCCCTACTGATCTCTCTGTTTTTAAATATTTCAGTAATTGTATTATTTAAGAAATAAATTAATAAAAAATGCAGCAGTTGCTTTCATGCATTCATAAATAAAATAACCCCACGTGCTTGTGACCATCTAATTCTGTACCGTACAGATCTACAGGCAGTGACTGCCAATGGTATGATTGTCGGGATCCAAGTGTTTGTGCCATTTAGTATCGTGTGCCATATATCAGTGGCTACAGCACGAAGACCCTTTTGGACTGTTGTATGATTGTTGTGATTGTGTTTCTTTTAGTTGAGTGCGAAATGGATGTGAATGTGTCAAACAAGTAAATAAATCTAGATATAAACCAACTCCAAATCTTTACTGAGATAAATAATGTGGCAAAAGTGACATTCTTATAAAAAATATATTTAATCATATAATTTATATTGCTAGTCATGAAATATATCGATCTTTAATATACAGCATATAAAAATGATGCGCTGTGTCAGTCCAGCTGCAGTCTGTAGGTTGGGATTAAATATAAAACATACCAAACTTATAAACAAGGAAGAATTTTAATCCCGCTGTATCGTCTGAGAACCAAATACGCTCTGTTGTTTGCATCTTGAGCTAAAAGTTACCCATGAGGCTCTTCATAGCTTCTTTTAAATAATCTTATTGAACAGTGTTTTAGATAGTGAGGGATGTCACAAACATTTCTGCTTCACATGAATTGATATAAAGCAATAGTGCAGTGTTTAATGATCTAAAAAAAAAAAAAAAAAAAAGTTATAAGCTTTAGTGCCAGCATTTGTTTTCTCCCACTTAGCAACTCTGAATTGTACAGATGTTAATGAATGGTACTGGTCTACAGATAAATACATACAGAAATGTGGAGTATTTCTCATCCTTCCCACTCACTGATTAGAAAGTATAGAACTTGCTTTATGTACTGCAGGAAAAAGAGGAGTAAGAGCGCATTTCTCAAATGACTGCGTGAAACTAATGCGTGATCTGGTTTAATACGCTTTAACAAGATCTTTTCTTACAAAAATAATCATTTCTAGTTATATCTAGTTACAGTTCACACCGTAATCAGACTTCTACTAAAAGATGACAACATATGGAAGTTCCACATATGAATTACACATTGCATCGATGCTATGATACAGATTTTACTCTTTGATCACAAAGTATAGAAGACAGAATAGTGACACCAAGCTTTAGTTATTCCTCTTAGAGCATTTTCTGTAGTAACCACTGCAAATTACTTAGCACCTACAGCCTAGCTATTTATCCGTTCTGTATGGAGTTTGCATATTCCTCCCGTGCTTGCGTAGGTTTCCTCCAGGTACTCCAGTTTCCTCGCACAGTCCAAAGACCTGCACATTAGGCTAACTGGATGTTCTGAATTTCCTATGTGAGTGTGAATGGTTTTGTGTGTGTGTGTGTGTGTTGCCCTGCGATGGTCTGGCGGGCTGTTCGGGGTGTACGCCGCCTTCGCCCAGTGTAGGCTGAGATGGACTCCAGCCTCGCCATGGCCTTCGTAGTAGGATTAAGCGGTAAATCAAATGAGTAAGATGAATGTAGCTCAAAGGCTCTGTGTGGAGTCAACGTGTTTGCATGGGTTTCCTCCAGGTACTCTGGTTTCCTTCAACAGTCCAAAGACATGCACAGCCTCTTGGCTGTTCCAAACTGACCGTAGGTGTGAATGTGATTGCGAATAGTTGTGTGTGTTGGCCTTGGAATGGTCTGGTGAGCTGTTCAGGGTGTACCCCGCCTTCGGCCAGGCTGAGATAGGCTCGGCCTCCCCGCAACCATTAGGCAAATGAGAGTCTAGTTCATAGGAATATGTGTGTAGCTGGAAGAATGAGGAATGAAAAGTCTGCACTCACTGACAAATTCAAGGATTTTAAGTTTTTCAAGTGAAAGAACACAAAATACGTGTTACTATTTTTAACCGAATCTAAATGATGAAATGTAAAGATGAATTTATATAGCTGAATGATTTAAATATACTCATACACTATTTTAATGGTTCATCACACAGTTCAAACTGCATCCTATCAAGAGATAAATATGACTGTAGTAAATGATACTATGTTAACCATGATCAGTGTGCAGCATATAAACAGTGTGAGGTGTATGAAGCCACTGGTGTGTTTCAAATTCTTTACAGCTCTGGTTGTGTGTGTGTGTGTGTGTGTGTGTGTGTGTGAGTGTGAGATTCTCCTGAAGGTCTGGTCATCACTCACTGGCACCAGCCGCTTCCGGGACACGGGCTCCACTTTTCTAGTGCATACTTTTCCAAAGCTGTAAATGACATTGATTACAGTTCATTACTCATTCATGTTCATTTCGAAATCCCACAGATATGCACTGTATGTCTGAAGTGTGTAATATGCACTTACAGTGAGAGACAAGATACAGGAGACCAGAAACAGAGGAAGTGACATCACCAACCTGGAAGATTATTCTAGAGAGAGATTTGAGTTAAAATTAATGTGGGATGAGGGCCAACACACACAAAACCATTCTCACTCACACCTAGGGGCAATTTGAAACAGACATTTATCCTAAAGGCACACTCACAAGATACCGTAGATATCACAATAACGATGTTACCATATAACGATGAGGAAAATGGAGGACATTGAAAAGCATTGGTATTAATTGGAGAACATTGGAGAATTTTGGGGAAAACTTTGGGGAAGAGTGAAATATTTTGGGAGTGCTGAAAAGTTTGATTGTTTTTTTTTTGATGTGTGTTTGGAGTAGATCTGGGAAACAGGCACACTGGTAGTGATCGGTTTTACATTGGTATAGAATTTGGAAAAAATGGGAAATGCAACATCGGGACACATTCCGGTCACATTTCCATTTTTTTTTTTAATACACAATTGGAGTGACCTTGGTATAAATCCTAACACTGGATAACATCGGGTAACAATCAGAGAACATTGGTACAAAATTGTCTGAAACATCAGAATATGATCGGATCAAATCGGGATCACGATCAGTACTGTGTGAGCACACCTTAATGTGCATGTCTTTGGCCTGTGGGAGGAAACCGGGTACCTTGAGAAAACCCACGTAAGCATGGTGAGATTCTATATTGTAAAATTTTTGAGTCACAAGTTATGAGTTTTCAGGCATTTTATTTTTATTCAATTATTAACTTATTTTAATGACTTCCAGTGCAGACTGTAAAACCACTTTAAATCAGCACATTTTGTAATAATAAATGTTGGTCAGTGGTTAAGGCTATGAGATAGAAGGTTGGTGATTTTAGCCCCAGTACCACCAAGCTGCTGTTGGACTTGATAAAGGCATCTACCAAATGCCTTAAAGCTAACTAAAAATATAAACACACACCAAAAAAATTATATCAATTTTTTATATTGCAATTTATTTTTTCATTAAAAATGATTAAACTTTGATTAAAAATGTTGAGGCCATTCCTTTTCTATTCATGGTTTCTCAGATTCATCAATGTTAATAATCAGGATTTATTATTTTTTTTATTAAATTGCGAAAAACATCTTTATTTATTATTCCTGCCTGTCTTAACTTGCTGAGTGCACTTTTTACGGCAAGCCGATCCTGCCATTGCCCTCTCAAGGCAGCTATTGTAGCTACATCATGTACATCTAGGCGTACGTACTTGCCCACCAGAAGTGTCACCACACCCAGACCACCCTGTTTCGAATGCAGCGATCTACACAGTGTGTACATGTACAAACATCTGGAGCGCGAGACTATTGAATGTGACACTATCGACATGTGTGACAGAACTGGTGAATACAGGGTCTGAAAGTAGAGACTTCAGATTTTATTCTACATGCAGGCATTCTCCATCCTGAGCTGACAGCAGCAGCATCGGAATCTACCTGGGGGTCCAGTCACTTTTAATCCCACCCATAGAGACAAGGTGAAACAGAAGGTTTATTTTTAAGGCAACCTCCTTTTGAATGGCATGGAAAACATTGTGACAGTATGTGCCACTGGTCTGTTAAAAGCAGGAGTTTCAACAGAATATACATAGTATAAAAAGTACTAAATGTACACCATCAGCTCAGGACTGACTACTGTATTCAAATTATTATTAAATGTTTCAATCAAAGCAGTAGTTCAGGCTTCTTTAGGATTGCAAAAAATAAAAATTTTGTATTTGTTTTTTACCTTTTCTTGTATTCTCCTCACATACACCTTATTTTCGCCTTATATTCCTCATATATACATTCTGGGGGTACGGAAGTGTAGTGGTTAATTCCCGGGTGGTTTGCATGTTCTCCCCATGCTTGCATGCATTTCCTCCCAGTGCTCCGGTTTATTCCCACAGTCCAAAAGTTTTCACATTAGACTAATTGTCTATTCGAAAACATCTCTAGGTGTGAATGTGATTGTGAATGGATATTTCTTGAGAACAGGTTCTGCAGGTTGGTTGCAATACTCTCAGGTTTAAAAAAAAAAAAAAAGAAACATACATTGGAATGGAAACCACAAAATTGGTCCAATGCATCATGGGTGTGGAATGAGATGATTATAGTACATGTTCTTCCTTTTATCTGAATTATAGCTGACATTATTACATTTGTTACCTGGCACTTATATGAATGATGTGGAGTAGCTCGAAATCGTGCTACCTCCAGCACCACTGATCCACTGCAGTTCTGAAAACACACGCACACACACACACACACACACACACACACACACACACACACACACACACACACACACACATTTATAATATAAACTTAATAAAATGAATACCAGTATTAAGTGTTGATGTTTTGGTTGTAATGTAGGAAAGTGATTGTGTGAGTGAATGAGAGTAACACCTGTAGTAGTGTCCGGGCATAGTCCTGAGTCACAACTCTGATGTCCTCTCCGTTTACTGACAGAATCTGGTCACCAGGTGCGAGTCTCCCATCCGACTCAGCCACCCCTCCCTGACTTATCTCAGACACAAATATTCCTATGTCATTCCTGCAGCACAGAAAGCGATTATCACCACAGAGGTAGACATAAAGTATTGAAATATTTCAAACAATAATAATAAATATACTTTTTGTGTGTTGTGACTAAATTGATGAATTTTAGGACTACGCTACTAGAAATGATGGAGGCACTGAAGAGTTGTAGATGATGTCAAATCATATTTTGCTATGGAACAGATGTCCTGGAGCAGCTAACCTCATCCTGTGCATGTGAGTCTGTATTTCTCTCCACACACTGTCATTGAAATGATGTTCAGACATTTACAATTGGGTAATGATACCGAGTACAGGACTGCATCCTACATGTGATGCAAAATGCAAAACATTTGCAAAGAACAGGGAATTGTACAGTGTCCAGGGAAGCAAATGTGCCGGTTCTCCTGGCAGTGGTGACAGGTTTAAAATTATTTGGAAACACCCATCTGCTCTGTCCTGAACATACTTTCCTACTGGTCCTTCCTGGTGGAATACAGGGAATTCCTTGATGGATTTGGAGCCTACACCTTAGTGATGTACAGCACCAACCATCGTCTAATGCACTGTGAAGTCGAGATCAAACTCTGAAAGAAAACAAGACTTCAAGCCAAACTGAAGAAGTTTGATGTTGTCTCCCTTCAACACCCAGCTGTGTAAGAGAGTTTTCAGATGACACTGGCAAACAGTGTCTCACAACCCCCAGATGAAAGAGCTGTAATTGAGACTTGTACCAAGCTCAAAAATACGAATCCTCGCTGATGCACTAAAATGATTGGTACAAGAAAGGAAGCAAATCAAGACTGGTTTGATGAACAAAACAGTTTTGACACTGAAATAAGACACTCATTGAACTCAGAAGAACTGCTTTCATCACACGACAGAGAAACCAAACTACTGAGATCATTCATCCATTCATTCATTTTCTGAACCGCTTAATACTAATTAGAGTCACAGTGAGGCTGGCGCCCATCTCAGCCAACTCTGGGCAAGGGCAGAGTACACACTGGACAGATTGGCAGGCCACTGCAGGCCAACGCTGATGGCAACTCAGTGGCCTACTCCTTACGAACGACAGTAATGGTTCTTTTACATGCATCTCTTCACAGACAATGAATGACATGGCTGGCCTTTGATAACCCAGTTAGCTGCACTGGGGGACAGCAGTGACAACTCAGTGATAGTGGGGCTTGAACTCCTGACCTTCGGATAAGTAAGCCAGCACCCTGCCACCAGACCACCACTGCCCCACTACTGAGATCAAGACACATACAGTGTCTCAACTTTGAGAAAAACAACAGGATCAGTGCTGCTTTTGTTAAGCTTGTCTTCCTGTCACTCACTCATTTCATACAAAGGCGCATTTACTTCGTGTGTGTTAGGCCACTCCTGCGTGTGCACGCACAGCTTATAAAGATGCAGGTAACAGCATTGCATGGTTACACCTCTCCCTGGTTGGTGGTAATTGTATGTAATAAGAGGGGAGCTCCTCTCAGAGTGCCATATTATTGTAGAGCCATGGCAACATCTACCATTCATTGGGCTGGACTCAACTAAGACACTGAACTCCCTGTATCTGATTAATCCAGAGCTGTATTTTGTGCATACCTTTCACCCACAGTGTTCAGACCCAGCTCCTGGCCAGGTTGTAACTGCAGGTCCACAGTGAAAAGGTCCCACAGGTCTTCATGAGTGAGTGTAGCTTGATTGTGGAAGGTGTCTGTGGAAGTGTGTCTGTAAACACAGAGGCGTACATGCTGGGCACTTAAGCGCAGGACACTTAGAGCCTCCTCATGACTAGCCATTCTCAGGTCTATACCATTCACCTGTACCAAAGGGATAAAGAAAGGGTGGTTAGGTACTAATATAGGGCAAAGTTACCAATAGTCAATGTCAGAGATGGATATAAGAGTCAAGCAGTAAGTGACTTGGAAAAGTATTTTGCTGCCTTACAAAATGTAATCTAAATGTATTATTATTATTTTCTTGGGATTTTATGAAATGGACATATGTTAAACAGTCCAAATTGGTGAAATTAAATTAAAAAGTATTTTAAATTTTCTAAAAAATTAAAAAGTGGTCCATACATATGTATTTTGCAATGAAGTACTTGTTATGTTCTTTGCTATGAATTCCCAAAAAAGTATCTGGCACCACCAGTTACTTTCAAAAGTTACATTATTAGTTAAATAAGGTCCACCTATGTGCCATGTACTGAAAACCCCAGAGTCTGCAACACCACTAATCTAGTGTCACCACCAAGCAAGCAACACCATGAATACCAAGGAGTTTTTGAAAAAGTTAGGTTGTAAAAAATATATGTAGATCCCATGGAGCATCATTAAAACCATCATTACAAAAAGGAATGAATATGGCGCCACAACAGACCTGCCTAGAGAGGGCCATCCACCGAAACGCAAAGGCCAAGCATGGAGAGCATTAATCAGAGAGGCAACATAGAAATCAAGTTCCTGGTTATTCCCTCAAAATATCAATTTTAATTAAAGGTTTTAAGGGAACAAAATAGGAAAAATACCAAGAGGGTGAATACTTTTGCCAGCCACTGTAGATTAAATGTAATAGTTTCTTGGACTGAAATAATATTTTCCCTGCTTGGTCGGTCTTTAAGAAGGAGAAATTAAAACCAATAGTATTTTGATCTTAATTAAAGTCAAGATTTTTTTTATTTCTAGGTAAAAATAATTTTTTTTAACATCACATTTGACATAACATGTCCCACATGTTGGCAGCACACAAGTAGTACCTATAGGTCAATTCCTCTTGTAATGTGAACACTTATATAATACAACAGCACTGTTGTGTCTTGAAAATCATCATAATCATTCAGAGAGAATTACATATACCTCAAGGATTTGGTCTCCTGCCATTAATCTACCGTCTCTTTGAGCAGCACTACCTTCATTCACCTCATGAATCAGAATCACTCCCTGAGAGAGACAAAGTGTCAGAACAGACAGAATGGAGGTCAAGAGAGAAGTTTTAGAAACCCAATTAGTTATATGAGCAATATTTCATCCTAACATGGTTTAGAGCTCTTAAGCACCTTCAGAGTGATACAAAACAATTTGCTATGATAGAGTGTAAAGTATCATTCGAACTTATGTTACTTATTAGTGAGCTTTGCATTGCAACTCAAGTGCAAAACCTAAGAACCAGACTATGGATACCAAAAAAATATCTTAACAGAATGACTACATTTAGGAAAATGCTAACTTTAAATGTTTCTTACCAGTAATGTGTTGCTGCCACCCACAATGGTAAGACCCAGACTGGAGTGTCCTTTACAGATATCTATGGTGCTTATGCAGCCAGGGATGATGGGACATGTCAGGGGGTCTGATCTCACACTGCATGCAGAACAGTAAGAGGATCTCCATACTCCAGAGGCAGACGGGTTGATCAAGGAACTACAGTAGGGTTGTTTATGGTGAATAGTATGTGTATGACTGGCTGCTATGTTGTGAGATGTAGGTAGAACTTGACTGGTTGTTGTGGGAGAAACGGATAAGAACGAGGAGGCAGGCTCATGTAGAGAGTTGTGGTTGAATAAGGCAATGAAAGAAACTGGAGGATTATTACAGTTATTCATGGAGGGGCAAGGCTTCTGTTTATCCAGTCTCATCCTTTCTTCCTAAAAAGAAAATGAATGTGGAAGATATTTTATTTAAATACCTGTACAGTATATCTAAATTTGTATTTGTTTGCATTTACCTGAATCACAGTTGCTTTATGCTGATGGTCTTTATTCGTATCGATATTGACATCCATAGGTGATGTGATAGTGTTGTTTTCTGCCTAATCACAACAGATCATCACTTAAGCAATCATGCATGGCATTAAGATTGACACATTGTGGATGTAAGTAAGAATTGTAATGTGACTTACTAGTTACTTTGATCACTTACCTCCATTACTGATCCTGCTGTTGTGTGTTTTTTTGCAGCTTTATTTCTGATGAGTCAATCATAAACATGTAAACTATAAATACAGTATACCAGTATACTACTGGCACAAGTACTGGGAACAGTTATACTATAGTAAAATGCACTAATGTTCTCCAGAGAAATTGTTGAAGCCTTTCCAACTGGCTTGTTATTACAGCAGTTGCATTAAAAAGTGACTTACTTACTAACTCACTCATTTACCAAGCCGCTTAATTCCATTAGGGTTCAGGGTACACCCTGAACAGCTTACCAGACCATTGCAGGGTCAACACACCATCCATTCACACTAACATTCACACCTAGGGGCAATTTGGAAGAGCCAGTGAGCCTAATGTGCATGCCATTGGACTGTGGGAGAAAACTGAAGTACCTGGAGGAAACCCATGCAAGCATGGGAAGACCATGCAAACGCCACATAGAAAAACCTGAGCCCAGGACTTGAACACAGGACTTTCTTGCTAACCACTACGTCACTCTATTGCCTGCATAAGAAACTGATTATGTATTTTATTATAAACTTTTTTATTATATGTCCAAAACATTTATGTATGTATGAGGAAGAATACTCTTCATCTGATTGGAAGAGTTTAAGAATCACCTCTATCCACCCACCATGTCCTACACTGAAGAGGCAGAATCTGAAGACTCAGGGGAAGAGGAGTCTATCATCCTAGCAGAGGTCACAGAGGTAGTCAAACCCAGATAGCAACTGGACACCGGTCCAAAGAAGGCATGGATATTCTGGCATTTGGCACGGGTCCGGCAAACAGATCTGGTCCTTAGTGCAAATGCACAATGGTCAAAATATGGTGTATGTCTGGATTTGGTCCAAACCTGTAGAACAGCAACCACATTCGGTCCTGATCTGGCATGCCAGCTTAAACCATCTGTACACTACAGACTGGTGTAGAAGGCTTTCATGCAGATCCATGCCAAAGGTTTTTGCTATCAGGGAAGGCTCCTAGGCAGCGGGCCACCAGGGAATGGACAAGATTCGCCCCAAGATGCTAAAGGCTCTGGATGTTGTGGGGCTGTTTTTCCTGACAGGCCCATTCAATGTCACATGGAGTTCCAGGATAACACCTATCAAAGGGTGACCCACTATTTTGAAAAGGGGGACCGGAAAGTGTACTCCAATTATCGGCGATCACACTGCTCAGTCTCTCTGGGAAAGTTTAGTGAAAGGTGTTAGAGAGGAGTCTCTGACCGAGCAGTGTGGCTTTTGTCTTGGTCTTGGAATAAAGAGACCAGCTCTTTATTATTGCAGAGTTACTGAGGGGATTGCGGGAGTTTGTCCAACCAGTCTACATGTGTTTTGTAGACTTGGAGGAGGCCTATGACTGTGACCTCCCCAAAGGATTCTGTGGGGGTGCTGTGGAAGTATGGGGTACCAGGGCCACTACTGCAAGCAGTCTGCTTCTTGTATTTAGCAAAGTGAGAGCTGTGTCCGCAATTTCGGCAATAAGTCAAACTCGTTGTTGTACTCCACCAGAGCTTGGCTCCTAACAGAGATTCAAACCCACAACGTCTCACCCTAACCTCTACATCACCTCACAGCAAGAAGCTTCTGAGTCGCAGATTTGGCGAAGGCGTTTCTGTGTGGAGTTTGCATATTCTCCATGTGCTTACATGGGCTTCCTCTGGGTATTCCGGTAAGCTTACTGGCTCTTCTAAATTGCTCCCAGGTGTGAATATGAGTGTGAATGGTTGTATGTGTGTTGCCCTGTGATATTCTGGTGAGCTGTTCAAGGTGTAACCTGCCTAGTAGGATTAAGTGGCTTAGCAAATGAGTGAGAGTGAGTGGTAGAGCATGAAAGCAAGCAAAGCATTTTTCAAAGTGTAAGAAGACTCAATGATTCATGTATATAGCACATGTATGGGCTCTGTGTGTCTGTGTGTTTCTGTGTGTTTCACCTGATCAGTACAATCTTAACTTTAGCTGGAGCACTGTGGAAAACAGCAGCTGCATTCTGGTAACTCTGATCATATAAAACCTGCCCATTTATCTGAAAGACACACACAGTTGATGTGACCATGAAACCACGATAATTAACAGTGTAAAAGCTACAGAACAGAGATTATGTCCTCACTTCCAACAGCTCATCCCCCACACTGATTTGCCCATCAGCAGCAGCGGCTCCATCAGGTTGTATTTCTGAGACATACACTGCCATTCTTCCATCTCTGCTTCCAGACACACATAGTCCCAGACCAGATCTGTGTTTACTGCAGTCCAGCTCTACCAGCTTCAACTCACCAGGCAAACTACCATATTTCTGCACCATATTATCTAGAAATACATATTGCAAATCACGTATATTTGCAAAGGCACGTCATGTGAATAAGTACGTACAGTATACCACATGAAATGTCAACACATCAGTATTTGATCTTCAGTTTAAAGTATGTATCTATCAACATTATATATGTATATACTATATGTAATAGAATGATTTCAATCATTTAGTATCACCAAAAATGAACGGAGGCACAATTTTTCTGTTGAAAGAGTGAATACATCCCTGGCTTTAGTAAGTGGTATTGACCCCTTTGGCAGAAACAATTTTATGTAGGCGTTTCCTATAACTGTCTCCCAGTTTCTGACATCTACTGGGAGAGATTATATCCCACTCTTACATGCAGAATTCTTTCAACTGTGTAGCGTTTGAAGGTTTCTTGCATGTACAGCTCGTTTCGTCCCCCCACAGCGTTTCGATGTGATTCAGATCTGGGCTTTGACTAGGCCATTCCATAGCCCTACATTTCTCGCTTTTGAGCTATTCCTTGGTGGATTTATTTGTAAGCTTGGGATTATTGTCCTGCTTGTAGTTCCACTTCTTCAGCTCGAACGTTTTGACAAATGACCTCACATTCTGCTATGATTGCATGTTGATCTGGCCATGGGGCAGTAACCCAACCCCAAATCAAACATTTTCACTTCTATGCTTTATATTTGACAGGATGGTAGCATAGTGGTTGGTAGTTTGCCTCACAGCAAGAAGGTCCTGGGTTTGAGTCCCAGACACAGGTGTTTCTGTGTGGAGATTGCATGTTCTCCTTGTGCTTGCACGGGGTTCTTCCAGGTACTCCGGTTTCCTCCCAACGGTCCAAAGACATGCACATTAGGCTAATTGACTGTACCAAATTGCCCCTGGGTGTGAGTGTGAGTGTGAATGGTTGTGTGTGTTGCTCTGCTATGGTCTGTCACTTGTTAAATTTACTCACTTGCGTTAAATTCACTCAGGCTGGTGCTGACACTCTCGAAGGCGAGGCACACCCTGAATAGCTCTCCAGACCATTGCAGGGCAACACCCCCACAACCATTCACACTCACACCTTGGGGCAATTTGGAACAGCAAGTTAGCCTAATGTGCATGTCTGTGGACTGTGGAAGGAATTCAGAGTACCTGGAGGAAACCAAGCATGCACAGGGAGAACATGCAAACTCCACACAGAAACAGGTGAACCTGAGACTCGAACCTGGGATTTCTTGCTGTGAAGCAGAAGTGCTAACCACTACACCACCAAGCCACCCATTTTTTAATTATAATCAACACTGAAGGCTAGGTATCTGTCTAAATATATTGGAAAACATCTAAACCTTTCTTAGGGTTTACTTACTTCTACACTAAGTCTAAGTAAAGTTGCATGTCAGTGTACTGTTTTTAAAGCCAATTTGAAACATTTAAAACTCATAGACATACTGAAAAGGGAGTGTTCAGTCACAAACAACACAGGAACACACACATACCCCAGTATGACACTTGTCCCTGTTGGCAGTGTTGTGTACTCTCTGATGACCCACTTAGTCTTTCTAAACCATTTTTGGATGTGACTCGCTCTGTTAACAGGCTGACAGGCCCTGAGGGAAGCCTTGAGGGAGGTGGAGCCGTGGGTAATGGAGGTATTTTCAGTGAATTGTTTCCTGCAAGCTAGAATAGATAAATATACCTGTATTTTATTTTACTTTTATATATATATATATATATTACAACTTCTAAATACAGTGGTATGTTTTTGCTGTTGTTATTCAAAAACCACAGGTCACACAAACTTGTCCTCAATAATTAATAGATTAATAAACCTTATATGGGACAGGACTGAAAGGATTGGTTGGAGAAAGGCATCCTGTTTGCCTGTTGGCATCCTCACACATCTACAGGACAAACAAGGGAGAGATTAATGTTTTACACCCACATAGGTACACACTTAAGCAACATACTTAAACAGACACACACCAAGTGATTTTGGTGAGAAGGTGGGTCTGCATTACTGGGAACAAACTCTAAAACCTGTTTTAAAGAAAATATAGTCTGTTTTAATGTTTGTTAACATGCTGTATTATCGTAAGAGAGTGTGTGTGTGTGTGTGTGTGTGTGTGTGTGTGTGTGTGTGTGTGTGTGTGTGTGTGTGTGTGTGTGTGTG
>JAOUQZ010000032.1:8718642-8734686 GCA_028564935.1 Neosilurus hyrtlii | reverse complement strand
TTAGCTGCACTGGGGGGACAGCAGTGAGAACCCGTCGATAGTGGGGCTTGAACCCCCGACCTTGGGATCAGTAATCCTTATCACCAGGTCACCACTTCCCCCCAAGCATAGATGTACCTTAATATAAATATATCTGATATACAAGTTTCCTACAGGTACTCCAGTTTCTTCCAACAGTGTAAAGACATGCACATTAGGCTAACTAGCTGTTCCAAATCACCTATAGGTGTGATTGTGTGTGAATGGTTGGGTATGTTGGCACTGTGATGGTCTGGCAAATGCCACTGTGCTGCCAGTAATGGGGATTGTAGTCCTAAATCATTTTAGCAAATACTTTATATCACCAGTGGTCTAAAGTCATCTTACCGTTTTGTATATTGTGGCCCAAATGGTATTTTTTTAAGACTTTGGTGCTTCACTGTGGATTTAAAGAAAGAGCAGATGCCTCTGCACATCTGCAGATTACATAGCTGGCTTTTATATAATATTTCAATTCATATGTGAGAATTTCATCTGCTCATTATGGGCTGATAAATTTCCAGCTAGTTCCACTAATACCATTTACATGCTCATTATGAATGTATAAAAAATTCTTCATAGGTTTGCCTCGAACAATGCCGTCTCCATCATAAACAGTGAATTTTGAAGCATGTGGCATCTAATGTGGGGTTGGGACATGTCTGAGTCCTCTGAGCTGCAGAAATGTTTTATTGCACTGGCTTTAAAATAATCAGTGGTGCAATGCTCACTGCATAGTCTTGATCATTCTGAAGGCATCAATTTGGCTTGTGTGCACTGTACTTGTGTTGTCCAGCTTTCCTGCAATTTCGAATTTGGAAACTTATATAGGCTTGCACCTTTGGCAGAGGTATTTGAGCACCCTGCTGCCACACATATGATAAGGAATCTGGATTTAAAAAAAATATATATTCCAGGTTTTTCTCTCTTTGTCTTTCTATGTAAAAAGAAACTGGCGTTACCTTTGCGATTTCATTTCCCTGTGCCAGATAAAGCCATAAATTTTGGGCATGTCCTCTCCCTTTATCTGATTTTTTTTAAAGCAATCGATTATGTGGTGATCTCACCACATTTAACAAATTCATACACTTATTAAACATGTATTTAAATAATTAATGTGAAATACCTCGGCTGCAGTCAGGGCACTTCAAGTGTTGATTATTACTACAATAGTTTATTGAACAACACTCATTGCTACACTTTTTTAATTTTATTCAAATACAAATACAAATACACTTTTGCATCAACAAATATAAATGCAAATACTGGGCATTCTGCACACTGCTACTAGACACCCATCTGATGAATCTCATTTCTGCCACCTGCACTCACAACCTTGTTCTTTAAGTCACTACCTGCAGTTCATGACCATATGTGAGGGCAGGAACATAGATCAGTCCAGTAAATCAACAGCTTTGCCTTTTGGCTCAGCTCCCTTTTCACTAAGAATGATTAGTACAGCATTCGTATCACTGCAGTCACTGATCTGCCTTTCAATCTTTGATCCATTCTTTCTCCTCTTGTGAACAAGACCCCCAGGCAGTGACTCATCCACAACCAGGATTGGCCAATTCACCCTTTTCTGGCAAAAAAAACATATTTGGAGGTGCCAATTCTCATACTACTTTGCAGTCAGCTGAAAACCGTCCCTTTAAACTGTGAACTTTATATCCTTGCTTGATTAAGCCCACTGGACAACATAATCCTCAAAAAACAAAAGTGCAACATGACACCTTTTAGGTCCTGAATACCCCTTGTCATTCTGTCCATAAAAGTTACAAAGAGAATCTATGACAAAATGCAGTCCTGATGGAGTCTAACACACACTGGGAAGTTGTTTGACTGATTGGTGTCAATGCAAATCAAGCTCTCACTTCAGTTATATAGTGACCAATTGGCCTGTAGATATGTGCCCAGTATCCCATATTGCCTAGGCACCCCCCAAATCCCCCACCTTTTGCATACAAGCACGTGTATATTAAATGGACTCCCATTAACCCTCCAGCACCCTTGTGAGGATAACATGCCAGTCCAATGTCCAATGTCCTGTTTTTGAAAACAGCAAAAAACTGTAAAAAACTGTGTTTCCTGAATACAAGGTTTAATGAACAGATGGACTCACTACTTCAGCATCCTGGCAGTGAACTCCTCAGGGGCCTAAGGAGTGTGATTCCCATAAAGTTGGAACACACCTTGATAGTCCCTTTTATCAAAGGATGGACCACCATCCCAGTCCGCCAACCCAAAGGTACTGTCCCCAACCTTCACACAATGTTGCAAAGGCATGTCAACTGCTGGCTCATTCCAGCTGCTTTCTGCTGCTAAAATATGAAAATCCAATGCATATTTCACCACACTCCGTTGTCCCTGGTGACACGAGTAAATGCTTGCCAGCCTCTTTGCCATGATAAAACACCCATCGAAACAGAGCCACAAAGTTATCATAGCTCACAGGTAGTTCTCCACCTTTTTTCATAAATGGCTGTAGCCCACACCAGCACCTTGCCTACTAGAAGTGCTAATAAACCAGCAATTCTCCCTTGGTTGAAAGTCTCACCACGCAAAGTGAAGCAGAGCTCTGGCAGTGAAGCAAGAAACCCCAGCATTGTGATGGATCCCCTCGGTATTTCTCGGGAGTGGTGACAAGTGAGCTAGATGCTGGGCATGTTGCTGTTATTCCACTTGTGGTGAGTTGATGTAGCTGCTTGAGAGAGTTGATGTAGCTGTTTGGTGATGTCATGAATGAGATTTTCAGGATCTCCGAGAGATTGTCCTTCACACACACAGATGTCCTCAGTTCCCAAGTTTCCGCTGTGTCCATGTTGGCTAAGCAATCTGTCAGACGCGGAGGCAAGTGCAGTATAACTTTAAATGTACATGAGAATCTTGAGAAGATTTCACCTCTCATCTGGCATTTTGCTGGATTTCACTGACCGTACATGGCTACTTGTTATTCATCCCTTCCTGTGTGGATGCCCCTTTTGGGGGAAAACAGACTACTGCCCCTTTCTAGGAGAATGGCCACAGAATCTGTGATGTGCAGTGATGTAAACCTAACCTTATTTACCCAGTATTTCTCAACACCATGTACAGATTCAGACTCTTTGCCAGAAAGGTAACATTCCATGTCTTTAAAACCATTTTTTTAGTTAAGGATCAGACCACCAAGGCCCCTACCTTCAATCACTGACTAATCCAAATAGCAGCAGACCCCTACGGCTCCTCCTGCAGGTGGTGAGCCCACAGAAGGGCAGACTCATCTGGTTTCTTCAGGCTGAGCCTGGCTGGATATCATCAGTATAGCCCCAACCATTGACATTGACATTGAGCCCCTTTCCTTTGACTGGCTCCAATTTATATTTTTGAATAAATTGGCACCATACCACAAATGGCACCATATTCTAGATATGATAACAAATCTAGATGTCTCATTTTTAAATTTGATCTCAAACTGCTATTTCTACAGTTTATAACAAAAACAGAAGAACTAACCTTGCCACTGCAATGCTTTCAAAGGGCACCGGATGTGCTCAATGTTGAAGATTATGACACACTGGCCGTTTTTAAAGTATGATGCTACACACTTCAACACACTGTAAAGCTGTTAAAGGAATATTGTACTTTTTAAAAAATACTTGAGCTAAAAGTGAGAATAAAGATATATGCATGAGGTTTATATTGATTTCAATATTTTGAGAGCTTGTACAGTGTTTCACACACACACACACACACACACACACACACACACACACACACACACACACACACACACACACACAAAACGAAAAATTGGGAAAATGGTAACACTGCACTTGTCCTTCTAATGTTTCCTGTTGCTGGGCAACAGGGGGCATGAGGTCATTATCAGCTGTTTCCCTGGTGATATGGAACCTCACTCTGCAGAGGTGGAGCTTTAGTGTTACATCATCAGCCTTTTTTCCAGAGATATTGACATCACCGCTTTCTGCTACACTCATGTTGCAATGTCACAAGTCTCATAGAAACAAGACTGATGCGTGAGAGCTTTATAAGGTGTGAGGAATGACACACAATCACAGCTTCATCCTAATTGGATACTAACATTGTAAGTGATTTATTATGTCAAATAATAAAACCCCTTCAAATAATCAAGTCATTTCTTTACAACTATAAATAAATTGTTATTGTTCCAGAGCATTGCTTTGAATAATTTTGCAGAGATGCCAGTGCACTACTCAGTGTACTAATGAACAAGCAAAAGCACATACACAGTTATCCAGTCAGATTTGATTACCGTGTCAATTATATAAAGTCACTCACTGTAAAAGTCACATGGTGGAGGTATATTTATAAAACAACAAGAACTACAGTATATATGTACTGCAACATCATACAACTGTCTATGTACAATATGGAAGAACACAGGTACAGTAAATAGTGCACATTTCACATATTTTCATATGATCATCTCCTCAGATTTACATTGGGTATAGAAAGAATCACCCCTAAGAACAGAAGCACTGAGATGGTTAGAAGATCACACCTCCAAAAATGTTTGTAAAATCAGTCACTTGTATCTAATTATCTTCTCAACTAATTACTGGCTTCCACGTGTGATTAATTATAATCAATCTGATTAGTTCAGTAAAAAACAGTTATATACTAGGGCATTCCAGCACTTGGAACTGTAACTTAAAGCAAATAATCAACTATGGGTGTCAAGGCACTGTGAAAAAATCTCAGAGCTAAAATTGTGGACAGGTGCTCAAGTAGGGAAATGGGTACCAAAAAAAAAGGTTGAAGGCTTTATAAATCTTTAGGAGCAGAGTACATTTCATAATCAATAATTGGAAACTGTCTGGTACTACTTGAACCCTCATGCATCAGGCTCTCAGTCATTAACAAGCTTTTGGCAGAACAGATGGTACAGAATTCTTGGGGTTAAATACCTCACCTTTGCTCCTTCAAACATATCTCTGGACATTGCAGCCAAGGTTTTTCTTTGTTCGTGTGACCAGCTATCACTACCAGGCTTTACTACCCATTAACATGTATTATGTTTAAATAATCATGTTTACGAGCTGTTCTGGGTGTACTCTGCCCTTGCCCGGAGATGGCTGGGATGGGCGCCAGACTCCATGCGACCCTATTTAGGATTAAGCAGTTCAGAAAATGAATGAATGAATGGATAATTATGCTTATGTTTTAACTTTAAACCTGCAGTTGTTTTAGAATTTGCTTTGTAAATCTATGAACCTTTTTTCTCAGATCCGTACTGATCTCTTTAGACTTCCCCATTGGTTGGTAATCTAAAAAGTGCTACAAACCATTTTAATGTGGGCACAGAAACGCAACCAGCTCAGGTCAATTATGAACACTCACAGGTCTTGAGTTAGAAGACATTTTGAACATTATCAGTACCACCGTATTAATAATCTGTGGAAGCATTTATGTATTTGTTATGTATAATATATTTATGTATAATAATGACCCTGTAAGTATAATTCTGAATTTGCATTGATTTCAGAAAAAAATAAATATTTAAACATTTGTGCACTGAATTCTTGCTTTTTGAAAGTTAAACATGTATGCTGTAGAGTCATTCAGCCCCAGAAACTGAAGCGTTTAAGAAAATTACAAAACGCCCAATACTGCCATGATATTCATGTCCATGATGAGTAAATTTATGTAAACTTCTGGATTTACCTGTAAATGGGTACTAAAACCATTAAACATATTTTTAATTGCATTTTTTCTTATTAATAATCTTTTAAATATATTTATATTATAGTGTGCATATTTACTATGATTTTGTATGTGGTGACATACTGTATATGAAGAGTTTGAGTTCAAAAACAGATAATATCCATTGGTTTATTTATGAGAAAAACAATTTTTAAAAATAGCTTTACAAAAAAAAATAAAAACTTTTTCCACTAGCTTACAAAAAACTTTTTCCAGTAGCTTTCAACAACATTTTTCAGTAGCTTTAAAATAAAACTACTCAAACAGTTGTTTATTTCATAATTAAAACAATTGCACTTATCTGTTTTAAAACTCAAACTTCATATGCATTGTCTGAATATGTTTGTTATAGAGGCTACAATTGTTAGCCTAATGTTTTTAATTTAAAGGTAACTATAATGAAACAGTAAAATAAAGAGGGCTGTACTATTTGAGACACCAACAATGAGAAATTCACAAAATGAGAAAAAATTATGTTTGTTTGCTTCTTCTGAATATTAGAGTCAAGTAAAAAAAACAGTAGGACCAATGGGACATATACATTTTTTTTTCAAAATATTTGAACAAACATTTTTATCCTCTTTGAAATATTAAATGTGATAAACTCCAACAAATGACAATTTTTTTGTGATTTGCATAATTTAAATGGACAGAAAACCATATGATCAACCACATGGAACAAGTGCATCCTTACATTTATCACAACCTTAAGTCCATAAAATATAATCGCATGTTCCAGCTTAGGTGCCATGAGTTAGAACCTGCTGCAGATGGAACCTGTCATCACAGAGTATAGTGCTCTCTTTACTATTGATGTGTGATGTCATCATATCAAGTTTTAAAGACCTCTCGAAGGCCTTCAGAATGAGAAATTGTGGTCGCTAATGAGTCAGACACTAAATTATAAAATAAATCATTCCACTGTGATGAAAGTCGTCAAGTAGCTCGGATTTCTGACAACTGCCGCCTCAAGAAAATTCAGCCTAAGAACAGACTGTGTGATGTAACATAAAATCTTCAAAAATAACAACATTTTATCACAGCATCTGCAGGCAAACCTTGCAGTAGGCGTGAAGGTGCACCCATCTACAGTCAGAATGATATTAGACTCATTTGACCTGCATGGGAGCAAAGCCTGCAACAAAACTGTCATTTTTAAATTAACATATAAACCAGGATCAGGCCTTTTGAGATAATGTGCAAATACATTATTTGTAGTACAAAACAAATATTTATCTAGTTGTTTGGCTACAGTCAAGTTTTACTTTTTCAGTTAAAAGTTATTTCGTGGGCGGCACAGAGGCGCAGTGGTTAGCACGTCTGTCTCACAGCAAGAAGGATTTGATTCCCAGGCATGTGTGTTTCTGTGTGGAGTTTGCATGTTCTCCCCGTACTTGTGTGGGTTTCCTCTGGATACTCTGGTTTCCTCCCACAGTTCAAAAGCATGCACAGTAGGCTAATGGGCTGTTTTAAATCACCCCTAGGTGAGAGAGTGAGAATGTTTGTGTTAGCGCCCTTACCCAGAGTCGGCTGAGATGGGCGCCAGCCTCCCCGCAACCCTAATTAGGATTAAGTGTCTTAGAAAATGAGTGACTTAAAGTTATTTCATCACAGTCACTGTATACATGTGAACAGGAAAGGAACTTCATACTGACTTTGAAGCATGGTGGTGGGAATGTTGTGGTTTCGGGTTGTTTCACTACCTCGCGGAGTAGGCAGCTAGCAGTTGTCCATCATATAAAATGTTTTGACTCAAAATGTCATGAGTGTTTGAAGATAATATAAAGGCCATTTCTCTGAAAGTAGTAGTTGAACTAATGGTGGACCTTTCAAAAGGATAATAATCCTAAGCACAGTAGAATATCCACTACAGAATAGCTCAGGAAGATTGAATGGAGGTTATGGAAAGGCCTAGTCAAAGGCCAGATTTAAACCCCACTGAAATTTCAGTAAGCGGGTTTGAGAGAATGGTATGCAAAGAGAAAATTGCAAAATTAGGCGAAAATCCTTCAAATTTTTTCTAAAGAGGGCAAAAATAACTTCTGAGGCAAAGATTGTATTTTCCCCGATGACTATTACATCTATTGATATTCTAGTTGAATAAATGATTAATTAATAATTTCTATGGGATGTGCTGATTTTTTCACGACTGTGTGTTCTTGAATAATTGCTTAGTTAGGAATCTTGGTAATAGAGTCCCAGTGTACTTTTGACCCCTGCTGTAGAATAAATATGAGTATAGCAGAGGAAATAATATTCTTGGCTTTGACTGGTAGGATTATCCATTCAGGAATTAAAGGTATGATATCAGAGCCTATAAAAGAGTTTATTAGGATCAGTATTATTTAATGTAACAGGGTGTAGTCCATATATTATAATATACACGGCTCATTCTGGAATAAACAGCAACATTTCCAGGATATTGAATCTCAAAATAAAAGTTGCCTTTTTAGCTAGTTTTTGTTACTAATACAATTTTTGACAGTCTTTCCTATAAGGAAAGATAGCTGCACAAGTTCTTATGAAAGGATTTTGAATCATCTTCCAGGCTGTAAGAATGTTATGGATGTTTTTTAAAGGACAGTGGCAACGCCAAATTAATTTCTTCACAAAAATCTTTTTGATACACTTATGCTGATTGTCTACAAAAACATTTTATGCTGCAGATACCATTAAATAAATTAACTGCATTAGTTAAACATGATGGACATTACCCAGAAAATCAGAAAATGTGAAAATTCCCTGAATTAGTTTTTTTATTACATGATACACTGGATTGTATAATGGCTAATATACTAGAAATTGGAATTAAGTAAACATTTTACTTAATATCATATATTTTAAAGCATGTTAACTTCCATCTAGGCAAGAACTAAATAAATCCAGACGGATTTGAGATTCTATGTCACGAAAATGTTGCCGTTTATCCCAGAATGAGCCACATGTATATCCCTGGGTGGCATTGTGGGGTAGTGGTTAGCAGGTCCGCCTCACACAAGAAGGTCCTGGGTTCGATTCCTGGGCTTGGGTACTTCTCTGCGGTGTTTGCATGTTCTGCTTGTGCTTGAGTGTGTTTCCTCCAGGTGCTTGGTTTCCTGCCACAGTCTAAAGGCATACACATTAGGCTGACTGGCTGTTCCAAATTCACCCTGGGTGTGAGTATGAGTGTGATTAGTTGTGTGTATGTGCCCTCCGATGGTGTTGAAAGCTGTCTAGTGTTGGGTGAAACAGGCGCCAGTCTTCCTGCGAACCTAGCAGGATTAAGTGGTTCGGCAGATGAGATGAGATGTATTGTCATAAAACATGCAAACCCCCCCCACGCTTCAAATCCCCCCTACCCCCTCAATTGGCCTGGGTCCAATTCCCAGGCTCGGGGGATTTCTGTGTGGAGTTTGGATGTTCTTCCTGTGATTGTGTGGGTTTTCTCTGGGTACTCCAGTTTCCTCCCACAGTCCAAAAAACATTCACAGTAGGCTAACTGGCTGTTCCAAATTGACCCTAGGTGTGAGTGTGAGTGGTTGTGAGTGTTGGCCCTGCGATGGCCGAGTCTAACCTTAATTAGGATTAAGTGGATAAGAATAATTAGTTGCAAATGTTTATTGTAATGTAGCTTGTTACAAATCTCTTTATCTCCCATTGACATTTATAGAATACACTTATGTATGGTAATAACTAATTAAATACACAGCAATGATGAATATATGTTTTTATTGCGAAATAAAGGAATTACAGGACACCTTAAAAGACAGTGTTAATACTGATCAAAATAATAAAGCAAAGAGCAGTGAAGAAAAATACAAATGAAAGATATCAATTTATCAATAAATAAAACACTAATGCAAATGTATTAGATAAAACATGGATGAATCAGAATCAGAATACTTTATTGATCCTGGAGGAAATTGTGTGAAAAGAGAGGAAAAGAAAAGAAAAAACTTTATACTGCAAACCTTAAGGAGACTCAAGTTTCTAGGAAAATAAATGAGTTGAATTTAAAAATGTCTACCATGGGAGATGCCCTTACAAAAAGGGTAAGCTGTTGCACAGTCTCAGAGCAATAACAGAAAAAGCCTTGTCACCTTTAAACCTCATTTGAGTCTGTGCAATTCTTAAAAACAACTAGTTTGAAAATCTTAAAGGTCTATAGGTAGAAAGAGAACAGAGAAGGTCAAAGATGTAGCCTGGTGCTATCCAGTGTCGAGTTATAAATAAATAATACACCCCAAAAAAAACTTTATGCGAGAGGGACGAAAACTGAAGAGTACAGCTGTGACTCAATTATGCTCAAAAAAGGGGGAGGGGGAATCAAAATTACATTGGTACAATATCTTGGTCTCATTTATACTAAAAATCCTATTACAACCAGAAAATTAGAACTGTGTTTGGTAATGAGACAAAAGACAAGCGTTAAGACTAGACCATGGACTGCAGTAGGTCCAAAATGTATTTTAAATGATTATTTGGCAACCTTCCATCACTCCTTGCACTGGCATGAATAGCAATTTAGCCTCTCAACCCTACCTAGCTAATGGACGTTTCTTTACAGTGATCCATAATCTTAATGGATACTGCTTGTAAGTGCTTGACTCAGTATGGCGTCTCGATCGCTGTTAGTTTCCTACTCTGTCTGGCCCTGACCAGTTGTCCTGAGGTTTAGGTCTTAATTACATTTTAAACTCAGCCTCCTGAAGAGATGCTTTACCTATTTGATTTGCATTTCCAAATTAATCGCATTCATGTCTGAATAACAAAGTTCACTTTTATAGATGGCAGTGGAAACAAACCAAATCCTGATCATTATTTCTGTTAATGTCATACAGAGGACAGTAAAGGTAAACGATACTGTACTTATTACTAATATGAACGATGATGGCAGGCAATGTATCTGCATATAAGATTTTAAAATAGATATTAAATAATTTATGAAAACAAGTACTGAAGTAAGTATATGAAATAAGCATATCAATAGTCACTCTGTCTCACTCATTTGCTTAACCACTTAAATCTGCTACTAGGGTCGTAGGGAGGCTGGAGCCTCTCTCTACCAACACTGGGCGAATGAGGGGTACACCATGAACAGCTCGCCACACCACTGCAGGGCAACACACACACAACCATTCACATTTACATTCACACTTCGGGGCAATTTGGAACAGCCATTTGGCCTAATGTCCATGTCTTTGGACTGTGGAAGAAAACCCAGAGGAAACCCACGCAAGCATGGGAAGAACATTCACACTCCACACAGAGACACCCTCACAGAGTACCTCTTGAAGTGGACCTGCTGTCCATATCAATTTTCATGCTGTTTAATTTGCTCATTAATGATTTCATTATTACAAATTTACAAAGCAGTCAAAATTCACATTTGACCAAGTCTGACATTCATAATTCAGAATCAATTGCTCTGCAGTATGACATCTTTGACCTTAGTATTATAAAGTTCACTTAAATGAGCATAAATCAATTTAATCTGTGACATGAGCTGGTGAATCTTCCCCAGGTTAAACGGTAGTGATTTCTTATTTGTTTGTTTATTTATTTATTTTAAAATTAATGCTCAACTTCATCTGAGGGTGGCGCAATGGTTAGCATGTCTGCCTCACAGCTGGAGGTCCTGGTTTCGATTCCCAGGCTAGCGTGTTTTTCCGTGTGGTGTTTGCATGTTCTCTCTGTGCTTGCGTGGGTTTCCTCTGGGTACTTCGGTTTCCTCCCATAGTCCAAAAATATGCACAGTAGGCTAATTGGCTGTTCCAAATTGCCCACAGGTGTAAATGTGAGAGTGAATGGTTGTGTGTGTGTTGGCCCTGCGATGGCCTGTTGAGCTGTTCAGGCTGTACCTTGCCTTCGCCCAGAGTTAGCTGAGCTGGGCGCCAGCCTCCCCGAGACCCTAATTAGGCTTAGAAATTGAATGAATGAATGAACTTCATTGTATTTCATTGCATTTTTATTTTCTATTTTAACTTATTAAAACTGTATACTCAACATCCACTCACAGTCCATTTATATATGTCAGGTGTTTCAGTTATTGTTCACATCGCTCATCTGAATAGAGAAATTAAACATAATTTCAGTGACTTTGTGGCATAGTTGTTAGTGCCAGATGGCCTGGCTGGAGTACTTCAGAAACTGCTGATGTCCTGAGATTTTCACACATAACAACAGTCAGTACAGAGAATGTCATGAAAAGCAAAAGAACATCTAGTGAACTGCAGCACTTTGAGTAGAAATGCTTTGTTGATGAGAGAACTGAGGAAAATTGCCAGACACTTTCAAGCTGAGAGGAAGGCTACAATAATTCAAATATGTCACGTGTAACCTAGATAAAATGGCAGAAGACTACATCATATTCTTCTACTGCCACCCCAGCACAGAAATCTGAGGCAACAGTGGGCACAGGCTCACCTAAACAGGACAGCTGAAGATTACAATAAGACCAGGGGATGATCTTCAACGATCTAGTTCCGACTTCGTTTTACAAGTGTTATACAGCGTTTGGCATTAATTGAGATCATTTAAAGAGAATTTTCGTTCCTCACGGTGGAAAAAATGTAAATGTACTGTCAAAGGTCAAATATGTTCTTTTAAGTGGGTAGGTGGCTGAGCCATATTTTTCAAAAAATAAAAAAATAAAAATTTGATGACTTTCTTCATGTAATAATGATTGCGTAACCTCAACCATGTGATGTACAAACAAATTATAGACATCTTTTTTCCAGGAACCTAGGCTATCGGAATACACATGACTGCGCAATCCATTTATCAAATAAAAAAAACCATTTAGATTTTTCATATTACTAGATGAAAACATACTGATATAACTCAATGTTGAGGAAGGAATCACTTTGTAATTAGTGTTTCTAAATCAAACTACGTTTGTGCATAATTTGGAAAAAATGCATCAAAGCGTTCTTGAGATATAGATTTCAGAAGAATGGCCTGGACTTACAGAAGTATGTACATAGATACAGTTGTGTGCAGTGAAGATTATACACCACCACTTTTGTCTAAAAGGGCTCCTAATAAAAAGAAGCAAAAAATTACTTCTCTATATTTTTTTGGTGAAAATGTATTGAACATATTTTTGGAAAGTGTCGCAAATTTTATTTTTTGACTTTTACATAGCATGAATGAACTTCAAACCATATGGAATGGTTTAGCGAGTGAAGAAATTAAACAATAAAGTGATGCAGTGATGATTATACACTTAAAAAACACTAAACCAAGTACTAATCAAGTATTTATTTCACGTAATATTGGATCATATTGATGAGAATAAGTAAACAAACAACAACATACAGTAAGAAAAAAGTCAATATTTATTGTGGTCACCCTTTACTTTGATTATAGCATTTACCCTTTGAGGAATAGTGTTCACATAGTTTTTCATTTCTTCACTTGCTAAACCATTCCAAATGGCTTGAAGTTCATTCATGCTATGCAAAAGTCCGAAAAAAATAAAAATAAAAATAAAAAAATAAACAACATTTGCGACACCTTTCAATTTTTCTGAAAAATTGGTATTTTTAGTGTTTTTGTTTATTAGCCATACCTTTACCTAAATATACTTGTCGGAATGATTTTTTCTTTTTGGTTCTCATTGCCTACAAGAGCATTGTTCCATACATTTTCACGAAAAAATTATAGAGAAGTCATTTTTTACTTCTTTTTATTAGGAGCCCTTTTAGACAAAAGTGGTGGTGTATAATCTTCACTCCACACTACTGTATATATATGTATGGACAACTTGAAAAACACATTTCCTCTGGCACATGCTATGTGGAGGCAAAATAAGTGTAAGAATGCAAATTAGCCAAAGTTAAAAGAGAGTGCAGACAAACACCAACAAGCTATTGATTTTGGTTAATTGAAAGGAAACATGGCCCTAACAGTAGAGTTGGCAAATGTAACACTGTAACAATGAAAAGGATTCTAAATCTCCTTTAAGATGGAAATCCAACTCAATTTGCGGCAAAAGGTGTTGGTGGTTATCAGTCAGCTCTCTTATATTTGGTGCCAGTATAAACAAATTGGAAAGATTATAAAAAGGATGATATACAGGTAGACAAAAGGAAGACATCAAAGTGTCAGGATTCAGAAATGCAATGCCATAAAACTAGAAAATGCACAGCAAAACAAATGTAAAAAAAAAAAAACCCAACAACAACAAATTAGTGGAAAATATTCTTCCAGCTGTTTCTTTTAGTATCAATTACTTTCCCGGCCTTTTATTGCCCCTGTCCCAACTTTATTGAGTCATGTTGCTGTCATGAAATTTAAAATAAGCAGATATTTTTCATGAAATGTTAAATAAAATGTCTCACTTTGAACATTTGGTATGTTTTTATGTTCTGTTGGGGGAAATATGGGTTATGAGTTTTATACATCATTGCATTCTGTTTTTATTATCACTTTACACAGCATCCTAACTTTTTTGGAACTGTAGTTACATAATTAACTTTTCAAAAATGCAACACAGATGAAGATGATAAAAAAAAGCTTCTCCATTTAACTTATTGGAACAATACCCTTCTGGACAAAAAAGAAAGAGCTCATTGAATGGTTCCAATGGTACCAATGGTACCAATAATTTTAAAGTTTAAACAGCAACATTCTGTTAAGTTGTACACAACATCAGTCATATTTTCTTCAAAAAATATTGAATGAGTTTTTGAGTTTCTAGAATAAAATAAATTCACTGAGTGTGATTCTGTAAATACAGTGTATGCTTTCAGCCAATCAGAATGCAAACGGTGAGGACAATGTATAGTAATTTAAAGGTTTAAAGGTACTGTTTTGTGTGATTCCACTGACCTGCCCCAGTCCAGGCCAAGAAATGCTTTAGGTACCCTTTTGTCTGTTGGTGTTTTTGTTGTGTGTGTGTTTGGTCTAGCTTTTCATTAGAGTGTGGGGACATAAATCTGTTTACACAGTCACATTATGGGGATTTGGCTTCCTTATGGGGACAAACCACAAGTTCCCATGACAAAATCATTACATTTTAAGGTGAAGATGTTTTAGGTTATAGTAAGGCAAGTAGTGGTTATATTTAGTGTTAGGGAAATTTCTAGTGTTTAGGGAAATTTCTCCAGGAAATTAATGCAAGTCTATGTATTGTCCCCACAAGTTATGGAAACGAGACTGAGTGTGTGTGTGTGTGGTGTGTGTGTGTGTGTGTGTGTGTGTGTGTGTGTGTGTGTGTGAAAATAGCAGATTACAGGTGAAACTTTGACATTTGCAAACAAATATATCAACAATCTGTAAATGTAGAAAGCAAAAAAAAAAAGTTTTTTCTTTGAAACTTGTGTGTTAGAAGTAATTATATCTAAGTAATTAAGTAAATAAATAAATAAATATAAAATCAACTAAAGCCCAGATAAGTACATTAATGAAGCTAATTCAGTTCCTACCGCTTGCTAATAGGATACACTGTGTATTGTATTAGCTTTGGTAAAGGAGTGGACCAGATGCCAGGATACTTTCCCTGCTTGAAATATGCAGGAGGCCTTGCTATAGGCAATATGCATCCTCTTGACTCTGATTCCATTAACTCGTTAACAAAAGATATAAAGTAGTGTGCACTCCACTTTGTTGTCTACGAGAATTAATACGGTGTGCTGGGTCAGTTAGGCTGTACTGACATATACACATTACTGTACCACAGAGTGAATCAATATAGCCATTCTGTATTTGTCAGGAAGAAATCATTCCTGTTCAGTAGTTCAAATAGTGCAGTGAGTCTGAGTGTGTAAATGCCCCCTTTGATTTTAAATTCATATAAAAACTCATATAAAAATATTCCACATGCGAGCCCTAAAATTTGATAAGGTGGGATATTAAATGTAGGATTAAATATTTACATCTCTCTCTCTTTCTCTCTCTCTCTCTCTCTCTCTCTCTCTTCCCACAGAATGAAACTGGCACTGCCACCATTTTCCCCTGCAACCATTTGCCCTCTCTTGATGCCTTCATCGCTCTGCATCCATGTCTCCCTCCCTCCTTCCTCTCCATTCCTTGGCCTGTCATCAATCTTGCAAAAATGACAGCCGACAGATGTTAGCCTTTGCAAAGATCAAATCCGTGGCTGGAGGGCTGCTCACTGTGGAGCATGCTAGTCACTGGGAAGACACAGGGCCGCAGCCGTGGTGTGCATACACATGCAAACACGTACAAACAGAGACACAACTATGGCATCTCTCCTCCTGGTTGTGTCTTTTGCGTGACCACATGCACACACACACATACACACACACACACACACACACACACACACACACACACACACACACACACACACACACA
>JAOUQZ010000032.1:8696727-8718542 GCA_028564935.1 Neosilurus hyrtlii | reverse complement strand
TGTGTGCGTGTGTGTGTGTGTGTGTGTGTGTGTGTGTGTGTGTGTGTGTGTGTGTGTGTGTGTGTGTGTGTGTGTGAATAATCCTTAAACCTAAGGTATGGTAAAATCTGAACATGTCTATTAATTTTAAAGGCAGTCATTATTATGTATTTTTAGTATGTTATTATTTGTGTACAAGCTTACGAAAAATTCCATTTTCAGTAATAATTTCTGCATTATTTCTGCTTTATAGTAATAACCCTGGAAGCATCATATATTGATGCGTTTTTAAGGATGACCTAAAGTAACCTTCTAAGGATCTGTTCTGGACTAGTGTTGGCAATGCAGTTATATCTACAAACAAGCTCCCAGTATGGCTCGTCCCTCTGGCAGAACTGTTAAAGGTTTTGGTTGGTGTCAGTGCTACAGTAGAGGGTTTCCTTTTCATACAAAGGTTGGAACTGTTCAATACCCAAAGAATGCCCGAGAGTGTATTACGGCTGTACACAGTTTGAAAACAGTAATTAATTAGGCAGGGCAGGTTGCGCACAGAGAAGGGCAGAGCCACACATGAAAACAGAGAGGGATACTCATTTTAAGTGAACAACTCCCAGTGTTACTGATTTAAGCATAGCAAAGAGCACTTAATCATTTAAACCACTTTTCATGCCAATGTTCACCGCCTAAGGCTAATCTATTTGAAAGCCTCACAGCTCAGTGTAAATGAAAATGAGATTATATTATGTAACTCATAAATATAGTACACTATGTATGCACACTCTGCATAAAAAAGAACTAATGCTAATTGCATTTGTTTCAGATTCTTCAAATTGCACCAAACAATTTCCCCCTATCTTTCCTCAAAAACATAAGGCTTTTTAGTGCTGTCCAGGCGTACAAATAAATGTGTGAGCGTAGGAGTCATGGTGCATGTCTGATGTGTTTGAGCCTTTAGGACATTAGCGTTCTTCTCCTGGTCTATTAGTCAAATACACAATGCACCCACTGTGATCATTCCCAGTGTCTCTTATACTAATATTAGGCTCTAAAAATGATTTATGTTCATTTAATGTATGCAACATATTTTAGTTTCTGTATTATTCATACAGCTAGATGTAAAAGCATGAGGTTAGTACCGCATTGCTTGGAATAACTACGTGTTTGAAGGACTTTTTTTAATTTTACCTTTTTATTAAAAGCATATTTCCTGGCACATTCACAGAGGTTTAAATTATGCTGGTGTTTTGTCACCTTTTTTATTTATTTATTTATTTATTTATTTTAACAGGGCAAAAAGCAATTCCTGTGGACATATGCAAAGGACACAGACCAAGATGGACAACTGCTCCCAGAAACTAGTTCATGAAAGCATTAGCAAAATTCCACAACATTTGTGCTGCTGTTCCACTTTAAGGCATATTACACAGGAATGGTGTGATCTTATTGACTTCCTATGTCTGTTTCATTTTGTTACATATTTAAACCATGCCAAACTCAGTCAGGTGAGCTCCATGCACCATGTGATTGCTGGGCTAAAAGCTAGTACATGCCGGCTGGCTCTGCCTTTCGTTTCAAAAAGCAACAAAATTTGGTATTAAAGTATTTGATAGTTAGAATACATCATTGTTTATTTTCTGAACCGCTTAATCTTAATTAGGGTCTCAGGAAGGCTGGCGCCCCTCTCAGCCGACTCTGGGCGAGGGCAGAGTACACCCTGGACAGCTCACCAGGTCATCGCAGGGCAGAAACACGCTAACGGCAACCCAATGGCCTACTTTTGACGAATGACAGCAATGGTTCTTTTACATAAGTCTCACCACAAACAGTGAGAGACATGGCTGGCCTTTGATAACCCAGTTAGCTGCACTGGGGATAGTTACTCTATGATAGTGGGGATTGAACCCCCAACCTTCGGATCAGTAAGCCAGCACCCTACCACCGGGTCACCACTGCCCCATGGTTAGAATGTATTTATTTATTTAGGTAGTTTGTTCTTTTCAAAAATTTGGTGTTTTTTTTAACCAAATGCGACTTTATCAGCCTGCTTCTGAAATAGCTGGAGGCGGAGTGAAAGGAAGCCATCATAAGAGGTATACATCTTTATCAGCCCGCTCCTAGGAACAGGCCTCGGGGTAGAAGGCATCATATGCTGCTTGAGTTTGCAACTTCCTTCTATACTAACCGTTTACCGTGTGGAAACAGAAGAAAAACAAATGAAAACTATTTTTTATGGCTAATTTTTCCATTTGAAAGTGACACTGCTTCTTCAAATGAGTGTAAAAATCTGTGTCTGTTGTTTTAATTTAAGGAGTATCCACTCGGTTAATTGATTTTCAATCCCAAGGTAGCAGACCAATAAGATGGTGCCATTCCGTTGCAGTAAATATTAATAGACATCCACCTCCAAAACTCAAGATAACATTTAAATTCATTACAAATTTGTTTTACTTTGGTATTCTTATGTAGTATATACCAAAACAATTATTCATCTCAGGCTCTGTGGATATTACTAAATAGTTCCTTCAGTGTTCTGCAGAGAGAACTATTCAGTAATGTCCATGTTCATGATAATGGACAGCAATAAAAAACAGATGTATTCATAATGAAACTAAAAGTGAAAAAATAGAGGCTCATACACCACTGCTCAAATTCACACAGAATAAAAACACACAATGTAACTCAGGTAGGCTGACAAACTTTCGCCAAGCAAAACAGTACCAAACATGAATGGCTACACGGAACATGAACTTGTTAAATGGATAATTAAACTAATAAGACAGGTGATAAAAGTGAACATAGAAATCTGTGAGTGAAAGGTAGTGAAAAAAAACCCAGTGTTAACCTTTCCTGCTTTTACTGGGGAGACTAATTTATTTATTTCCTCCAGGGTGTAAGTCCTTAAAGATTCAGTCCTTAAAGAAACCACAACTACTCTTAAACACCAGCCTCAGACATGTATGAATAGAGATGACCAGTGATCAGGAGCTCCACTGTTAGACAGCGCCCACATCTTTAAATTACATGCATTAATAAAACAGTATTTTTTGCAGTTGAAAGAAATCATTAATTACATTTATTTTTTTCATCTGAGTCTTAACCCCTGTGTTGCTTTTTGGGTTTGTGGAACCCGTTTTCAGAGTGAACTAAAATATAAAAATGAACATACAATATAAAAGAGCAGATTTTCATTGAGGGCACACAGTGTACCCGCCTACACATTTATATTATATATATGCGGTGGAGTGCAGAATTATGGACTCTTTTTATATATGATCTTCCTGTTTGTGTGTGTGTGTGTGTGTGTGTGTGTGTGTGAGAGAGAGAGAGAGAGAGAGAGAGAGAGCAAGCGAGTAAAGAACCTTCCTAATTTTTGGCTGTAATTAGCTGCAACATCAACAGCAACAACAACAAAAACACAATGATATGTGTGGACCTAAAATGAACAGGAAGACTTATTGTAGATGCATCAAATGCAAGAAATGCAGCACACAGTAAACCCACCACTCATGTGTTGTATAGGCTGGTATGAATACCCTATGAGTTCAATAGCTGTTTTCGTAGACTGAAATGAATAAACATTAGGGCGGCAGGGTGGAGTAATGATTAACACGTCCGCCTCACAGCCAGAAGGTCCTAGGTTTGAGTCCTGGGCTTGGTGAGGGCGTTTCTGTGTAGAGTTTGCATGCTCTCCCGATGCTTGAGTGGATTTCCTTTGGGTACTCCGGTTTCCACCCACACTGGCTGTTCCAAATTTCCCCCAGGTGTGAATGTTAATGGGTGTGTGTGCGTGTTGGCCCTGCGATAGAATGGAAAGCTGTTTCAGTGCCTTCGCCCAGAGTTGGCTGAGATAGACTCTCGCCTACCTGCAACCCTAGTTTCATTAATCATTTCGACAAATAAATAATGAATAAGAAAAAAAAAAACAGCAACAGAGATGGAAAAATGCTGTTTCATTTGTATTTGTTTGGGATCCTTTTAAATTTTTTAAAATAATTTTTTATAATAACATTTTATCAGAAAAAAACAGAAAAACAGAAAAATACCACTTCTACTGATTAATGTGATCTAAAAGATTCATTCATTCATTTTCCGAAGTCCTTTATCCTAACTAAGGTCGCAGGGAGGCTGGCGCCTATCTCAGCCGACACTGGGTGAAGACAAGGTTCACCCTGAGCAGGTCGGCAGACCATTGCAGGGCCAACACACATACAACCATTCACACTTGGGGCAATTTGGAACAGCCACTTAGCCTAATGTGACTGCAGGAGAAAAATGGAGTACCCGGAGGAAACCCACACCAGCACAGGAACAACATGCAAACTCCACATACGTAGAAACACCCAAGCCCAGGAATTGAACCCGGGACCTTTTTGCTGTGAGGCTGATGTGCTGACCGCTGTGCCACCGTGCCACCTGATCTAACATAAGTGGCAAATATTAACCATATATGCTGTTTATGTAATTGTATTAAATTAAATATTTGTTAAATATTTCTTCAATAATTGTCATGGTTGCTTTGATTTTAAATTGCAATGGTGTGGTGTGTTCACCAGTCCTATGAACGTTGGTTTAGTAAAAACAAAATGCTAATGTTAATGCAGCTAAACAATCACTGAAATTTAAGAGAAAGTCCATGCCTAAAGGTAAACTTTCTGTTTAGTTAACTTCCCTATAAATTCCCATTTTTAATTCTCAATCGGTGACAACGTTTTTGAACTCATCACCTCCCCATGATTCAAGAGTCTTTAGTGGAAGACCAGGCTGTGCAGGTTAAATCAGAAGCAGCATCAGCAGCAGCTCATGACACTGACAGGATGACATGAATAATGACATAGCCTCAAATAATATTAACATCGAGAGGCCATCGCCCCTGATTTTTACTGAACTGTAGTATCTAGTGAATTTTAGTGGAGAACATCCACACAATTAGCACACAGTCTAGCGGCTTGTTTTTAAAGGTTGAAAAAAAGGTCATAATATTAACCAGGTTTCATCTTCAACAATATCTCAATTATTATCTTATTAGATTTGCCGTTAAGATGGAGCCTATCTCAGCCGACCCTGGGCAAAGGTGGGGTACACTCTGAACAGCCCGCCAGACCATTACAAGACAAAACACACACACACACTCACACAACCAGTTACACTCACACTCACACCTAGGGGCAATTTGGAACAGCCAGTAAGCCTATCGCACATGTCTTTGGACTGTGGGAGAAAACTGGAGTACCCGGAGGAAACTTCATGCAAGCACGGGGGGAACATGCAAACTCCACACAGAAACGTCGGACCCAGAACCTTCTTGTTGTGAGGCGGTCATGCTAACCACTATGCCACCGTTCCACTCCTACATATATATATATATATACATATATATATATATATATATATATATATATTACAATAGAAATCTTTCTGAATATTAGCGACATTGTGTATACATTCTATAAAAGAAGATTTTAAAACTAGCCCAATTGTGGTATTAAAATACAGTCCCTGGTAACCCTGTCATTAACGGTCCTGTCTACTGATCTTTCTCTAATGTAGATAGAGTGGGTATGATGCAGTGTACTACGCCCGGGGACATTCTTAATTATCTACACTCACTGGCCAATTTATCAGATACTGTTTTATAACACTGTACACAATATGTCAGCCTTCCTCTACCTCATCCATCCATTAGAACTAAGGGACCGCAAAAGGACCACCACTGGCCGAATATCATTTGGGTTATGGACCATTCTCAGAACTGCAGAAACACTGTCATGGTGGTTGTATGAATATATTAGGCTCAGCAGCATTGGATTTTTTTTTTTTTACGAATCACTTTAACAGACACGCCCACTCGGTACTAGAACTGCTGTTGGTTGGAAATTCCTCACTGTTAGACACTTCAACGAAGCTACTATGCCTCTGAGATTTATACCAAGCACTGCAACACACAATGCCACCTGGACTGTAATGGTCCACTGTAGGTTGGGACCTACAGTCCAGTACAGCACAGTAATTGTGTAGCACTAATATAATAGGTCAACTTAAGTAACTGCATTATCGTTACATCCACCACGGGGTGTGGTCGGTGTGTCTGTGGGTGCCTTTGACCACGATAACTCGAAAAATACTAGACAATTTTTAACCAAATGTGGGTATTGGGCCAACGAAGAACTGGTTATGTTTTGGCACCGACTGGATCCAGGATAGTTTTGAAGGATTTTTTTAACATTGCGCGATAGGGCCAGGAGGCATAAATCACCCAGAATGCTTCAAAAGTAGCAAAAATATCTGTGCCACAAGGGGGGCCCATTAATTTCACATCATCTGCCACTTTAACCCATGTAAGGATGAGCTTGCACTACCTTATTGGAGGTCTGCACTCTTTGTGTGCATTTCTAATTACTGAATGGAATGCTAGTCTATACACATACATGCACACACATTCATACCTAGAATAACATAGATTATCCAGTACACCTACTGCCAAGGCTTTATGGAAGGTGGCAGGAAACCCATAAAATCAAGAGGAACTCCACACAGGTGCGAAAACATGCACAGAGACTCAATATAGACAGGATTGAAACAGGGGCTCTGGAGCTGAGAAACGGCAACTCTATCCACTACGGCACGATGCCACTCATTTATATAGTAGGTGCAGATGATAAAAGGGTCATAAAGTGTACAATCTTATAAAACAAGAATATGATGACCTAATTTAATTCCTCCTTTTGTCAGCACAGTGATGCAGTGGCTAGCACATCCCCCTCACAGAAAGAAGTTCCTGGGTTTGAGTCCCAGGCTTGGTGAGGCTGTTTCAGTGTGGAGTTCTTCTGGGTAATCTGGTTTCCTCCCACAGTCCAAAGATATGCTCATAAGGCTAACTGACTGTCCTAAATTGGCCCTAGGTGTAAGTGTGGATGGTTGTGTGTGTATTGGCCCTGCAGTGGACTTGTTCAGGGTGTACCCTCCTATGCCTGGAGTGGGCTGAGATAGGCTTCAACCTCCCCGCAACCGTAATAGCGCTCGCTGAGGCTGTTTTGGTGTGGAGCTTGCATGTTCTTGCTGTGCCTGCGTGGGTTTCTTCCAGGTACTCTAGTTTCCTCCCTCGGTCCAAAGATATTCTCATTAGAATAACTGGCTACTCCAAAATTCCTCCTGGGTAAGAGTATGAATGGTTATGCGTGTTGGCACTGCAATGGATGTTTAGGTGAGATAGGCAGCAACCTCCCTACAACCCTAGTAGGATTCGTCGGCCTCCCTCGATCATAGATGATCATAGGTTACATCCTTGTCTCATTGTTTCCTTTGTTGGAGCATCGTCTTCTGTGGCTATAGAGACCAATGCGAGAGTGACAAAACTCCGTTGCAAAGATCCCAACTGTGTCAAGTACCTGACATGCGGGGAACTGCCAGACTTGCTGTGCTCCTTTCTACGAGCTCTCCAGTTCCGCAGTCCTGAGGTGTTGACGCTGGGTACTCCTCCATCTCGTGCGGTCAGCTGCAATGAATCGGTTCAATAAACGAACGGATTAACTTTTGCTGCAGAGCCCTTTGAAACTTGTGAACGAAGACGCTGCGTCCATTTTCTTACGCTCAGAAAAAGAGTGGGGGGCCAATCCAAAACTAATAAATAAATAAATAAATAAATAAACTGTGCATCCTTTAAGGCCCCCGAGATCTTCATTCATCGCCCTGGGTCTGGAGGTGTTACATAACGCAGGTGAATGCAAGGTCAATGGGGGGTTGCAGTGTGCACGCGCAACCGTCAGGGGGTGCCAAGAATCCGCATCCACTGAACCAGGTCTCAATTTCCACCCCCTTCTCCCTCCTCTCTCTCTCTCTCTCTCTCTCTCTCGTCCTCCTGTGAGCTCTCTGAGTCGAGTCGAGCATCACCGCGCTCTTCCACTCTCTCTCTGTGCTGTCAGATCGCGCAGCGTTGCGGGACTTGATGATGGTGAGGATGCTGTGGGATGCAGCGCGTGCAACTTAACCATTGCTGGATACACGGTGCACGTCTTTCACCCCGATCCCGAGCGAGGTTGAGGGTCTGAGCTGCGCGCCACCGAAACCTCGGGTCTGAAGTATCTCTAGGCTCAAACGCAGGAGAGTCTTTAAACCAAAGGAATAATAATAATAATAATAATAATAATAATAATAATAATCACTCTAATTACACTCCGAGCCATAGAGATCAAAGAGACTTCATTGCGCGCGGCTTGACCCGCAGAGCCCCTGCTGTGGTTTCTGAAGATGTGGTAAGACTTTAGATTATTCTAAGGATTCATGTCTGATGCATGTGCAACTAATTCACAATCGAATAGTCGGTGCAGGAGTCGGTGATGGTGCATGTGTTGCAGTGGGCATTATGTTAGAGAACTGAGGGCTGAATTGTGTGTGTGTGTGTGTGTGTGTGTGTGTGAGAGAGAGAGAGAGGGGCATTTGACACAGGCTGCTTCCCTGTGTGTCGTGCGCGGTGTTTTAATGGGCGTCGTTTTGCGTGTGTGCGTGTGTGCGCGCGCGCGCGTGTATGAAGGCGCGAGCGCGTGTTTGTGCGCGCGGCTCTTGACGTAATGATGAAATGATAGGCACCATTTGTTTATCAGGGGGAAGACGCTCATGGCGTGTCGTTCATTTATGGCTTACCACTGGTGGCCACCGCAGCTTCACTGTTTCACAATAAGGAGGTATCCAGTGCCTTCGACTTCACACACACACACACACACACACACACACACACACACACACACACACACACACACACAGAGAGAGAGAGAGAGCTCTCTGTCGCTCTCGCTCTCTCTTTGTGTGTTGGTATGACCGCGTGAGGATTCAAATCTAATTAAAAAAAAAAAACACCATCACTTCCGCATATGGACTACATCCAACGCGTCACGTGACACCCTCTCTCATTGCCTGTCAAACAAACCATATGACCTTGATTTTTATAGGCCAGTAATAACATGTCTGTCACTTGTTCCTTCACCCTGTTCACACATAAAGAGCTTTTATTTCATGCTCATTCCTTTACAGGCTTGTTTGTTTGTTTATTTTTTTTATTTTTATGTGGCATGACCACAGCAGTTATACTACTTGTTTACCTCAGTGACCCAAATAGAGGAGGAGAGGACGTGCAAGCCCTGTTTCAGGAGGAAAGAGAGAGAGAGAGAGAGAGACGGGAAAATAACGACGGGACTCGTTTCAGGGTGGCCCGTACGCAGGCCTGTACCTGGACTATTCCGCAGCGAGTTGTTATTTAAGCTGTAGCACACTATGCCTTGGCTCCCACTGCTTATTTGCTTTATTTAAAGGGGCCCATTAACTGAGCAGCTATAATAAATAAACATGAAATACATGTCTCATCGCTTGGAAATAAAATTCATTCAGCCACGTTGTCTTTCTAAAGCCATTTCTTTATTCCTGTATGCAGGAGTGTCAGTGACCCCTGCTCCGGGCGCCGTGATATTAGTGAACATCACCGTTTTATTTTTATTTCTTATTTCTATTGAAATCATATGCCTTCTTCTGTTTCTTAACGCTCGAGCTCAAACTTTTGCACTTCCTCTGAAGCGTTTTTTGCTGATGAGTTATCGTGCACACACTAGATGGTTCTTCTGGTTACACAATCTAATAACCAGCCTCAGAAGCATAGATGCTGTGAGTTAGTTTTTTTAACATCTGTCAGCTTCTGAGTTTGTTTGTTTGTTTGTTTATTTTGGGGCTATGCACACCTATATCTCAAGACCTGCTTGCCATATCACCATCAGATTTCAAGGGGTAGAAACTTAGGACTAAAAGCTTGAATGAGTTGAGGAAAAAGATCATTGTAGGTCAAGTTCAAGGTCAGCAAAATCGCCACTGATTGTTTATAATGGCTAGATTGCAGCTAGTGTGATTGCCCTATCGGGACCTCTAGTAATGATCATTATTGCTATTGTTATTGTAAACAGACACAGAACCAAAACAAGATGTAGAACAGGTAAATAAGAGATACTAAGCCTGTGAGCAAGGGTGGTTTCATCAGGAAACCTTTGTATGAAGACAAAATGAATTGCTAATGTAAGAAAAAACACATCGGCTATTCACTAGTGAATGTGCACCCTTAAAACGCGGAGAATGTAGCATGCACAGTAGTGTGCTCTGATCTGATTTATACCCAGTTTTGGAATGCTTGAAGTCTCTGGTGATGAACTCTTACAGTGTTTAATTTATTTACTGAATGAGGACATACTATTTATTGGTCAGCACTATTGATTGGTACTATTACCTCACAGCAGGATAGTTTAAAACTTCAAACTTCATGGCTATCTGGGGATTTTCTTTGTGGAGTCCATGTGTTCTTTTTTTCCAGTGGTTTCCTCGGGGTACTCCAGTTTTCTCCCACAGTCCAACCACATGTAGATTAGGTAAATGGGTTATTCTAAATTTGGGATAGGTGTGAATTTATTGCAACCTACTAATTCGTTCATTCATTCATTGCTTTTCTAAGCCGCTTAATCCTAATTAGGGTCACAGGAAGGCTGGCGGCCATCTCTTGCCGAAGGCGGGGTACACCCTGGATAGCTCGCCAAGCCATCACAAGGACAACACACACACAAGCATTCACACTCACACTTACATCTATGGGTGATTTGGAACAGCCAGTTAGCCTAATGTGCATGTTTTTGGACTGTTGGAGGAAACCCAAGTACCCGGAGGAAATCCACCCAAGCATGGGGAGGACATGCAAACTCCACACAGAAACGCAGAGCCCGGGAATCAAATGATTCATTGTAGTCTGTATTCAATTTATGTGTAACAGTATGTACAGTGTTGATCTGTGGAATGAACACCAGCACTATTACTCCACATGGAATCAAGACACACACCGTGGTGTGTTTGGAATTGAAGTTACAGTCATATTTAGGTTTAAATCAACACTTTTAGCATACACACAGGGCTCTTATTTAAAAATAACAACAAAACATTTATCACGGAGGAGCATTGTGGTGTTTTTATTTTTCTGTGTAGTGTATTACTGTTACACTTCATTGAAAATACCGTAATATAAGGAGGGCAGCGCAGTGGCGTAGAGGTTAGCACGTCCGCCTCACAGCACGAAGGTCCTGGGTTCGAGTCCGAGGCTCTGGTGTTTCTGTGTGGAGTGGTTCCAGGTTCATGTTCTCCCTATTCTTGGGTGGGCTTCCACCGGGTGCTCCGGTTTCCTCCCACAGACCAAAGGCATGCTGTTCCAAATTGCCCCTACGTGTGGATGAGAGTGTGAATACTTGTGTGTGTGTTGGTCCTGCGATGGTCTGGCAAGCTGTTTAGGGCTTTCGCCCAGTGTCGGCTGAGACCCTAGTAGGATTAAGTCGTGTGTCAAATGACTGAGTATGATATAAGAAGTAACCTGTGTTTATGATACAGGAAGTATAAAGCTTATGAATGGTATTAGCCAGTGCCGGCTAATACAAGATCACGGGTTCAAGCCCAAATGCCACCATGCTGCCCTTGAGCAAGGCGCAGTATCACAAAAATAGCCTCGGAGATTTTTCAATTTATTGAAAGGTATTATCCATAGGATATTTAAGCATTTACTGAACATCTAGAGAAAGTGGACAGAAGTGATGTCTTTGTATATTTTAAATACAGTTTGACACCGGAGATGAATATATGTGTGTTTTCCTTTCCTTTCCTTTAACAAAACACCACCAGGAACATAGTATTGGCCACTACTGCCACCTTTGAGTGGGATTTATAGTATTCCAGAATAATACTAATATTAATTATTGATAAAAAAATATTACTAATTATACTTTATGACTGGCCTGGCGAGCTGTCCAGGGTGTACTCTGCCCTCGCCCAAGAGTCAGCTGAGATGGGTGCCAGCAACCTGTGACCCTAATTAGGAAAAAGCGGTTCAGTAAATGAATGAATGAATAAATATAGGTTATGAATTGGTATGTATGAGAGATGTCCCTCTAAGATTATGATGTATAACAGTGTAAATAAATATGGGAGAAGAGTCATTCCTTATCCTTCATCGTCATGAGGAAGCTGGAGCCACTGTCAGCTGATTTTGGGAAAGTGGTGCTCCTGAAGAGGCCGCCAGTCTATCACAGGGCAAACAACCATTCACACTTATATTCACAGCTATGACCAGTTTAGACTAGTTGGTTGACCTAATGTGTATGTCTGTGGACTGTGAGAGGAAACCCATGCAAGCACAGGGAGGACATGCAAACACCATACAGAAAGGCTCTTGGCTGAGATTCTAAGCCCATAAGTTGGCGTGCTTCTACCAGCAGACCTTGGTATTCAGCCAAAACGAACTGATGATGAAAGATAAACGACAGGCTATTGACTAGTTTGAAACAGTAAACTTTTTACCGAAAAAAGTATATCATGCCAGTAGAAAAGCAGGGGACGGCACGGTGGCATAGTACACCCACCTCACAGCAAGAAGGTCCTGGGTTCAGGTTCCAGGCTCGGGCATTTCTGTATGGGCATATTCTCCCTGTGCTTGCATGAGTTTCCTCTGGGTACTTCGGTTTCCTTCCACAGTCCAAAGACATGCACATTAGCCTAAGTGGCTGCTCCAAATCGCCAATAGGTGTGAGTGTGGATGGTTGTGTGTGTGTGTGCGCATTGGCCTTGCAATGCTCTGGCAAACTGTTCGGGGTGTACCCTGCCTTTGCCTAGAGTCGGCTGAGATAGGCTCCAGCCTCTCCATGACCCAAAGTATAACATAAAAACGACAGTATGTTTATGTATTTCATGATACAGTACAGTAAAAAACTGAATTCACCATGTACGGTACTACATTTCACCTCAATGTCATTTTTGGAAAGCTCCATCGTTTTAATTAAACTTAAGCTGTTGATGTAATAATGTTTGTCCATGATATAACACTGGTTTATTTGCTTAAACAGTTTCATCTGATGTATGCAAGAGCTGTAACCATCAACATGAATGTTTTTTTTTCCATTTAGAATCTTACCCACTGTGCTTGTTTATCTTGTGGCCCGGTTGTTATAACATGTGTGAGTGTGTTAGAGAGCGAACACGTGCTAAAATATATGGCTAGTCAGGCCGAGCTCAGACACTGAAGCATGTTTATCCAGGACTCGTCTGATCTGTTTATTTTCTCAGCAGCCTGGCAGATCAGTGCGAGCCTGCGAAGTGGGCATGACTAGTATCGCGTCCAACCTTTCCTGACCTTGTGGTGGATGGATTGGTATTTCCTGATTCTGTTTGTAGGGCTCTGCTCTCTGTTCCAAACAATGCATGTCTGCGTTGTGTTCCTTTTACAGTGTGAGCCAATGTAGAGAAATAATCCAAACGCTGCGGTGTAACACAGGATCTAACAAGACGTTGTTGGATAAGGGGCTGTTTGTGCTACCCATAATGCCCTGCAAGTGTTTGTCATGTTTAACATTGTGACTGCAATGACTATGTGTGAAACCTAACTAATTCATCTCTAATTGCAAATTAGATGCAAAACAATTGTAGATGAAGGCATTGAAATGGAAATAAAGATCATCATCATTTGTGCAAGGATTTCATATCAGTGCATTTTTATTCCATGCGCATTTTCAGGAACGCAATCTTTAAGATTAGGGATTTATCGCCTAAATAACAGCAGCTTTGTGAGGCAAATAGAGACATGTATTCAATTGTTAGCAAACAGTGAAAGTGTAACAACCAGTTTGACCTTTTACACGTTATTCCTTTGTGTATTGGTTATTAGGCTGGATAAAAAAATCCTGGTTTCTCATCAGCTCCCGCACCTGGAAATTGGCGCAGATTTGTTTTTTTTTTGTTTTTTGTTTTTTTGTTTTTTTTTTAAAAAACCACGCTCCACCAACCTCGGAAACCTCAAAAAACGCCACAGACAAGGTAAAAACGACACAAAACGCAATTGCGTCTTAGATGCTGTGATTGCGATTCTGAGATTGGTTTATGTCTGTTTGAAATCAGGGTCAGCCGTGGCCTAATGGTTAGTGAAGCGGCTTTGGGGCCTAAAGGCTACTGGTTCGATTCCCAAACCAGCAGGAAAAATGTGTGGTGGAGTGAGCTGTACCTTCCATTCCTCCACCTTCATGGCTGAAGTGCCCTTGAGCAAGGCACCTACCCCCCTACTGCTCTCCGGGTGCCCCAATGTGTGTGGCATCCCACTGCTCCAAAAAACTGCTCACTCTTTGCATGTGTGCTCACTTTGGATGGGTTAAATGCAAAGGCAGTCATTTCCCTTTAGGGATTAATACAGTATAGAAAAAAAAAGTTCTATTTTCTAAAGCTTTTGGGAACTGCAAGGCTGCTGTTCTGTAGACAGTTGTTCAGAGTGTCAGAGTCACATGTTAAATGTACATGTAAAAGACTGATCATCTAGGGTGTATTGTATAGCTTCAGTCACTTTACCTACATTTACCTTTAATGGCGTTTGGGCTTCGACAGTCACCTGATTTCTTTATTTAAAAAACAAAACAAAACATGTGCCGGATTTTGTTTTCAAAAGGATCTGATGAGATACTGGAATTCTTTTAGTAACGCATAATAATGTTTAAATATGCTTTGTGGATTAACCTTTTTTTGTTAAATTATGCACCAGTTAGTGTCAGTTTCATCTTGGACAAAATCGCACCTTCCTTGAGGAATATGGCTAATGCTGACACTTTATGTGTATGTGCCCATAGTAAATGGAGTTGTCATGTAGCAGAGCTGCTAAGTGCTTGCTCGGCTTGTTTGACGAATTTTCACCGAACTGAAAAAGTGTTTCACATGAATATTGTAACCACATCTTTTATCTCTCCTACACTCTGACTCCATCTCTCTTCAGCACATAGACCTATTGAATCGGTATATGTTCGGGGAGAAGCAGCAGATAGTGTGTGTTTGTGTGTGTGTATTTATTGGTGGACAATAGACCTCTAAGTGTGTTGTGTTCACAATTGTATTGCAGTTGACCACTTTTAAGGTCTTTGATTACTTTGGTCTGAACAGAAGCGGAATACAATGTGATTGCTTATATGTGTGTGTGTTGGGGTAGGGGGTTGCTTTCAGTTGTGTGGGATCAAAAACAACAATTGAATGTGTAAATAATTAATTAAAATTTCAATCCATGAATCAAAAAGGGCGGCACGGTCGTGTAGTGATCAGCACGTCTGCCTCAGAGCAAGATGGTCCTGGGTTTGTTTCCAAAGTCCAAAGATATACATTAGGCTAATTAAGGATTGTTGTTTGTGTGTTGTCCTGCGATGGTCGGGCTAGCTGTTGGATTAAGTGGTTCGGCATATGAGTGTGAATGAGAATGAGAGTGAATCAAGAAGGATATTTTGCAAATTAAACAAAATTAAAAAAAGATAAAAAAGATATATATTTATATTAATGTCAACATAACATGTTTTTGTTTATAATTACAGTGTTTGAGTAAAATTATCATTAATATATCTTTAAAACGGCAATTAAAGATTAGTGGTTGCTTTGGTAAATCAGTCAGTAATACTCACGCCACTCTAATTCCTTTAGTGTCAAAACTAATTTTAGATGTGATAAGTATAAACATGAGCAAAATCAAAACTAAGCTGTGTCCACAAGGGATCCAAGATATGATCTCTAATTGGTAATATTTCCTGGCAAAGTGATACAGCTTTCAGATCCATGGCCATTTATAGTTTACTCACTTACTGATTCTCATTTTCCGAGCCACTTAATCCTACTTGGGTTGCGTGGAGGCTGGAGCCTATCTCAGCCAGACGATGGGGTACACCCTGAACAGCTCACTAGGACCAAGGGCCAATTTGAAGCAGCCAGTTAGCTTAATGTGCACATGTCTTTGGATTGTGGGATGAAACCAGAGTACCCAAGGGAAACCCACTACACCACCATGCCACTTGCATTTGTAGTTAACTACCATTTATTTGTTTATTCAATAAATATATAAATAGAGATAGATAAATAAATAAATAAATAAATGAAGACATGCATATTAGGCTAATTGGCTGTTTCAAATTACCCCTAGATGTAAGTGTAACTGTGAATGTGTGTATGTATGTTGGCCCTGTAATGAACTGGTGAGCTGTTTGGGTTGTACCCCGCCCTCGCCCAGAATTGGCTGATATAGGCTTCGCCAACCCTGGTAGAATTAGGCGGTTTGGAAAATGAGATGACATGCTGCTGTTGAATTCTTGAATCTGATTGGTCTGTAGGTGTTAGTCATAATTCAATTATTCATCTTCTTCCGATTCTATCGGGGTCGGGTCGTGGGGGCAGCAGCCTGCAGTGAAGTCCAGATGGGGGAACAAGACCCCGAGATACTTGAACTCCTCCACTTGGGCAAGACCTCATTCCAGATCCAGAGGGTGAATTCCACCCTTTTCCGACTGAGAACCATGGTCTCGGACTTGAAGTTGTTGTTCTCATCCCAGTCGTTTCACACTCAGCTGCGAATCACTGAGCTGAAGGTCCCGGCTCGATGAAGCCAAAAGGAAAACGTCATCGGTTGATATGAACTCACTCCTTCTGAAAGGGTGTTGTTTTTATATCAGCACATTCACAGGACAGCCAGTGCGCCATACAATCTGAACTCAGTAATAAATGGATAAATTGATTTAATGGTCTTCAGGTCAGCACTTTGTTACAGCTAGTAGAAAGAAAACTTTCCAGAACCTTCCATGTACTTATTTATTTTTCGTAACCTGACACTTGGTGTTTTTGCCTTCAGGCTGTTGAGAATGGCTGTTTATAAGTGATAACAGAAATAACTTGTTTTTGTGGATGTTCTATTAAATGTTACTGTAACTGAATAGAACCTGAAAAAAGTGTCCTTCTTTAATTAATAAAAAAAAATCCTGGCTGCAGATTGTTGTGGTATAACAGGAACGACACATTCTGTTAAAAGAAAAGAATCTTCTTCGGTTTACGAGCCATATCACACTACGTCATCGTTGATGTTTTCCTATAAGCATGCTCCCGGATGTTTTTTTATTCTTCTTCTTTACATTCATTCATTCATTCATTAGCTTCCGCCCATTGGGAGCTATAGGAATGGGTTCTGTACGTCTGTCCATCACACTTTAATTTCTAGATATTTACTTGCTGTGCGCTGAAGCTGGGCCTTTTAAACTTGGTATGCTCGTTCACTACTATGAGTGCTATGATTGGTGCTAGGATGAGTTTGTGTGCGAGTGACCTTGACCTACTTTTCAAGGTCACAGAGGTGAAACTGTATATTAGGTTTCTGGGTATTTACTTGTCAAGCGCTGAAGCTGGGGCTTTCAAACTTGTTTTGCTTGTTCTATATTGGTTATGAAATGGTTCTTTTGGTGGGGGCGTCTGGACCCATGTGGTCTATTTCTTATTTGCCAGAGCACTTATTTCTTATGCCAACACACAAACAACCATTCACACTCACACCTAGGGGCAATTTGGAGCAGCCAATTAGCCTAATGTACATGCCTTTGAGCAGTGGGAGGAAACTGGAATACCTGGAGGAAACCCATGCAGGCACAGGGAGAACATGCAAACTCCACATAGAAAAGTCTTCGCCGAACCCCGGTCCTTCTTGCTGTGAGGCGGACGTGGTAACCACTACTCCTCCCATGTGACCAATGATGCGATATTTTTAGTGTTGATTTTGTTCATCCATATTCATGCACTTCAGCTGTTCTGTTTTTTAATCGAAATGGACAGCAAAACATTCTCTTTATGTAATGAATTGAATCCAATCAAATCGGCAGGAACCGAGCATCTGCGAGCATGTAGCTGTGATGGACTTGAGTCGAGGAGATAAACCTGCTTGCTGACTGATTGATCACACTGAGGTTTGATTGCTCGACAGATCGATGGCTCCTTCCTGGCTTGGACACTGGGCTTGAGTCAGGGGCACTGAGATTTTTCCTGTTTTTTTTTAAGGGTAATGAATGGAACAGGAAAGCATGTCCTCAACTGCCATCTTTATTTAAAGCCAAATAATGTGGGCCATTTTTTGAAAGGCAGGAAAATGGCCTGTTATATTTAGGATGGTTGCCTTGCTTTTAAAATCCTGAGGCCTTTTTTTTTTTTAGCAAATAAACCAAGCGGACTATGGTTGAATCCATTTGATTTATTATAGAGGTGCTTAGGTTCAGCTGTCAAGGAGCAGGTGATCTGTGACCACTGAACAAAGTCAGGTTCAGATGTATGAGTCTATGACAAAATGAGAACTGAACCAAAGAAAAAAATGTGTTAAATATGACTTATATTTGAACTGCTCCCTCATGATATGTTTAATTATTTGTGTCTGGCAACCTTGTTTATTTCATTAGGGTTAATTATTATTTCATAATGACTAACTCCTGATAGTGATTTAGTTAGTATGGATTTCTGTGGCTGCATCCAGTTCATGCAATTCAGATCCGTGAGCTGGTTTGCCAGCTCACTAATGTTTCAGTTGGGCTGTTTGTTCATTTAAAAAAAACAAAAAAAAACAAGAAAACATAAAAACATGTTACAGCAAAGTATGCATCTAATATTTAACATTTATTTATTATTTATTTCACATATATATTCAGGGCTGGAATTGAAACCATTTCTGCTTTCTACTGTGGTGATGCTATGTTCACCTCATCTGTAGCCTGTGACGTTAGCGCTGGCTGTGTACTGGATATTCTCACCAGAGTAGTATATCATTTGTACTAAGGTGTACTGCAAAAGTTTTATTTTTCATAAACTGCATAGTGGGTGGCACGGCAAGCACATCCGCCTCACAGCAAGAAGGTCCCAGACTCGATGAGGGTATTTCTGTGTGGAATTTGCATGAATTCTCCCCATGTTTGTGCGGGTTTCCTTTCACAGTCCAAAGACATGCACATTAGGCTAATTGGATATTCCAAATTGCCCCAAGGTGTGTGTGTGTGTGTGTGTGTGTGTGTGTGTGTGTGTGTGTTGCGCTGCAATGGATGGGCAAGCTGCTCATGGTGTACCTCACCTGTCGGCTGAGTTAGGCTCCAATCTCCCCACAATCCTAGCAGGATTAAGCGGTTCGGTAACTGAATGAACACACTGCATACTTTTTCAACAAGATCAGTATATGATCAGTGTCCAATACAGAGCGTATTAAGTTGCTAATTATTATGGGTCCCAGGAAGGCTGGAGTCTGTCTCAGCTGACTCTGTTTGAAGGCAGGGCACACCCTGAAAGAGGAGAACATGCAACCTCCTCACAGAAATGTGCTCGCTGAGCCCAGAACCCGAACCCAGGACCTTGTTGTTATGAGGTGGTCATGCTAACCACTATGGCTAACATGCTTATCGCTTAACCACCACAATGTCAGAGCTTCAAGCTTTTGATTATGCAAGGTATAAAATGAGGCATGCCTCATATAAACCCTAGGGAGATGCACGTGCAGCAAGATAGAAAGCCGAAGTTCCTGATTAGGTACAAGTTTTTTCCATGTAGAAAACTTTTGACGATTCCAGTTATACCCACGGAAACATAATACACAACATTCATTCATTCATTCATTTATTTTCTTAGCCGCTTAATCCTAATGAGGGTCGCAGGGAGGCTGGCACCCATCTCAGCCGAGTCTGGGCAAGGGTGGGCTACATCCTGAACAGCTCGTTTGACCATCGCAGGATTAACACACACATGCAACCATTCACACACACACACACACACTCACACCTAGAGGCGATTTGGAACAACCTACTGTGCATGTTTTTGGACTGTGGGAGGAAACCAGAGTAACCAGAGCAAACACGGAAATTCCACACAGAGGGTCTGGGAATCGAACCGGGGACCTTCTTGCTGCGAGGCAGATATGCTAACCACTACACCCCTGTGCCGCCAGAACACAACGTTGTACTATTATTTTATAAGTCAAATATCATTTAAGTGTTTAGTAATTAGTAGTAATTAAGAAATCAGTCACTAAGGGTTTCAATTTCATGCAACCTTCTGATTCTCAGATTCTGATAATTGCACTAGGCATTATCATCTGAGGGTGAGATGTGATACAAAAAAAAGTTTGGTTATAATTCTATTAGTTAATAAAAGCGTTGCTAGGCAACACATCAACTGTTTCCCACACACAGGTTTGCTTATCTCAGTACTCCTCAGTTCAACATTCCTCATGAACTCGGACTCATTTCCTCTCTTGTCGTTATCTGATGACTATTAAATTTGGTGTCCTGATTTGCAGACATATTTTTGAATTTTGTGTAATCAACAATGATATGCACTCTGTGGACTGACATATAGGTTATGGTGCAGTTTGGGAACAATGAAAGCCCTTTCACTTCAGTCTCATGTAGTGCGGTTGTAGTGATTCTGATATTGTTGTAACTCAAAGGCTTTTGTTTTGTGCCATGTGAGATTTCATGATAAGCATTTTTTTGCCACTTTAACTGCATATCTGGCACTTGTAGAATATTTTTAAAATATTTATTAACCAGGTAAGCCCCCTCCCATTGGTCCTAAGGCAGTCCTGGATTACTGTCCCACATAACACCCACAATAAATGTATCCATGTTCCCCATGGATGAGCTGAACTCCGGCAGAGCACCAGGCCAGAATAGAAGCTATAGCAGTGCCAACAGGGAAAGAAAAACCTAGGATGAAACTTATAAGCTCTCCCATAATTTTCCAATGGGAGGGACATCCCCAAAGAAGCTCAATTGGGGAAACCCATTGCGAAGCATGAGGGGAAGCCGTGATGACTGTGAGGTCCGAGGGGGCGGTGATTACTGCTGCAGGGTCAGAGGAAGGTATGACGTCAGCTGTGTGGTCCAAGGAAAGAAAGACATTGAGGGCAAGGTCAGATGGGGAATGATGTTGACTGCAGTGCCCAAGGGGGAGAGATGCACAGAGTTTGAGGCAGAGCAGGAAGTAATGATATGTAAAAATAAACTATAAAATCTTCACCTAGTTTGCTTTTTATATCCCATGGTAGTAGATATACGAAAACAATTATTCGCCTCAGGCTTGTTGGGGAATATTAAGCGATATCCACTTCACCTTCAGCAAACAATTGTTCATTTTTTCACTGACAACAATTTGATTGACCCCTATTTTTTATAATATCAATTTAAACACAGTTGATACTGAATGAGTTGAAACTACAGTGTTTTGTAGAATTAAACACTACACTATCAATTTACGCTGCGCTATCAGTTAACAGTGCAATGTTTGCATCTGGGTTCTGGGTTCAAGTCCCGGACTCAGCGAGAGTGTGGAGTTTGCCTGTTCTTCCTGTGCTTATGTTGGTTCCCTCTAGGTATTCCAGTTTCCTCCCACAGTCCAAAGACATGCACATTAGACGTAATTTTGGTTGTTCGAAATTGCTCCTAGGACGGAGCGTGAGTGTAAATGGTTGTGTGTCGGCCCTGCCGCTAATTTTAATAGAGTGCTTTCTGCCTTTGTCCAGAGTTGGCTGAGATAGGCTTCAGCCTCCTCACTAACCTAGTTTGATTAACCGGTTCGACAGATGAATGAATGAATGAATGTCTGTACTAAGGTTGCCAGATTGTTTCCATGAAGTAGACATATTTTGAAGTTCTATTAGCCTGAAAACAAATAACACAAACAAAAACAAATTTTTGCATTCAGACATATATTAAATCAGATATTCCAAATATATTTTAGCAGCATTTTAATTTATTTCGTGTTGACTGGGGGAAGCCGTGGCTCAAAGGTTAGAGAAGTGGGTTTAGGACCAAAAGGTTTCTGGTTTGATTCGCTAACCAGCAGGAAAATTTGCAGGGAGAGCACCTTCTCCTTCCTCCACCTTCATGGATGAAGTGCCCTTGAGTGTGTGTGTGTGTGTGTGTGTGTGTGTGTGTGTGTGTGTGTGTGTGTGTGTGTGTGTGTGTGTATGTGTGTGTGTG
>JAOUQZ010000032.1:8671947-8687369 GCA_028564935.1 Neosilurus hyrtlii | reverse complement strand
TCTCTCTCTCTCTTTCTCTCTGTCACACACACACCAGAATCTCTGTCTCCCTCTCTCTCACACACACACACACACACACACACACACACACACACACACATGCACACGTACATACACAAAGTCAGGACCTCAGGCCACTGAGCTGAAACGGAGTTATTGTGTGCCCATTAGTGTCCCTTCTTATGGTCAGAGGAGCCTTTGTTCCCAAAACAATACACACCCACACACACACACACCCACACACACACACACACGCACGCACGCACACACTGAGAACAATAATAGCAAGCAAGCGGTCAGCCTTCCTTAGAGACAATCCGTACAAAAACTGGAGACAGACAGGCCGAATGTGTGACAGATGTTTTCTTTGTGCACTGTGTGTGTTACTGTTTTACTCCTGTGGCCTGGAAAAGGTGTTTAATTTTGACATTATTTTAGCTTTGCTCACATGTGACCTGTGTGCGTCATCGTCTCTGTGCTCTCCCTCTCTCTCTCTCTTGTTCTGTCATTCTCTCGAGTGCAGATTTGTAGCACTTAACAAGCTGAGTGCTATAGAAAGAGGTGTGTTCTCAAAGGATACCATATAACATGCATGGACTACATTAACACACCTTTACACAAACACACACACACACACACACACATTTTGCTGAGGGACTATGAGAGTATTTGCTGCTAGCTGCAAGGACTCATGGGTATTTTTTTACCTGGAGTTATTCCTGGAGGAAGAGGAACACTATTAACATGAACTGCACATCGACAGAAAAACAACCTGGAAGAGAGAGAGAGAGAGAGAGAGAGAGAGAGAGAGAGAGGTTTAAATATATCTAACGCTTAGTAGTTGTATTGTTTAACTATATAACTATATGTATATTTAATTTAATTATTTATAAAAATTCTATTCACCCTTTATAAGTAGCTCCAATTGTATGTGGAAGGGACCATTCAGCAACATCAACCGATACTGAAGTGAATAATTGGTTTAGTATATAATACACAAAAGCATAAGAGAAGCAAACTAAAACAAGATTTTTATAGATCATTTTTACATTTTTAAAGTGTGACAGTGATCACACTTGCTCTGTAATTTGGTTTGAATTAAATTATTTTTCAACTTTTAAAATGTTGTAATGATCATACCACGTGCTCAATCATGCATACTCCATAACATCTTTTGAAACTCATTCAAAGTTTAAAAAATAGACCACAGGGGACCAGACGCTTCTGCCGAAAGGACCATTTCATAATATGCCCATATAGAACTAGCATAGCAAGTTTGAAAGCCCCAGATTCAGCGTACAGCAAGTAAATTTCCGGATACCTAATATACCGTTTTGCCTCTGTGACCTTGAAAAGTAGTTCAAGGTCACTCACACACAAACTCATTCTAGCACTCATTGTAGTGAACAAGCATACCAAATTTGAAAGCCTTAGCTTCAAGGCACGGCAAGTAAATATCTGGAAAACAAAATGTGGCGGACAGACAGATGGATGAACTCAAGGGTTGTACTGTCTAGCTTTCTTCGTATTGTTTGACACAGAATTTTGTTCCATTTCTAGAATTTCAGAATCAGTGACTATGAAAAAGCATAAGTTTTTGTCCTCTGTTTTGATTTAAGCATTACTCACCTCACAAACTTGGGATAATGATTATTTTTTATTCAAAAGATTTTCTTGTTTCTGATTGGTGAAAAGTATCAAATATCAATATCAAATAATTAGTGTTATTGTATCATTGCCATCGGATAACCAAGTTTTTGTGTCGTTGCCATTGGACAAGTTGAGTGGTTATTGCACAACTGGCACATACAACAGAGTCACATGCTTGTCCATTATTTTTAATAAATAATAAAACAATTTTTGGCCTCGGCAGGTAACAATCTTTGGATTGAATAATTCTCTATATCGTACTTCACCTCATTCAATAATTGTTTACTATCCCCGAGATTTCGAACCATCAGATCACGTCGCTCCTGTGTATATGTACAGTATTACACTCCAGAGTTATAGTTATTATTATAGGTATGGGTTCCGTCCGTCTGTCTGTCGGTCTGTCCATCACACTTTAGTTTCTGGACATTTACTTGCTGCGTGCTGAAGCTGAGGCTTTTGAACTTGCTATGCTGGATCACTACTATAAGTGCTAGGATGAGTTTGTGTGTGAGCGACCTTGACTTTTCAAGGTCACAGAGGCAAAACTGTGTAATAGGTTTCCGGACATTTACTTGCCGCGCTCTGAAGCTGGGGCTTTCAAAGCTGCTCTGCTTGTTGTGTATTAGCATATTATGAAATAATCTTTTCGGCAGGAGCATCTGGACCTCTGAGGTCTATTTTTTTTGTTTTTGTGTTTATTGCACGTGTTTATTTGGCTTTAGTTGAAGGAAGAAGAATCATGGGTAGCGCCACTATATTTTGGCACAAAAGCCGCAGGTCACAATCTGACAGCTCAAAATTCCCCGAATTTATGTCAGCAAAGTAACGGCTTCAGAAGAATAAAGTCTCCGAAGAGAAATGTCCCAGTGAGAGCCCAGATAATCTAGATCCTATCAAAAACCTGTGGAATGACTTGACTAGCCTTGTGCGCAGAAGATTATCTCACAATAGGAGAAATCTTGAGTATTTTTGCAAGAAATGCTGGGATAACAAATCAAGATGTGCTACAGATGCAGGATAGATGCTTATGCAGGAAAGCCTAAGTGCTGTATTACAAGCAAAATAGTTTCTGATATTTATTAGTAGTATTAGTGTAAATTTTTTTGGAGGCGAATAACGATCTCTCACTCATTTGCCAACTGCTTAATCCTATTGAGGTCACATGGAGGCTGGAGCCCATCCAGCAAAGACCGAGTACATCCTGAACATCTCGCCAGACCATCACAGGGCCAAGACACACACAACCATTCACACTCACAGGAAGTGTAGGAACAGCCAGTTAGCCTGACGTGCATGTCCTGGACTGTGGGAGGAAACCGGAGTACCCAGAGGAAACCCACACAAGCACGAGGACAACATGCAAACTCCACACAGAAACGCCGAGCCTCGGACTCGAACCCAGAACCTTCTTTCTGTGAGGCGGACGTGCTAAAAACTACAGCACCATGAAGCCTGCATCGGTACGATATTTCAGCATTCTGGAATGACGGAAAAATATTAAATGATGGGTCTGCTATGTGCCCTTGGGTGCCATGGAGTCCGTCTCATTTGAAAAAGCATGTTGAAGCAAGTTTCCTCACATTGTTTTCTTTGATAATACCAGTTTAAACTATGCTAACCTCCCCCACCATGTCGCGCCACTTTTAATAATATATATATATATATATATAATTTAATTATTGAATAAAATTCTATTCACCCTTTATAAGTAGCTCCAACCTCCTTCTTATCCTCTGAGCAGCTTTTGGATTGGAATGTTGTTCATGAATTCTCAGTGCTCACTGCCAAACATCACACAATCATTTGTTGTCTCAGATGCTAATGACATTTTTCGGATCATTCACTGATAATTTGTTTTCTTCATCCAAATCGTTTTACATTATAGTCTTTTTTAATATGTATATATATTTTTATTAATCGTGTGTGTATCATACAATTCTGAGGAAATGGAAAATAAATATGGTTAACTGAAATAAAAAGTAATTGTTGATTGTAGATAGGAGTGCTGTTGATTGTGGGCTCTCAGATGTCAAGGCGCCGCAGGCAGCACTGCTCTAGCCTTGATGAGGAGTGTTCGCCACCCACCACTGTTTCTAAGCTGTGCCCACACTGATTGCATGTGTATTTACTGTGCCACTTGATGTGACTGTTTTTACAGGCTTGACAAAATAACTGACCATCTGGTGCGAAGTTGTTGGAGTACTGATTAGCTCTTAACTTCTAACAAATAATCATAATCATCTGAAAAATCCATAAAATCTTATTATTTATGTGTACAAATTGTACATTCCAGTGCTTTGTGAAACTTATTCAAAGTTTTAGTATACAGTAAATGGGAACATAAGAAAAATTAAACAAAAACAAGATTTGTTTCCTTCAAAAATGCGAATGCCACATTGTGTAGATTTTTGAAAATTTTTTGACTTATTGATTTTTTTAGCTCCTACATAATCTCCCTATGACTCGTGGGTTTTTTGGTTGTTGTTGTTGTTATAGTCATGTAAGATTATTTCTTTCTTTATAGAAGTTTATGAGACTTTGATCATTCATGCATTCATTTATTTTCTGATGCGCTTAATCCTAACTAGGGTTGCGGGGAGGCTGGCATCCATCTCAGCCGACTCTGGGCAAGGGCAGAGTACACCCTGGACAGCTCTCCAGGCCATCGCACGGCAGAAACACGCTGACGCCAATCCAATAGCCTACTTTTTATGCATGACACCAATGTTTCTTTTACATGCCTCTTTAAGAAAGTGTTGCATGTACAAGTTGTTGTAGAACAATGGAGATTTCCGCTTATTTTTATTTAAACCGCTTTTGTGATTTCTCAGGGTATTTCCTTAATATCCGTATTCGAGACCAGAATACTTTAATGAGAGTATACTTACATTTCTGCCCCTTACAATAACAAACATATAAATTACAATGTTATTCTTAAACTATAATCAGCCTCTTTTAGTTTCTCGTGTTTTTCTGTGTAAGCAACTTGGTTTTTTTTTTTTAATTTTAATTTACTGACTATTACAGGGCACTGACACTGTAGACGCCTTCCATGAAAAATAGATAAGCATCTTCCCCCCCACCCCAAAAAACACAGCCAACACTGGGTAAAGGCAGGGTACTCCCTGATCAGCTCGTCAGACCATTGCAGGGCAAACACAACATCGACCATTCACACTTATTCTCACTGCGAGGGTCAATTTGGAACAGCCAGTTAGTCTAAGGTGCATGTCTTTGGACTGTGGGAGGAAACTGGAGTACCCCCACACACTCACAGGGAGAACATGCAAACTCCACACAGAAATGCCCGAGCCCGGGAATCGAACCCTGAACCTTCTTGCTGTTAAACGGACATGTTAACCATTTCACTACCTTGCCACACATCCAAAAAAAGTCATACTTTCAAAAATAACTATCTATCTATCTATCTATCTATCTATCTATGTATCTGTCTATCTATTTATCTATCTATCTATTGTTAAATAATATGCTTTAATAAAACCCATTTACTGATAGGCAGCATTACAGAATGTGCCTGTGTTGTCACTATAGAAACAATAACACTTTAAAACAAATGCATTTATTTAAATCAGTCCGGTATCTTGTGTTGTAAAGTCACACTGTTGAATATATATATATATATATATAATTTTAAAGCAGTCTACTTAATGGACCCAGCCAAGTGTGTGTCTGTGTGTGTGTGTGTGTGTGTGTGTGTGTGTGTGTGTGTGTGTGTGTGTGTGTGTGTGTGTGCATTACAGCAAAAATCTTTCTCCAGGACAGTGGTGCAACACATTACAGTACACAAGAGAACATAATGTACAAATACCCAGTAGTGTGAGTGCAGATGAGTACAGGGTACAGATAAATATGCAGAAGTATTTAATAATATTTGGCCATTTCTATTGCAGAGTATTTTTATGTATAAACACTAGGCTGTAGGGCTAATTTGTAGGATGCTAATATTTCAACAGGTGGCATGGTGGCATAGTGGTTGGCACGTCTGCTTCACAGCAAGAAGATCCCGGGTTAGAGTCCCAGGCTCAGGTGTTTTTGTGTGGGTTTCTTGTGGGTAATCCAGTATCCTCCGGCAGTCTAAAGACATGCACAATGGGCTAAATGGCTGGATCAGATTGCCCCTAGGTGTAGATGTGAGTGTTTGTGGCTGTGTGTTTGTTGGCGAGCTGTTCAGGGTGTACCTCGCCTTCGCCCAGTGTTGGCTGAGATTGGCTACAGAAGCAAGGCAAACCAAGTAGGAGTAAGGGGCTCGAGGTATGAGTGAGTGATGAGTAATATGTCAACACATTTTAATATGATTACTGCAACATTTTTTGAAATTAATCTCTTGTAAAGCCATTATCCAGAGTCAAAAGCTAAATATGCTGAAGTCGCTCTTTTAAAGGGTTAATGGGTTTAAACAATGGCTCTCTGACAGTCCTGGTGTTTAAACGCACAACATTTCTGTTACTAGCAGACATATTGCTTCATGGCACAGTGTAGTAATTTACACCACTCTGCACCCATTAATTACAAGCAGATATGACAAGTATCCAGACCGCTTCTGTCTTAATGACCCGCGAAGGTGTGCAATATTATCAGTTAATCCTAACCAAGTTATTACATTACAAGTTCATTCACGTCTAATTTTGTTGCCTTGTTAACTCAGGAACTGGATACAGGAACTAACATCATAATAAAATGTCCTTTTTTTCCCCCAACATAAAACTTTGTATATGAGTTTATAAGTGTACATCGAGAATCACTTTAATGCCATATTTATATGTAAAATATTAGATGTAATGCAATAAAATAAAAGACGCTGGTTTTGATATTGTTAATTTAGATGAGGATGTTGCTGATGGATACTTGAATGTAATTGGTCAGAAGGTGATTTGTTTCCTAAAAAAGCTGCTCTGACAGTCGTGCAGACCTTAATGCCGAGCCCCATTGACATGAAGCATGATTTGGATTGTTGTCTCGTTGTCCCACAGGAAACCCAATAAAAATCACCAATAAAAATACAGATTTATAATGAAAAAAAAGCATAACTGACAGCCAAAAAAAGAGGCTCATACACCACTGCTCAGATTCACACAGAATAAAAAAAAAACTATAAATTAAAATCTAACTGAGGTAGGCAGACAAACTTCCACCAAGCAAAACAAAAACAAACATTAATGGGAGCACGGAAAATGAACTTGTTAAACGGATAAATAAACTAACAAGACAGGTCATACAAATGAATATGGAACTCAGGATTAACCTTTTCTACTTTTACTTCAGACCATACTCAGGACACACAGGGGAGATTTATTTTTAATTATTTCCACCAGGACTGAAGTTGTATCAGCCTTAAAAGGAGCCACTCTACTGTTATAACACCAGCCTCGGGCACCTATCAATAGCGGTATCTGTAATGAGTTCTGCCTTTAGGTAGTGCAGAAATCTTTATAATACTTTTGTTCTAATACTTGTTTTTCACACAGAGACTGTGTGTAATTGTTGATGTATGATGGCATGTATTCATGCTTTCTTCATGAATGTTCTTTCTTGTATAAACTTTGATTGTAACTAGTTTCAAAGATTTTCATAACATGAAATTAACCATACACACATACAGTAAAATCAGATATAGTATGTTTCCATCCCTACAAGTGTCCCAGTTGCTAATTCAAATGCCTGGAAAAAAAATGTAAGAGGAAGGAAACTATTGAAGAAAAATATTTCAGTCATTTGGCCTTGCTGTGACCTTGACTGTGTTTGGATCCAATTCCAAAAATAGGTTAATTTGCTGGTTACAGGGTCATTCCATATAAATCCTACAGATACTACTCTTTCTTCAGATATCTCTGTGAGATCTGAAATGAATGTATCTATGTTCTATCTGGTTGTGTTGAGTCTGGTTCCTTTTAAAGGTAAACTGGTATATATTAACCTGGGCACTATTTTCCCATCTGTTTGTTCTAGCTTTTTACTAGGGAAAAAAAGTATGATTGAAATTAGTCTACAATTATGTTAGCATGCATTAATTGTTAAATACAAATCAACTATACACTGTAACCCTATGGGGCAAGCATCCATCTTAAAGTAAACCACTTGTTTTCACTACTGATAGGCTCATAATATTAATTTAAAGATTTAGGCACTATGAGGCTGGTGAAAAGTAGCACGGCTCCTTTAAGGGTAGCAGGTTGTCACTGTGTGCACGCGTGGTGAGTGTGTGCATCAAGGAGTCTCTGCGGTTTGTGTCTGCACTGGTGACTAAATGGGAGTGAACTCTAGAGTTAGCATAAAAAAAATCAGGTGAATATCACCCCTGCGTTTCCTGGCTACAAGGGAAATCAGGAAAGGTTAACACTGAGTTTTCTTTTCATCTCTTTTCACTAGCTCGATTCCTCATTCGTTTCTACTACCTGCCTTGTTAGTTTAATTATCCGTTTAACAAGTTCATGTTCTGTGTCCCTGTTCATGTTTCATGTTTTTCTTAATAAAATAGACTGTGTGTTTTTATATTCTTTGCGAGTCTAAGTAGTGGTGTATGAGCCTCAATTTTTTTGAGTGTCAGTGTCGTTAATAATTATTAATCTTTTTATTATTATTATTGCTGGCCATTGTCATGCAAGTGAGCGATACATAACAGCCTTATTGGGTTTCCTGTAGCACCAAATCATGTTCCATGCCTATGGGGCTCTGCTCAGGAGCTCTGCTCTTATAGGTTTTTTACAACATGCCAGTTAAGCAACCTTTGAATTCAATTGGTACACCTGTATCTAACAGTAACAATTTCGAAAATGAATTTTATGAATTCTGTGTGTCTTCTCCTTTTGCAAACATCACTAAGCATCCCTATAGTAATAATTGACTACTAGCACTTAACGGAGCACTGCATCAGAGACCGGAAAAAGAGAAAGATTTAAAAAAAAAAAGAGAGAGAGAGAATATAGAAACATTCATATTCTTCAGTTTCTTTACTTTAATGAAGTAAACAGATACAGGTATATCTCTGTAGAATGTCTTCTAATATTATATGCCCGTCAGTGGTTGATTGCCCTGTAGAGTTATAGTTTATAGCCGTTTGGCCGTTGCCATTTATAGCTTACCGATTTCAATCGTTTTTGTCACTAGTAAAAATTGCTATGAAACATAGGATGAAATAGGACCCAGGTTAAAAAATACTGGAGTTTACCTGTAAGGGTTTTATCCTCATGATGGTTTTGAGAGATTTTCCTTATGACTTGCACATCATACGTCATCAGGGATCTGTCATTTGAAATGTGTTTGCACTTGCCGATATGTTTAACTTATATCATAGAAGTTCAGCTAAATATGAAACTTTACTCAGAATAGACATGGAACTTGATTGAGATTCTGGGTGCAAAAATGGCTCTATCATGCTTGTAGTCGGCTGGAAGCACTTCAGTAATTGCATTCCTCTTCCTCCTCCTCTTTCTCCTCTTCCTCCTCCTGTTTCTCCTGCTCGGCAAAACCGGCTGTAAGCTAGGCAGCTTACAGTGAGGAGATAATACATCTACCTCCCTATATACAGCTCAACACAGATTAGACGAAAGATTGTCAATAGGATGTTCCTGATAGTGCTGTTTATGATTTAACACGGACAGCATGGTCTTTTACAAATAAATGTTTACAGAATTCTTAATAACAGCTAGTAACATAATATAATCAGTTAAACTAGATTAAACCTGCAGGGGCTCTTTGAATCTTGTTACAGTGCTGGAAATCATAAGCCTCCATTATCGAAAATAATTATATGTGTTATTGTGTTTTTATAGTTATTTGCCAATTTAATGGGTCACTTGAACCAAATAGGTTTAATCCAAACCTCAACAACTTAAAAATGTGTGTCAACTTGAATCCAATGAGCATTTTAGTGAAGAATTGTTGTGAGTGGAAAATTCCTGAATACAAAAAATGCACTAAAACGCCAATAAATCGTCTAAAACATTTAAATATGCTCATTTAAAAAAATCTTTATTTAGTGAGTACATGATTTTTTTTTTTACCCTAATAAAAGGCTTTCTGTCTTATACAATGTAAGTGAACGCTGAAGTTTGGGGGTTTGAAGTCTAGATTTTGTGTGTGTGTGTGTGTGTGTGTGTGTGTGTGTGTGTTTAAAGATACATAAACATGAAATATAACATAACTATTATATGACCCCAATACCAAAAAAGTTTGGATGCCTGTGAAAAATGTAATTAAAGATAGAATGCAATTATTCACCAATCTCATTAACCCATATTTTATTCCCATTAAAGCATAAAACAGTATCAAGTGCTGAAAGTAAGACAGTTTACTATTACATACAAAATATCAGCACGTTTTGATGGTAGTAACAAAAAACTGAAAAGAAACATTTTTCAACTAATTTTTGTTAACTTGCAACATGACCATCAGTCAGTAACCACTAACTCAAGATTCAAAATCATTATACCAAGTGAATATTGCTTGAATCAAAATGACTGACACTCATAGTTTGTCATGGTTAACAAACAAGCAGAGTATTTGCAAATAAAATATAACAAATCTATTTTCGGTTGTTTTCCCATTGTGCCTACTACAACACCTTTATAAGTACAAAAGTTTTATTTTGTTTTGTTACTTTACTTTCATTTTGGAATGGGACCATAGAAAATATATCAAATGCTAAGAGTGAGACATTTTACTATTTCATGAAAATATCTCGTTTTGAATTTGATGGCAGCAATGCATGTTTAAAAAGTTTGGCAATGTAACCGGTACTAAAAAGAAACAGCTAGAGGATGCATTTTGCAACTTAGTTGTTCAATTGGCAACAATATTCAGTCAGTAACCTCCTTGGGTATAAAAACAGCAACTGGGCAGAGGTTCAATACAAAATTTCAGAAGAATTTCAGAATTATGTTCCTTAATATTCAATTGTTAGGATGTTACCTGTAGATAATCCTATTATCTATGGCATGTAATATCATTAGAATATTCTGATAATCTGGTGAAGGGTTTGTTCACAAGGTACAAGGCTGAAAATCAATATTGGATGTTCATGATCTTCGGGCCCTCAAGCTGCACTGCATTAAAAACAGGCATGATTCTGTGGTTGAAATCACTGCATGGGGTCAGGAACACTTCCAGAAATCTCTGCCTGTGAACACAGTCTGCAGAGAGACACTCTTGAACTGAGTGGTGATAACAAGCCGGATGGTCGTTCTTGTCTATTGCACACAGACATTTCTCTAGAGTCTTGGACTCATTTAATAATATAATGTCTGGTAGTTGATAAGATTGTCACAATTGTACATTGAGGAACGTTATTCTGAGATTGTTCCACAGTATACAGACACAGTGTTTGGTAGATTGGTTTAATGATATACACTCACTAACAGGCAAACTGAAGATGTTGAAAACCAGGCACACTGAATTGAGTCCTTCAATTCACGTACAATTTAGTCATCCCTAATGCACTGCAAGCCGTGTGTCTTTAAGTGGTGCTTACGTTTTTGCCTCTGTGCCTGCTGGGGGTTGTAATCGGTGAGCCCAGAGGCCCTATTCTCACGTAGCCGAGGCGTACTGAGGACACCAGGTGAATAGGACAGAGATGTGTCTTTTTTTTTTTTGCATTAAAACACTGTTTATATGAAATAAAATTATTCCTGAGCCCACATTACATTCATAGCCCAATAAACAAACAAATAAATAAATAAATACATTAAAAGTAATCCTTTCTAACAATACACGCTTGTGTTCCATTCCTCAGGTAGTCTGGGTATGATGAATCTGTGTTTAGCTGCTGGTCAGCAGGGCAATGGGATATTGGAGAGGTGTGAGCCCCCTGCTGGGAAAGCAATTCACATCTCTTCATAATAACAGTAGTACAGAGATAACATGGGGGGTGTAGTGGTTAGGTCCTGGGTTTGAACCCTGTGGTTGGTGAGCGTTGGACAGTTTGGTGTTCTTGCATAGGCTTTCTCCATGTATTCCAGTTTTCTCCGACAGTCCAAAGACATACTTATTCGGATAACTGCATATTCTAAATTGCTCTGAAGTGTGAATGTGGTGTGAATGGATGTTTGTCCTAGAACAGGTTCCTCAGGGGGCTTGCTGAGAGAGATGTTTTACTCTCAGGTACCACAGAAGTGGCCTGATGCATCATTGGTGTGGAATGGGAAGTGAGTGAAAGATAAAACAGCACATCTAAAGCTTTTCTGAGAGTGAAACCCTGTATACAACCAACACAATAAAATAATAAAGTAAATCTAGTTGCCCGGGTTAAAAAAACAAGAAAAATCCCAAAGCCCTGAATGTCTAGTTTCATATGAGATGTATTTCAATGAGACTATACTACTGTAGAATTCGACTTACATTTTAGAATATTACATTTTATTATATACTCCATGGGAAGGGAGTGATCTAATTGGTCCACTATCTCGGGATTAAAAATCATTATTCCAAGTGAATAGTCAACTTGAGTCAAAAGGACAGTTTGTCACTGTGATTTAAGCAAGCAGTGTGTTCACTTCACACTTTAAATGCAAAAATAAACTAAAAAAAAACATTTTATTCTGTTTTACTTTTGTTTTCCCCATTGTATGTACTAAAACAGCTTTATTAAGTGCAGTTCGCTATTGTTTGTTTCTGATTGAGTATGGTGAGCAGACCAAAACAGATGTTGTTAGCTACGTTGAGATATTAGCCTGGTCAAAGTCATGGTTAAAATTTGTAAAAATAAATAAATAAACAAAAAATGTTTATATATATATATATATATATATATATATATATATATATATATATATATATATATATATATATATATGTCTTATATTAGGTTAAGTGATACAGACACTTATTTTATATAAATGACAATAAAAATCACAAAACTGGGTAATTTTTTTCTGTGGATTACTAACGGGGGCTGAACCAATGTTGAGCAGTCGTCTCTACGGAAGTCAGCTGAACTCATTGGTTCATTTTGTCCAGTGCAAGAAAACAAGCAGATCTATTCAGTGAGTGACATTTTAGGTGATAAAAAAATTTACAAACAATACGTGTTCAAGAAGCAACTAGGGCAGCAATTTGGAGGAAATGAGTGTAAATGGTTACCTATTTGAACCAGAGCAGGAGGAGTCTCGTGGAGACAGTGAGACGTCACATTCTAGTGACCCTGAGGACGAGAATGCTGCCAGAGATGAGCGTGACGTTAAATCCAAAATGGATTATGCAGCTAATGTCTTGCCAACTCAAAGTTGGAACACAAAAGGAATGTTTTCTGTGATTTCTGTGCTTGTTGTTTGTGCAGCTCAGCATTGGCTGATAATGCCAGCCAATCCAATGAGTTTGCATCTCTACCTGGCTGGAAAAGCCAATGAGCAAGGCAACATGTCCCTGAGCATGCCCAGTGTCGCAGCACTCGCAAATACTTTGACAAGGGGCAAGGACTGCCGGAAGAATCCTGTGTCCTAGGTGATTGTTTTAAAAAGCTAGTAATACTAATTCACCACTGGTATCCTTTAATTTGCTTTTCATTGGCCTGGCGAGCTGTCCAGGGTGTACCCCGCCCTCGCCCAGAGTCAGCTGAGATGGGCGCCAGCCTCCTCGCATCCCTAATTAGGATTAAGCGCCTTAGAAAATGAATGGATGAATGAAATGTTGTGTATACTAAAACTCTTAAAGATATTTAAAAAGACACCTGCACACATTTGCGCATAAGTTCATCTGCATCCGTCATGATTTAAAAACATACTAAATGACAAAATTACTACATAAACCATAAAAAAAATATTCTCATTATATTGTGATTTTTTGCGTCTGTTCCTAAGTGGTATATATTAAAATAATGATGCCCCTCTGGCTTGCTGAATTGAATAGTTATTATTTATTAACTCTTCAGTGACATCCACCTCAGCTTTTGCCACACAATTGTTAATTATATTTTTATATATAGTGGCTTTATATAGTTCAAAGCAAAAAATAAATAAATAAATAAAATTGCAAACTTGTATTACAGAGCGCACTGAGTGTTAAAAGTTTAGACACTACTGCAGTGTGGTATTATTGATCTCTGTGACTTTGATCATGGAATGGTTGCTGGTGCCAGATGGACTGTTTTGAACTGTTTTTCAGAAACCGCTGATCTGCTGGGATTTTCACACATAACAGTCTCTGGAGCTTCCACAAGGTAGTGCAGAAAAAAAAACAACTATCAGAGTGAGCAGAAATGCACAGGCAGGAAGGTCTTGTTTACGATTCAGGTCAGAGGAGAATGACCAGACTGGTTGAAAATGAAAGCTAATGTAAATACTCTTTACAACCGTGATGAGAAACGCATCTCAAAATCCATGTCACATAGAACATTAAGGTAAATGTAGGAGACCACACTGGATTCAAATTGTGAAAATAGAGCTGACGGGGGGAGCCGTGGCCTAATGGTTTGAGAAGCGGGTTTGCACCTTCCCTTCCTCCACCTTCATGGCTGAAGTGCCCTTGAGGAAAGCACCTAACCACTAACTGCTCTCCAGGTGCCCCAATATGTGGCAGCACACTGCGCCGAGTGTGTGTGTGTTCACTGTTTATGTTTGTGTACTCACTTTGGTTGGGTTAAATGCAGAGGCAATAACTTTCCTTGCAAAATAAAAATTACAAAATAAAAAATGAATTGCTCCATGACGTCAGGCAGTGGTGTTGTAATATATAAGGCTCTGGGTTACTGATCAGAAGGTGCTTTAAGAAGGCCACTGGTGAACCCTTGAGCAAAGCCCTTAACCCTTAACTGCCCAAAAATGTAAGTCTCACTGGGTAAAGGCCAAATTACACGAAATGTTATGCTGTGATATTGTTGGGCGATCTCGCGACAGCGCTGGCAGTCACCACAGTAATGATCGACAAACTTGGGGGCTGTATTAAAGACAGATATGTATCAAAGGTTACCGAGGCGGAAATATCAGATCTGTATCTTCTTCCTAGGGTGGGATTTCAGACACTTTTGGACACTTCTCGCCTGATCTGGAAAAAAGCCCGAAAGTCAAATTTTGGATAAATTTGTGTTCGACATGAATTTGTACTACTAGGTTTTTCCATGTAATTTTTTTAAATGTAAAGTGTAACAGACCTTGATGCGCCATTCCTTCAAGTTTCATGTTCTGGATCATCTTCTGCTTCCTTTTTATACCCCAATCATGCATCAATCGTGATCATAAATTGTGGAGCTCCACACCTCTTTGAATCACGGACATCGTGCTCCAGTGTAATCCCAGGGTTACTTGGCTAAACATACTTGGTAAAGATCATGGGACAATTGCATCATGGAAGACTCGCATATGTTCACAAGGAGTTACACACTGAAATAAATGCTGTCACACACTAGTTTTGAAGCCGATAGCTTGAGATCTACGAAGCATTTATATAAAATTCAAAAACGAGGTCCTATCAGATGATGTCTTTCATTTAAATACTTAGGGATAGTCCCTGGATAGTTTTTAAAAAAAGGTCTATAAGCATCAACATCAGGCTATATATTTTTTTTATTTTAATTGGCATTAACACTGTCACCGTAACTATTCATGACCGACACATCTGGCCAGCAGTGTGACTGAATCAAGAAGTTCACATAACTGGTAACGTCACTCACACAACCTCAATTGGAATTTGAGGCTACAGGAAGTACCGCCTTAGAAAACTGGAGGGTTGTGATGAAAAGTTTTTCTGATGTGGTGTGTGTGTGTGTGTGTGTGTGTGTGTGTGTGTGTGTGTGTGTGTGTGTGTGTGTGTGTGTGTGTGTG
>JAOUQZ010000032.1:8658927-8670394 GCA_028564935.1 Neosilurus hyrtlii | reverse complement strand
ACACACACACACACACACACACACACACACACACACACACACACACACACACACACACACACACACACACACTGCCCCAGGGTAGGCTAGACTATGAGCTCCAATTAGCACAGCTCTGTGGCTAAGCTTAGTAGCATCATGGCAGCACACACACATACACACACGCACACACAGGTTCCATCTTTCTCCTCTACTATATCTGCAAGGTTTCGTGAACTCATCCCTCCCTCCTGTACAGACACAAATCAATTTTCCATATGCATATTAGATAATAAGTACATGCAATTCGATCCTTATGCTTCCAGTTCGGACGACATCCAGATTAATAAACGCGCCTTCGGAGAGTGTGCAAGGCTCCCGTGGGAACCGAGAGAGCTCGTTCTTCCCGTACAGCATGACACTGCGTGCGAGAAGCATACGCAACTCGCAATAAAGCCATAAACTCTAAGTGCCATAATAATAACCCACTCACTCTCAATAATTTGCCAAACCGCTTAATCCTACTAGGGTTGCCGGTAGGCTGGAGCCTATCATAGCCGACTATTAATCCATCATAGTTCGCAACTATTAGTACACACACACACACACACACACAAATTTACCCTCACACTGACAATGAGCAGCAGTTTGGAAGAGCCAATAAGCTTAATGTGCATGTCTTTGGACTGTTGGAGGAAACCGGAGTACCCGGAGGAAACCCCTCATAAGCACAGGGAGAACATGCAGACTCCACACTGAAATACTCTCGTTGAGCCTGGGACTTGAACCCAGGACCTTCTTGTGAAGCAGTACTCCACTGTGCTGACCGATAATAACAATAATAATAATAATAACAACAATAATAATAATGATGATAATAATAATTCCGATTTTATAACTTATACCACAGCGCTGTTGGGTGCTTAAGTCTGACTCTAAAAGCAGTAGCTGCAGTTGTAACTAGAACGCTCAGTGCAACGCTCAGTCAAAAAATTCTAAAGTTATTTTATTTCGTACTCGGAATCTACAGTTAGTGTTTAGAACGTCCATCTCACAGCAAGAGGGTCCTGAGTTTGTAGTGCATGTTACCCTGTTTCTTACATGGGTTTCTTCTGGGTACTCTGGTTTCCTCCCACATTCCAACGACATGCACATGCTCTAAATTGCCCTAAATAGGAGGAAGCAGGAGAACCCTGAGGAAATTAAGTACAGATGTAATACAGTTATGCAGTTTCGGTGTGTTCTCCCACTGCTCTCATGTGCTTTCTCAGGCTACTCCAGTTTCCTCCCACAGTCCAAAGACATGCACATTAGGTTAACTGGCTGTTTCAGATTGCCTCTAGGGGTGATTGTGAGTGTGAATGGTTGTGTGTGTGTGTTTGCCCTGAAATTGATTGGTGGGCTGTTCAGGGTGTACCCCGCCTTTGTCCAGAGTCATCCCGCGACCCTACTTGTGTTAAGCAAATGAATGACTGAATGAATCAATCTTATTTTTCATGGCTCATCTGCCTATCTGCATGTGTACCACCACAGACTCATGCTACGGGTCTCTGTGTCTATCATAGACACCACACACCAGAAAAATTATTAATATTATTATTATTTACATTTAAACTGCTGAAATGCTTTGCTTCATGACTTTACCCTAGCCATCGAATATCTCACTGCTAAACATATTATTTACAGAATCCAAATATTAGTATTTTTGGCAAACAAAGGGAGTTTTCCAGTGCTTCTGATTTATTTCTGAAGAATATAACTTTGAACAGAAAAGCAACACAGCTTACAAAGATCAAACGGCAAGGTCCGCTTTTAGGCAGTGCCTAAATCTATACATTTATGTTATTATATGAAAAAGGAAAGAAGATATCCCAGATGCTTTAGATTCCAAGAGACACAGTTGGCAGTATTATAACTTTATAGCTCATAACACAGCAGTAACCCTTTCGGGGCCTGGATGAAAGTTTTACCAAGAGGACTCTGACATTTGAACACAACACCTGAGAAGAAGTCCATATTAGTGCCAAGACTTGCAGCAGGACCTGATGAACATCACTGAACACTACACAAACAAGGACACCTCCCACTCTTAATCATGAAGCACGTAAACATTTGACTTGAATATACAAAACAGGAATTTACACAGGCCTTTAAGGGACTATTTGAAGAAGGTCAGATAGGTCTGTTCTAAATTGCCCCTAGGTGTGGATGTGAGTGTGAATGGTTGTGTGTGTTGGCCCTGTGATGGTCTGGCGAGCTGTTCAGAGTCGGCTGAGATAGGCTTTGGTTGTTTAAGCGGTAGAATCAGGAGTGTGTCTGGGATAAGACAGGCCAAATAGAGCAGCATCCCCTTGGTGAAGCATGGTGGTGGGGAAGCCCTGTTGCTCAGGTGTGTTTCTGGTACGAGAACTGGACGTCCTGGCCTTGTGAATGGCTTTAAAATACCAGGGTGTTTGAGAAGAATAGGATTTCCTTCTCTGGTTTCCTCCTACAGTCCAAACACATTCACATTAGGCTAATTTGATATTTTCGATTGCCCCTAGGGGTGAATGTAATTGTAAAGGGTTGTGTGTCTGTGTTGGCTATGCAGTGGTGAGCTGGTCAGGGTGTACCCTGCCTTCACCCAGTGTCAGCTGAGATAAGCTCCAGCCTCCCCATGACCCTAGTAGGCTTAAGTGGCTCAACAAATGAATGAATGAATGAATAAATGGCTCAGAAAAGCAAATGAGATTTCCTGCTGTGAGGCAGACGCGCTAACAACTATGTTACTGTGCCAGCCAGAGTTTTAATTAATGTTATTTCTGTTTATTAAGAACTTTCACTGCCAATTGAATGTCTCATGGAGTTGCTCCTCTTGGCTGCAGTGTTATGACTGTTGTCGTGGTATCTATACTACACGATAGTTGCTGTTAATTCACCACAGTATGCGCAATCTGATTGGCCATCCGCAATCCAGAACTTTAACATCATTTCGTGTACTTTTGAAGATGCTGGTTGCCATTTTCTGCACACTTCTTAAACAGTGAGAACTTGCTCATCCACGCAAGCACTTCACTGCCAGTACAAACACGGTCCATTTAGAGAGCAGCATCTGGCCAGTTTTAATATGTTTTAGCTTCATTAAAAACCATATTATGCCAACTTAGTGCGGCATAATAGCCAATCAGCATTGTGATGCATACGGACACCAGGACACTGGACGGACGCTATACAGCCATGACAATTCAATTTGATGGCTTTCCGAAAAATGGTGCTCCCCTTTTACTTAATGTATTATATGTATTCCAGACCTTGGCCGTGATGCAATACATCGAAGCCTAGGTCTGGAATTTCTTTGTACTGACCTCAAGCTCTGTTCAAAAGTAGTATATATTCAGTTTCACCTCCAGCAAGCTTATAATAGCTAATGTGTTTTTTTTATTTGTTTTTCAAAAAGAGGCACATTTTTAGAGGTAAAATAAAGTAAACACTAAAAAAAAATTGCTTTTATTAAACAAATTATTATTAGCAGAACTCGTGCGCGTCATACTTATGCAAATGTTTTAAAGCTATGAGCTCGATTTTGTTGTCGCGTCCATGGTCATGTGCCCACACGGGCAATCCAATAAGTGAAAAAAATGGCGCTGAAAATGTGTATCCTGCGCGCATGTTGCTGCCGTTGGCGCTGAGTGCACTTGCACTTCACAGCGTACTCACTTATTCTCCTACGCTATTATTTTGTGTCAGGATGTGCTTATTGCATATATGCATACCCTAAGGCCTCCATATTACAGGCACATATGCTATTTTGGCAGGCGTCGTTGAAAACGTAGCAAATTCTCACGCCGAGCCGAGCGTACAAGATAAATTGGCAGCTGCCTGTCAGACACGTGGAAGGCGAATGTGTCTTTGAATTGTAGTTACTAATATTGCCGAAATGGCACTCTCGGAGGGATTTGCTTGAGGGATCAGATGAGGAGAAAAGGCATGCGAGGAAAACAGGCTTCCTTCCTTCTATCACCTGACTTCTCTCCGTCTTTCTCTCTCTGCCTCGCTGCTTTTTATAGAAGCGGCAGTTGGCATTGCACATCATTTATCATTCTCCACCTCATCTCTCCCTCCCTCTCTCTCTCTCTCGCTCTCTCTTTTCCTCATGTCTCTCTCAAATGCATACTGCTCTCTCTCTCTCTCTCTCTCTCTCTCTCTCTCTCTCTCTGTCTCTCTCGGTCTGTCTGGCTCTCTCTCTCTCTCTCGTTTTGTCTGACCTTTGAGTCTTTTTTCTCCAGTCTGAGCTAATTTGTTCGATGTTGAGTGTACGTGCGATTGAATGTGTGTATGTGTGTGTGTGTGTGTCACTGTGTGCTGCTGCTAGTGGCTTTGATGCCATAATCAATAAGAAAAGGTAATTAGAAAGTGATCAATCGAGAGAGGCTCACCTCAGGTTTATCAGACGTGCCGTGGATGAAGCTGGAACATTGATGGAGAATCAACAGACTCGGTATACAGCTTTAAAAATCAGGCTTTAGTTTCTATCTTCATTCCAGTTTCTAGGTTATAATTAAATTCCTCTCGAACCGATTCATCAATTTTGTATTATGAGGACGATCGCTATTTTACACTGGCTGTGCTCACCTGCTGAGATTTTCATCAATCGGAATAAATTCAGTTCAATCACTAGTCTTCAGATGAATCGTATCCATTGCTAGGTTGGGAAAAAAGACCTTTGACAGTAATAACACAGTACATTTTATATTATAATGCAGCATTTTTCATTGATAGTGCTACAGGATTAAAAGAATTCACACCGGGAGGCTGGATCTTATCTCAGCCAACACTGGGCAAAGATAGGATACAACCTGAATAGCTCGCCACACCATTGCAGGGCAGCACAGACACAACCATTCACACTCACACTCACACCTAAGGGCAATTTGGAACAGCCAACTAGCCTCCTGTGCATGTTTATAAACAGTTGGAGGAAATCAGAGTACCCAGAGGAAACCCACACAAGCCCTAGCTCAGGACTTGAACCCAGGTCCTTCCTGGAGTGAGGCTGATATGGTATCCACTACCCCGCAATGTACCCCGGGTTCCCCTGGCAGTCCAAAGACATGCACATTCGGCTAACTTGCTTTGCCCCTGGGTGTGAGTGTGAATGGTTGTGTGTTTTGCGTACGACGCACTGGGAAGCTGTTCACGGTGTACCCTGGCCTACATTGTTGACACAAGGCAGATTGGGTCGACAAATACATGTTTTTGATGGAAGTTTCGTGTCTTCCATCCATCCATTCATCCATCTGTATCTGTACAATTTCTTTGTGAGGGTTTACGGAGCCAATTCCATTTGAAGCAATGTTCAGAGTAGGATTGATTCATTTAAGTGAACAATTTGAATCGATTCGCAAACGCAGTTGAATTAATTCGCCAGCGCTTTGCTAATATAACTGTCTGTTATCACATAAAGTAGTTGGAATCACTCCTTAAGTCTCTTCCGGAGGTGGAAGTGCTGTGTGACGCACTGTGCAGCAGGCAGTCTCTATGGCAAGATCTCTGATTGTATCGCACAATGAACTGCTAACGCTTTAAACCATTCAGTGAACTGCAAACTCACTGAATCGTTCGCGAACCGCTAACTCGCTGAATCGCTCAGTGAGCCGCTAACTTGCTGATTTGCTCAGTGAACAACTAACTTGCTGACGCACTAAATCGTTCAGTGAACCGCTAACTCGCTGAATTGTTCGCAAACTGCTAACTCGCTAAATCGTTCGCAAACCGCTAACACTGAATCATTCAGCAAACGTTTTTATTTGCAATCTAGACCATCCATAGATATAAAAAAAATGGAAAAAAAAAATTTTATGTTTGACTATTCACTGTGATACCTCTTGCAACCCGGTGATGCAGGTTCTAGCCTGGCAGTGTTTTTTTCTTTTTTTTTTTTAATCAAATGTATCGATATGAATAGAATTGCTACAGGCGAACAAACTGAGTAAGTTAAAAGAATTTGACTTTCCATCACTAATTGCATCAGCAACGCAGAGATGGACAACTGTTTGCACTCACATTCTCACCTAGGGGCAATTCATAGCAGCCAGTTATCCTAACCTGGACTGTGGGAGGAAACCAAAGAACCCAGAGCAAACCCATGCAAGCATGACAAGAGCGCGCAAACTCCAAACAGAAGATGCTTATTTGAGTTTCTGTCCGATCAAAGCAATCTGCTCATTCTCCTCTCACAACCAACGGTTTCCACCTGCAAAACTTTTTTTTGTTCTTTTTTTTCTGGCGGCGTTCTGTGTAAACTGTTCCATTTGTAAATTCTTGGAGATCAGCGGTTTCTGAAACACACAAGCCATCAAATCCATCAAAGTTGCTGTGGACACATATGCCAAAGCACTTTACATGTCAGACATTATGGTGCTAGCAGCAGTCGGAGAGCACTTAAGAACTTTCTTGGGGGAAAACAGACTGAGTTCTCTCTCTCTCTTTTACAATATAAAATGTACTCTGGAACTCAAACTTGAATTCCCTGCCACTGTTTCCATAACAATAAGAAACCTGTCAGAATTCCGTCAGAATACAGCACAAAAGTAGTTAACGATACTTCAGCATGTTATCAGGCTTCTATTCATGTCGCTCGTGTTTTGAGTTTTAAATAGCCAGGCTCACCAGAGCAGGCTTAAATATCTTTATTGAACAGAAGGTGAGAAAAAGCTGTCACGTCTCACATTACTCGGCTTCAAGATCGTTATGGGATGCAAGGCTCACCCCTGGAACAACTCACTGTTATTTTTAATTCTTAGAGCTAAAAGCTAAAATGACTCTCAGGACCAGTTCTTTTGATTTCGATTCCTATTCACAGGTATATACTCTATTATCTTTAATAATTCATTCATCTTCGGTGAGCAGTTTATTCTGGTCAGGCTCATGGGTGATCCAGGGAATGCTAATGCAGGGCAAGAATAAACTCCCGATGGGACACCAGAACTCTATGCTCACATATATTTACCCACTTATTCACACCTAACAGCAATTTTACGTAACCAATCAAATTTCCTGCGTGCGGTGGCATGGTGGCATAGTCTGCCTCACAGCAAGAAGGTCCCGGTGTTGATTCCCAGGCTCAGCAAGTCCATCTCCATGTAGAGATTGCATGTTCTTCCTATTCTTGCGTGGGTTTCCTCCCACAGTCCAAAGACATGCACATGAGACTAACTGACTGTTCCAAATTGCCCCTAGCTGTGAGTCTGACTGTGAATGGTTTTGCGAGCTGTTCATGGAGTACCCTGCCTTCTCCCAGTGTTGACTGAGATACCTCAGTAGGATTAATTAGTTTGGCAAATGAGTGAAAGTGACTGAAAGCGATTGGGGGTGGGAGAAAACTGGAGGACCTGGATGAAACCCATGTGGACATACGTAGATAAGGTAAAAGTCCTGTCAGACAGTAAGCGAAGGATAAGTTTGTATCTATGATCCTAAAACTGTATTACCTGCTGTGTCTGATTAGACTTTTCTTACCTCCACCAAGCAGGGTGTTACCTTTTATGTGAGCAACGCAGAAGGTACTGTGACATGCTGATTTTCATTCTGTAGGAAATTGTGTTTGTGTTTATCTGTCCGCAGTCCATGAGTGTGCACTTAGTCCTAGTAAGTTATTACCTTTCATGTGAGCTATACATGGTTCATGTTATTATAACTAGACATTTGAGATCTTATGGAAATTGAACAAAAGTAATGTAATAATACAATAGTCATTACATTTACATAGACAGGAACTTTCCAGTAGGACTGTCTATTTAGATCATTAGAAGTTCAAGTTAGTCAGTGCATGTGTGTGTCCAAATATTCAGAAGAGGTAAGTTTTTAAATTCAAATTTCTCCTTTAATGATAGAGTAACTAATGTCATGACAGTAGTAATGTTATTAGTAGTATTAGCGTAAACACGTCATTCATGTAACGTGACCTAACGTTAGGCCCTATTATACAATACAAGGATCTGATATTATATATGCCAGTTGGTGCCACGCGAAAAGGTCAAAGAACGTGTATGTTCGATCTACCAGTCATGTTTTTCATTGAGGTTGTTAGTTTGTAAGTAGGATTTCTTAAAAACCACTGACCCCATTTTCATGAAACTTGGTGGTAGGGTGTAGCATAGGTCAAAGATTCACCGATTTAAATTTGCAACATATCAGAGTTATGGGGAGAATACACAATTTTAATTTCATGGACATTAATATCATATTGCAGTATTATAATGTTATAAGATATGGTATTTGGGTTTAGCTGTCTGCACTGAGAAGTGCCATACATCTTTAAATCCAGTACTTGTCAGAGATCCATATTTTGTATGTTGCATGCTGTATTTGAGTTGAATGCTTATGGCGCCGCTCAGTCTATCCGCCACTCAGTAGGTGTAACCAGAGTGACTTCTCCCTGCAGTGACATCACATGCATATCCAAAATCATTGCAAAGGAAAATAAGTTTACTGAGTATTGAGACTCCATGAGAAGAGAAATTTCTATAGTAAACGTTTGGTTTAGGTCATTTGCAGCTGATATAAATTATTGTGTTTGATTGTTAAGCTTTTTTCCCATACTGCTTATCCTTTTTTTATGGATCGCAGAGAAGCTCAAGCCAATCACAACTGACTTTGGGCGAGATGTCGGGCCAGCACAGCCAGTCACACTCATATTTACACTTCGGGGCAATCCAGAATAGCCAGTTTGCTGAATATGCATGTCTTTTGCATGTCTGTGGGAGGAAACCAGAGTACCCCGAGGAAACCCACACAAGCACAGGAAAAGCATGCCAATTCCAGACAGAAATGCTCCATGGAGCTCAAACCCAGGGCCATCTAGCTGTGTGTTAACCACTACTCCACTACCCCAGTTAGGATAGTTGTAGAGTTGCATTATTAAGTGTTTTTGCTGTTATGGATGTTTAAAACATTTGCTATATGGGGATTTGTGTGCTACTGATATAGCAAAGCTTTTGTTGTTGGTTAGCGAGCCTTATTGAGGGAATCTGTATGTAGGTAGACTGGCATGTTCATCATATATTTAGAAATATAAAGTGATTGTGGCTGCAGATTTGCACGTCATTAAAAATTCTAGTGTTTTCATTGGTGGAGGTCGGTGCTTTCCAAGTGCCATTCAAGTACAATTGGTATAGTTTTTTTTTATTTATCCACCTTGTCTAATTGAGCAATTTCTTTACTGCACACTGTGAAAGTGAGGAAATGAGTAAGACAAAGACAGTTCATTGATAGCAGCAAGACATTTAGTGAGTTGGGGTTCACAGCTGTTCCGTCAATGTCACAATTAACAAAAAATAAATGCTATTATGTACTAAAAAATACCCGAAAAAGTCCTCTTCAGATTATTTCTAAACGCAAAACACATTCTTTCAGGCATCTTCCAGGAATAGTGATAGCACGTCCACCTCACAACAAGAAGGTCCTGGGTTCAGGTCCAGGGCTCAGTGAGGGCATTTCTGTGTGGAGTTTGCATGTTCTCCTCATGCTCGTGTGGGTTTCCTCTGGGTACTCTGGTTTCCTCTGACAAATAGGCTATCTGGCTGTTCCAAATTGGCCTTAAGTGTGTGGGAATGGTTGTGGGTGTTGGCCCTGCAATGCACCGGTGAGCTGTTTAGGGTGCCCAGAGTTGACACCTTTACTAATAGGAATAGGTGGATCGGCAAATGAATGAATGAATTACTACAGATTGCTGAACAGATGTGTTAGTGCTCCATCCAGATGTGGCTTTTTTTTGGAAATAAATTGAATTCATGGAGCAAAAATATACAGACTTCAGCTGTGAATTTGGCTCCATCGTGTCATCGTATCAGTTACTCGCGATTCATTTCTTGTTTGTAGAATGGTGTGAGGGGGCGGCACTGTGGTGTAGTGCCACACAGCAAGAAGGTCCTGGGTTTGAGTGTTTCTTTGTGGAGTTTGCACGTTCTTCCTCCGGGTACTCCGGTTTCCTCCAGACCAAAAACACGCACATCAGGCTATCTGGCTATTCCGATTTGCCCCTAGGTGTAAGTGTGAGTGTAAATGGTTGTGTGGGTGTTGCTCTGCAATGGTCTTTAGGAAGCTGTACAGGGTGCATCCCGCCGTCGGCTGGTGTTGGCTGAGACAGCCACCAGCCTCCCCGGGACCCCAATAAAGGAGAAAGCGGTTCAGCAAATGAGTGAGTGAGAGAGAGAGAGAACTCGGTGTGTGTGTGTGTGTGTGTGTGTGTGTGTGTGTGTGTGTGTGTGTGTGTGTGTGTGTGTGCAAAAGCAGAATCTCCTTCGCAATCATACTGCTGTATTAAACACTGGAATCACAGCCGGGCTGATATTAACCACAACAGCACTTTTTCTCGTGTGATATCGCTTAAATGTCAAGAAGAATATTCCCACATTTGCCAAACAATCTGTCACACATGACCTTTTGTCAAATTAGGCTTGCAGAGTGTCATTGCACCCTTTTTTTTAAACTAACGTTCTGTCTCGGCATACACCTGCTCGTTTTTACTACTTTTAATTATTATAATAATTTTTTTGGGATGAAATTTATTTGAAAACTTGAGATCAGTAATGCAGTATTAGACTGCAAATATCTGATGTTTGTAGAAGAACGCGACGGACTTGTACAGTTCGCATTTGCAATTTTATCAGCTTGTGGAAATCAAACCCCTGATGTTGGGAGAGGAAGCGTGATCCTTAACAAGTAGAGCTACAGGAAACAGTTGCTTACACAGTGTTATTACACACAGCCTGGCACGATTCTCACACTCAAAGCTCTACGTTTTTAAACAAAACGGGTAACATGATGAAAAAAACCTTCATGTATTAGTGCTGGGGAATGATGGGTAGTCAAGCTGAAATTCCCTCATGACAAATAAAGCAAGAATATCGAGCCGATATATTGTAGATTGATGTGTGCACGAAAGTATAATACCTTTATACCGGTACATGGCTAGCAAACACACAAACACACACACGCACACAAAAGAAGAAAAAGTGTAAGAGTAAAAGGAAGGCCTTGCACAAGGAGGAAAAAGGTTCATGGTGTCCGTCATTTTTTTTCTCCTCTAATATCAGAGATTTTTTTTCCTTCTCCTGATAGAAAGGGATTTTCAAAATGTTCTGCAGCACTTGTAAAGCTGTCAGGTCCTTGAAACAGCTTGGCGCTTGGCTTCTTTTCTGCCTCACTTGTAAAGTGCTTTGGATGAAGGCATGCGCCAAATGAATTAATGTAAATGTTGAATGTGTGCGGAGTTTGGTGCAGTGGATCACCTTTGAGAACAGAGACACTGTTTCCAAAACAATAACAACAACAACTGTAATTAGCATTTCCTTGAATATTTTATACGGCGGTGCATAATATCTCCAATGTACAATATTAGACCAATAATAAAAGCCAAACAAAGACAGTGCTATTATTATTATTATGATTATTATTATTATTATTATTATTATTATTATTATTATTATTATTATTATTATTATTATTA
>JAOUQZ010000032.1:8633283-8643305 GCA_028564935.1 Neosilurus hyrtlii | reverse complement strand
ATTGAATTAAAAAAAAAAAAAAAAAAAAAAAAAAATATATATATATATATATATATATATAAATTCTGTAAATGAGTAAGTGAGTAATGACTAAAACAAATATATTTGATGCAGAATCCCTTTGCTATAAAAATAAAGTTTCTACCCATCATGATTGAGCCGATCGTATTCCAGTGTTAGTCCGATGTTTCAAACGATGTTATTTCTATCTGTACTGATGTCATTCTGCTTTGTACCGATGTTGCTCCCATTTTTTTTTTTACTAATGTTAGACAGATCACTACTGATGTGTACTGATGTTACTTCGAGTTTTCCCCACTGTAATCTGAACACACACACACACACACACACACACAATTCAAAATATTTCACTCTTCCCTATATTTTCCCCGAAATTCTCTAATGTTCTCTGAGGAATACTGATGTTTTCCGATGTGTACCGACGTTCTCAGATTTCCTCTGATGAATAAATATCATTAGGGTAATTTGGGCCCATGATTGATATTGTATGGGTTTTATTGAGCATCTTACAGAACCAGAGACATTTCTGGAGATTTTGATGATTGCACTCGAATGCCAAACCCAGCAGCCTTCATTATGTTTTTGCCTCCTGTGTAATATACTGCTTTCTTTACCGACATACAAATTTTTTCTGGGATTTAATTCATTTAATTTTGTGCTGGAAATCTAATGTTTGAAAATTGAACTTGTCTTTGTACTGACTTGCTAATATCACACAGAAAAAAAAGCCTAAGGGGTGCCTGAGACTTTTTTCACTGTGATGTATATGATAATGAAATGGAAGTTGATAAGACGTTCAGGGTTGCTAATACACAAATTCATAAATAAATAAAGACGAACTTGGCTTGTTGATTGTCATGATGACTCCAGGTTTCACAGGTATCACTCGTACTATGTCTGGAGCTTCAAATTCATTATATGTCTACTGGAAACACCGTCACTGCAGCTGAAGTGCATTAAAGCTTAACTGAGCTAATGACAGACAGTTGGGTTTCCTCAATAATTATCAGAGGACAGATTTATGTATATTCTTTTTTTTAATGCCGATAAATGGTGCAGTGCAGCTTTAAATGTAAGAATATACTTTTTACATACCTCTAGGTTTCAAAAAACATGTATTGCCTTATTTTGTTTTGTTTTTTTTAAGAATTACCATTCATAAAGTATTTGCTTGTAAAATAGTTTTCTGCACTTTGTCATACAAACTAATTTTATTCTATCCTCCATCATTGATGCTGTTGCTGTTTACATGATACCAGTCTCACTGCAAGCTTGAAAGAGTGGGTTGGGGTGATGGGGTGTGCTGGGAAATCAAATACCTTGCTGGGTGCCCTTCTAACCCCCCCACTCACCCACACACACATAAACACATTTTTGTATATTTGAATAAGACTGAAATGCTTACAGTTATAATACTACACTAAATTATAAGATTATAAGGTATGACATCATAACAGGCAACCAGAATACTGGTGGGCTTCAAAACAAAAGTGGAATATTGTTGAGCTGGACGGAAGCAGGGTGTGTTCGGAAACCTCGTTCCTCCATGGTGAAGGCTATACTCGTAAAAATTGATACGACTTTCTTCTTCCTTTATGGTGGAGTTCAAATCGTAAAACTGTGACCGAATGGAATTTAGCAAGTCGTATAAAATAATCACCTAATCAGACTCCTCGTTTGCGCATCGCCACTGTGCATTCTCACTGTAATAAGCTTTCACGATGTGGGACTCTCATCCTGTGGCTAATAGAATACGTGAAAAGTAAATGAAGCAGAGTTGATCTGTTTCAGAAGATCAGGACATGTTGCACGTTATGTACATGTGGAATTCATTTGCTATGCTGTCATTAATCTGTGGCCTTCTCTCTCTCTCTCTCTCTCTCTCTCTCAACACCCCACTGGAAATGCGAATGCAGAAGTGGAGCAGAGAGGTAGGTCCATTACTTTAATGCAGTTTAAGTGTGTAATTCACCATCTGCCTGTTTTCTGTGTTATTCAATACTAAGGACTGATTGGGGATCAGCAGCCCGTAATGATGCATATTAGAAAATGTGAAGAAGGAGAAACCAGATCTCGCATCAACACTGTACTCACCGAATTAACCCTTGACTCCTTTTCTCTGTCTAGCTCTTCCCGGGTTTCCTTTTTTTTACTTTATTGTTCATGCCCTGTAGGGGATTAAATGAAAAAGAAAAGAAAAAAAGAAAGAAAAGAAAAATTCACAGCAAGACAGTTGTACAGTGTAACAGCAGAATATGTGATGCAGTCGTCATCACAGCAGCACAGTTGTCTGGGATTTATTTTTTTTTTAACAGACAAAGCATAGCTGATGTCAATGCTTTCAGGAAAACACTGTCTAGTGAAGGAATTTATTTTTATACAGATAACAGAGCAAATTGTTTCTTCAAAATCACCTGCATTTGGTTGTTTTGGCTGGTGCTTATCTCAGCCAACACTAGGCGAATTTAGGTACACCCTGAACAGCCTGCCAGATCATTACAGGGCCAACACACACACACACACACACACACACACACACACACACACACACACACACACACAATCATTCACACTCACACCTAAGGTTAATGTTTGGAACATCAAACAACTCTAATGTGCATTTTGGACTGTGGGAGGAAACCAGAGTACACAGAGGAAACCCACGCAAGCACAGGGAGAGCATGCAAAGTTCACACAGACCAGCCCGGGAATCAAACCCAGGACCTTCTTGCTGTGAGGTGGACGTGCTAACCACTGCGCCACCATGCCACCTTATAATGAAACCTGCGCATCAGAATCAGAATAGAATAGAAACCACATGAAACCACATGAAGAGTATGTGGTGAAAGAGCCTGATCTCAGTCCTTTGCCAGCTGTAATGCAGGCAATGAGTGTTTCTGTTGCCTTATGGAGGTGAAACTAGTGATTCCTTAAATTTTCTTCAGAAGCACTTTACTTATATAAAGGAACTGGACGTATGTAAAAATGAGTGCACTGTGTCTGAGAATTCCCTATAAAAAACCACTAGCTAGTCGCTTGTTTGCTAAGCATCTAGCTATTCATACCTACGGCTAACTGCTAGCTCAGACAATCCTAGAATGTAGCTTGCTTATTAGCTAATTTTTGTTCATCCATTGAGTTAAGGACACATTACAAACGAAAGTCAATCTAGGGTTCTTATTAAATAAGACATATAAACTAATTTATGGGTGGCACAGTGTCATAGTGGTTAGCACGTCCGTCTCACATCAAGACAGTCCTGGGTTTGTGTCCTGGGCTCGGTGTGGGTGTTTGTATGGAGCTTGGATGTTCTCTCCATGGTTGGGTTTCCTCTGGGTACTCCGGTTTTCACCCACAGTTCAAAGACGTGTACATTAGGCTAACACGTTCCAAATTGCCCCCAGATGCTGCATATGTGTTAGCCCTGCGATGGTTTGGCCAGCTGGTCAGGGTGTACCCTGTCTTCACCGACAGTCAACTGAGATAGGCTCCAACCCTAGTAGGATAAAACGGTTTGGGAACTAAATGCATGATTTTTTTAAATATAATGATGAACTTTAAAGCCAAATACTTCCTTTGTGGAGGTGTAAGGCAAGCACGACTCTTCATCCCCTCTTCAAACAAGTAAATAAAAATTTCATGCTGTTTGAGATTTTTATTTTGAAGGTCAAATGTAAATGTAAGGACTTATAAAGTTCTTTTCGTTCCTCTAAAGGACGATTACATTTTAAAAACACTGCGTAAAGGTGCAGTTATTGATTTGAACAATATATTTGTTGTCAAGTCCACCCTGTGTGGCAGGGAAGAAAAAAATAAATAAAGAACTACTGTGCATACAGGCTCTGTAGATGTGAAACAAAGAAAGTACCTCACAGTGAGCCAAACAACACTATTCCAACCAATCAGCAACAGGACCTTTGTACTCATATACAATACAAATGCACCATGTTGCTGATTGGCTGGAGGGAAGATGGGGGTGTTATTCTTTGTGTTGTTTTTTTGCCTTAGTCCAAATACAAACAATCCTTCCCCAGTGATGACTGTACTTTTAGGTAAAAAATATTTTAAAAAAGCTCACTCGATATCGATCGTGATCCTGATTTGATATGATCATATTCTGTTATTATTCCGAAGTAAGTTCGATGTTTTAACCGATTTTGTTCCGATATGTACGGAAGGTCTCTGATTGTTACCTGATGTGATTGTGATGTGACTGATATTTCATCCAATGGTATTACGATCTATACCGATGTCACGCTGACTTGTACTGATGTTGTTTTGATGTGTCTCCGATGTTGTATAAAAAACCATCTCTGAGGTTCTCTGATGGATACTAATGTTTTCCAATGTTCTCCGACTTCCTCCAATGTAACATCGGAAGTGTAGGAGTTCAAGTATCGCGGGGCCTTGTTCATGAGTGGGGGAAGGATGGAACGGGAGATAAACTGGTGGATCGGTGCAGCCTGTGCTGTGTCGTGGGTCTTGTACCGGTCCATCGTGGTGAAGAGGGAGCTGAGCCGAAAGGTGAAACTCTCAATTTACCAGTCCATCTACGTTGCTTCCCTCACGTGTGGTCATGAGCGTTGGGTAGTGACCGAAAAAACAAGATACATGTGGATAGAAGTGGCTGAAATGAGCTTCCTTTACAGGGTTGTGGGGCTCAGAGACAGGGTGAGAAGCTCGGCCATCTGCATCTGGGAGGAGCTCAGAGTAGAACCGCTGCTCCTCTGTGTTGAGAGGAGCCAGTTGAGGTGGCTCGGGATTCTGATTAGAATGCCTCCCGTATGCCTCCCTGGTGTTGTGTAACTGGGAAGAGGCCCTGGGGTTGACCCAGAACATGCTGGAGGGTAATGTCTCTCGGCTGGTCTGGGAACACCTGGGTGTCCCCCCGGAAGAGCTGGAGCAAGTGGCGGAGAAGAGCTGGAGAGGGACATCTGGACCTCCCTGCTTACGCTACTGTCCCCTCGATCTGACCCAGGGTCAAGAGGAAGGAGAAGAAAAAGATGACGATGATGATATAACTTCAGAATATGATCGGGGAAAATCGGGATCATGATCGGTGTCATGTGAGCGCACTTTAATTCTAGTATCAGAGTACTATTATGTAAGCATTTTCTACCCCTGCATATTAACCATCCACAGCTGGACAGCGTAATGATACTAATGTAAGCATCTCCGAAAGCACCGCATCATATCTCAGACACACCACATGCTTCCAGCCATTAATCCGGTTCTGCCATATTGCCGCAAACCTTGTTTCGAGTATCATGCAGGCTTTCAGATCAAGGTGTGAAATTGTCGATTTCCATTATAATTCCCCTCAAATGAACCTGGATCGAGGCCAGCCAGTCAGCAGCCAGGGTGTTTTGACTGACAGGTCCCTCATTATGAGCCAATGTATCACATGATCGACAGTGCATGGAGAATGAAAGGTGAGCGCTAATTGTGTGTATTGGCGTGAAGTTTAAACCAGAGGTAGTTTGTGTTGGCGATTCCAAAAATAGACCCTGTGACATTTATAACAGGAATAAAATGCTGGAAAGGACAAGGCGCGGGAATACTGTGGCTTTTTTGGCAGCGTGTTTCAGAATAAGACATGTTGAGCTACATAAAGTAAACAAAATGGATGTAATGTCCTTCCTGTTCACACACTTTACCTTAACCTGAGTCACACGCAGCACAATTCAGCCTCAGGTTCTGACATGAAACAAGATGCATCTCTTCCTCTGATAGTTTATCAAAGACTCTATATTAAATCACTGGGGGATGACGGTGGGGGTGGAAGGGATGGGGGGAGATGGGGATGTTGTACAATCAGAGGAAGTGTGCAATAATCATGCAGTGCAGATGCCAGCTTCACTTCCTGTAAGGGTGGGAAAAGAATTGTGGGAATATCCATTTGCTATGTCATACATTCCTTACAATTGTATCACTATTTGTGTGTGTGTGTGTGTGTGTGTGTGTGTGTGTGTGTGTGTGTGTGTGTGTGTGTGTGTGTGTGTGTGTGTGTTTCTATCTTGGGTTTTGCTTTAAGCATGTATGTGCCTGGTTTCCCAGAATACCCAGAATCGTAAATCTGTGTGTGAGAACTGAGTGTGGGAAATATGTCTCACTCACACACACACACACACACACACACACACACACACACACACACACACACACACACACACACAAATGTATTAGGGATGAATTACAGCGAGATGCAGTTTGTTGACATAAATCAATCTCTAGTTTTGGCACTGGCTAATATGGACCTGTTGGACGTCAGTAGAGTGAAACCCACTCGCTTCCAGAAAGTTCTCACGCTTAAAAAAGATTTAATTTCACTGAAACATCATAGCCTTCTCTGCATCCCTTTAATGAGATGTTGTGAATTTCATATTTGTCGATATTATTAACATTCTAGCATTTTGAGCCAATGGTCTCACGGAGCAATTATGCCTGATTAGCATAAAGCCGATGATGAGCCGCAGCTTCACCTGGCGTGTAGCAGAAATAATGAGGTTAAGCATAGTCGTGGTTCAGTTTGCCTCCGGCACACAGCCTCACACAGGTAGCAATTTTCCTGAAAGTTACAGAAGTTAATGTGGCAGATTCTCCTGGGGAAACTAGCACAGTCCCTACCAAACTATATATAGAGCTGTTAGTCATCAGGTAGAGTTTAAAATTCTCTCTCTCTCTCTCTCTCTCTCTCTCTTTTAATCTCTGTCTCTCTCTCTCTCTCTCTGTTTCAATTTCTGTCTGTCTCTCTCTTTCACTCTGTCTCTCTCTTTTTCTCTCTCACTCTCTCTCTTGCTCCCCCCCTCCCCCTCCATCTCTGGCTTTGTCTTTTACTTGCTGTCTCTCTCTCTTTCATTCTCTGTCTCTATCTCCCTCCATCTCTGTCTCTCTCTCTCTCTCTCTCACTCTGTCTGTCTCTCTCTTTCTCCCTCTATCTCTGGCTCTCAATTTCACCCTCTGTCTCTATCTCTTTCTCTGTCCATCTCTCTCTCTCTCTCTCTCTCTCTTGCTGTATCCGTCTCTCTTTCTCTGTGTTTCTCTGTGTGTGTCCGTGTCCCTCTCTCTCTCTCTGTCTCTCTCTCTTTCTCTCTCTGTCTCTCTCTCTCTCTCTGTTTCAATTTCTGTCTGTCTCTCTCTTTCACTCTGTCTCTCTCTTTTTCTCTCTCACTCTCTCTCTTGCTCCCCCCCTCCCCCTCCATCTCTGGCTTTGTCTTTTACTTGCTGTCTCTCTCTCTTTCATTCTCTGTCTCTATCTCCCTCCATCTCTGTCTCTCTCTCTCTCTCTCTCACTCTGTCTGTCTCTCTCTTTCTCCCTCTATCTCTGGCTCTCAATTTCACCCTCTGTCTCTATCTCTTTCTCTGTCCATCTCTCTCTCTCTCTCTCTCTCTCTTGCTGTATCCGTCTCTCTTTCTCTGTGTTTCTCTGTGTGTGTCCGTGTCCCTCTCTCTCTCTCTGTCTCTCTCTCTTTCTCTCTCTGTCTCTGTCTCTCTCTCTCTCTGTCACTCTCTCTCACACACACCCCTGCCTCTTTTTTTTTTAACCGCTAATAAATTTTCACAGTGACATGAATGACTTCACATCAAATAAACCATTATATTATATTAAGGCTTTTTCCCCAATATATATTGGTATAATTCTAATATAATCAGTTTATTATTATTACATTGTTAATTTAATTGAAATGGTTAACCACGTCACTCATTTTGTCAGCTGAATTCGTTCCTCCTATCGAGTTTTGCTGTGTCCCTTCTCTTTATCTTTTTCTTATTTATTCATTTTCAATTCCTCTAAGAAGTTGTCACCCAACACTCAACAGGGGGAAGTCTTAACACATTCTCTCACACATCCAAAGCACAGGGGAGGTTATGTTGAAAAGTAATGGTCAAATTTGACCATGACATGATGGTCAGCCAGCAAACTTTCAAGCCCACCCTTGTATTTTTAGACTGCTTGGTTTATTCTATTGAATCACTTAACCGGGTTTGCATCTGGACTGTGGTCCGCCAGCTGATGACCCCTGGCATGGCAATGTTATGGTACCAACATTATTCACGGCAAACACGTGTTCCAAATAAGTCTCCCATCCACTTTGTAATGTTTATTAGTCTGGGAATTGAACTTGTTACTAATGGCGTTATTCTCTATCTGTCCCAGTCTTCCTGTGTCCAGGCATACTGAAAGGCGTGTACCAGAGCGAACACCTGTTTGAGTCAGACCACCAATCGGGCTCTTGGTGCAAAGACCCACTGCAGTCGTCCAATAAGATTTACTACATGCCATGGACACCATATCGCACTGACACTCTGACTGAATATTCATCCAAAGAGGATTTTATTGCAGGACGTCCCACCACTACCTACAAACTCCCACATCGTGTTGATGGTACTGGGTTTGTTGTGTACGATGGTGCATTGTTTTTTAACAAGGAGCGCACGCGCAACATCGTCAAATTCGACTTGCGCACTCGAATCAAAAGCGGCGAGGCTATTATCGCCAACGCCAATTATCACGATACATCTCCATATCGTTGGGGTGGGAAGTCCGACATTGACTTGGCTGCCGACGAAAACGGCCTGTGGGTGATCTATGCTACGGAACAGAACAACGGGAAAATCGTCGTGAGCCAGCTCAACCCGTACACCCTTAGAATCGAAGGGTCTTGGGATACAACTTATGACAAGCGATCTGCCTCCAATGCCTTCATGGTCTGCGGAGTCTTGTATGTGGTAAAGAGTGTGTATGAAGATGATGATAACGAAGCGTCAGGGAATAAAATTGACTACATGTACAGCACGGAGAAAAGTCGCGGGACGAACATCAACATCCCTTTTCCAAATTCCTACCAATACATTGCAGCGGTGGACTACAACCCTAAAGACAATCTACTCTACGTATGGAACAATTACCATGTCGTTCGATACTCGCTGGATTTTGGCAACACTGACAACCGGCTAAATTTTGGTGAGTGCTGCTTTAAACCCAATCTTCAATTGATTTACAATGTTGTGTTTACTGCTGATGTAATGGATGGAAGCAAGATGCCCACTGCCCCAAGCCATCTGGTATAATTTTATTTAAGTCACATGCTTGCTCATGAACATGATGATGTTCAGGTGTGGGGACAAAAATGGACATAAAGTCCATTCTTAAGTAAACGAATGGTTGTTTTCACCCAAATTTAACCTTTTAACTTATTTTGATCTCAGCCTCGAGACATGTATGTTTAATATTATTCATATCATGTCATGCGTCATTCCCCACGTGCAATATGAATTTCACAATTTTTTTTTTGGGTCAAAACTTCCAGTAAACCATTTTCACAAATATAATACAAAGAATAGTCAGGATATTTTTATTTAAGAGCAATAACATGAAATAAATGTATTCAATAAATAAAATCAGGTTTTTTTTTTTTTTTGCAGAGTCATGTAATATGGCCATATGACCTGTGACTTGCTTTACAATATAATGATATTTCTGGGTTTTTTCCCCATTTTCTTTTTAGATTCCAAAGGTGGAGGTTTTAATTCACCTTGATTTGAAACTCCAAAGTGTTCCGTGTGTGTGTGTGTGTGTGTGTGTGTGTGTGTGTGTCCACAGACTCTATTTAATGACCATGCTTGCTTATTAGCGTCCTGCATATCAAAGCTCCGGTGCATGTTTTATGTGTGTGTGGGGTGTGTGTAGGCGTGATTAGTGGGAGTGTTAGCTCGCTAAGCTAATGAAGATCAGAAGATTATCTAATAGCCAGATCAAAGAGAATGCTGATATAATCACACCTGCTTTGTGCAGTTCAGGTTTTAATTAGCGGCGTTTCATTAATATTAAAACCTCAGCTCTGCAGCTCACCTGTACTCGTTCAGGAGCACAAACACAATCATGCTTTGAAGATTAGCAATGCTTTGTGCTTTTTTCTCCCTGTCAGTCACACACACACACACACACACACACACACACACACACACACACACACACACACACACACACACACACACAC
>JAOUQZ010000032.1:8547597-8564407 GCA_028564935.1 Neosilurus hyrtlii | reverse complement strand
CACACACACACACACACACACACACACACACACACACACACACACACACACACACACACACACACACATACTCACTCTCTCTCTCTCTATCTCTCTCTCTTTCTCTTTCTCGAACACACGAATGGAGCACATATTATGGGCCTAAAAATATGCCATGGCATTTATGAGTGTGAGGTGAGTGCCAAAATTTTTAAGGCACAAAATGCATAAAGGTCATTATATACATAAATGTAAATGTTGTGTATTGAGGGCAGAGCTGACCTTAAACACACACACACACACACATACTCACACACACACACACACACATACACACACACACACACACACACACACACACACACACACACACACACATCAGTGCCTCTTTTCTTAGCGCTCCAGGTGGCGTTAATGGACACTGTATGGACGGATGAATGATTAATCAAATGCTGTGCGTGTGTTTGTATGTGTGTTTGTGTGTGGGTGTGTGTGTGTGTGTGTTGGGGGCTGCGTGCCTTTGTGAGCACACAGTGTGTGTTTTCTATGCTTCAGCTCGTTTTCTAATACTGCAGATGAAATGGATTTGTTATTTGAACACTCGAAGGCCGTGCAGCCGCTGACGAATGAACCGCATTGTTTCTGCTCTGTATAGTTCAGACAGTGCATTAAGACATGCTGAGTGCCTTTTCCTCTCATCATCTGCTCACTACATTGCAGTGTCCATCACACAGACCCCATCTCTATAACCATATCGGTCTAAAATAAAAAAATAAAAGAGCCAGTGTGTTTAAATGCACTTATTAGTGGTTTTAACAGAGGTGCAGACCCAATAATGTAATAAAGGGGGGGGGTATTGCGTTGGGGCCGTGTTCATGCACACCGGAGAAATTCAGCTAAGTGTTTTTTTCTTTTATACACTTTCACAGTTTAGCCGTAGCGTTTATGCTATTTGACCTCTTGCATTGGCGCTAACTAAAAACTACTCTGCTCACATTCTCAGCTGATATTTAAAAAAAAATTTCTTGAAAAATGTATGTCAAATATATGAAAAAAGTGTGAACACCACTATTGTAGTGATGCAGACATCTTCAGCTAAGTCACCTAAAGAAGAAATACACATATCTATAGTAGATTTATTATTATTATTATTATTATTATTATTATTATTATTACAGTGAGGGGAAATAAGTGTACTGTCATGTTAGTGTTTGTTGTGTAATATATCTGGATATAAAACAAAGTTACAAATACCTACTTCAGTCTTACACACATAATGTCTTTTTACACCTTCGTCCTTTTCATGTATAAACACATACTTAAAAACGACAAAATAACAGCAATAGTATGTGGGCAGTGGTATCTCCGTGGGTTAGTTATCCAAAGGTTGGGCGTTCAACCTTGACCCTCATTTTCTCTGTTGTATATAAATGGTAATTGTAAGTCATTCTGGATAAGAGTGTCTGCCAAATACTGTAAATGGGAATGTAGGTATACAGCTATTGTTGGTTTACGTTGGTGAGCGTGACAATCCGTGACTGTCCATCATTTTGATTCAAGTATTATGCACTTAGAATGATGCTTTTAAATTCTTTGATAGTGGAACAGTCAGATCATACCTTTTCCCATGTACCATACACTAAGTAACACCAAGCTCCTATTACTTAGAAATGTTACCAAAAATTTAATATGCACACTAATTCTGTCATCTTTTCTATAGTTAGTTTAGTCACACTCACACCTAGGGGCAAACTGGAACTGCCAATTAGCCTTCTGTGCATGCTTTTGGGCTGTGGGAGGAAACCTACCCAAAAAAGTACCCGGAGGAATCCCACGCAAGCACCGGGAGTCCAGGATTTGGACCCAGAACCTTCTTGCTGTGAGGCAGACGTGCTAACCACTACACCACCATGCCACCCTTTTAATTATCTGTTAATTTATTGTTAATATAAATTAATGTTATGTCAGACCTCAGACTCCAGCATTTGGTCCATGAACACTAATTTACCTGCAGATCTGTCTGCATACCAGGGTTACATTGTAAGACTTTTATTGTGTGTGAGTCTGAGTGGCGGTGTATGAGCCACTTTTTTTTTTTTTTTTAGCAATAATTAATCTGTTTATAATTGCTGCTGGTGAGTGATGCAAAACATCGGATCAGCATCACAGCAGTAAACCCGTCTGATTAGTATTTAAGGTGAATGATGGGAACAGATGTGAGCTGAAATGATAAACGCCTGTTTTCAGACCAATGTTGTACTTGTTTTTCTCTTTCTACATTTTTTTCCTGAATGACTGCTTTGTATGAGAACTTTACACTAAATGTTATTTCCAATTCCCTCACTTCGCTTCACTGTATTTTCTGAGCTTTCTCATGGTGTTCCTCTTTGTTGCCCATCGCTTGCTCTCATTTCTTCTCGCCTCTCATTCCAATTCTTTCTCACTAAATCTCAATCTCTCCAACTCTTTCTCCTCTCAGTGCTTTCCCTGTGTGCTATCTTTATTCTTCTTCTTTCTCATTTCCTCTACATCTCTTTACCCCTGCTCTCTCTAAACCCACACTCATGGGTTTCTCTTCTTTGTTGCCCCTCTTTCTTTCCCTCTACTCTTTCAAGTACTTTACATACATGACTTCCTCCCTCTTACATTTTTCTTCTCTCCCCCTCCTCTGCATTACACAGAAGGCAGATCAGATGCAAACAACCTTGCTGGATATGATCACGTGGGTGGGGATTCTTCTCTCTCTTGTCTGCCTGCTCATCTGCATCTTCACCTTCTGCTTCTTCCGTGGCCTGCAGAGCGACCGCAACACCATCCACAAGAACTTGTGCATTTCTCTCTTCATCGCAGAGACACTCTTCCTCGTCGGCATCTACCGCTCAGACCAGCCTGTAAGATAACCACACACACACACACACACACACTCACACACACACACACACACACACACACACACACACACACACACACACACACACACACACACACACAAACATATACCAAAGTGGATTATTTTCAAAAGTGTTTCAGTTCTCTTGCACCACAGCAATTATTATGATAATTAAAAGAAAGTGCACCCTACTTTAAATTCGAGGTTTGTATTCATCAGGGCTTTGTGTGGTTTATATCACCTTCATTCAGTCATTCATCCCACTGCTTTTTCTACTAGGGTTGCAGGGAGGCTGGAGCCTATCTCAGCCGACTCTGAGCATAGGTGCAGTACACCCTGAGCAACTTTTCAGACCAACACACACACAACCATTTACACAAACCCACACCTTGGGGCAACCATTTAGCCTAATTTCATGTCTTTGGATGAAACCGGACTACCCAAAGGAACCCACGTAAGCATGGGGAGACCAGAGACCATCCAAACTTCACAGAATTGCTTCCCCCCCCCCCCCCCCCCGACACACACACACCAATTTTAATATGTGTTCATTTTCACACCAACATTTGAAAAAAAGGTAGAAAAAAAGGTACACCATTTAATTCACTAACATTTAGCACCTGAAGCAATAATAACTTGAAGTAAACATCTGGGGAAATTTTGTCATGCTCTTCTATGCAACATTGCTTGAGTTCATTGATGTTTAAATGCATTTGTTTATGTGCAGCTCTCGTATCCTACCACATCATGCTAATGAGATTGGGGTCTGCACCTTTACTTGGCCATGATAACATCTGGATTTGTTCTTCTTTAGCCATTTGGATGACAGTTTGCTTGTGTGTCTGTGTGGATGTGTGTGTGTGTGTTGGATCATTGTCCTGTTGCATGACAACTACAAGACAGTACATCATATTAATCTCAAGGATATTCTGGTAAAAACTGGGTTTGTCTTAATAGCTGCAAATTTCCCAGGTCCCCATAGTATTTACATTGTAATGTTCATTACCTGCAGACCATCAAGCTTTACAGTTGGCATGTCATGCTTGTGGTGATGCAATATAAATCATAAGGGTAATATTCCAGAACTTTTGCGATTTTATGAAATGCTATTTTGCAAACAAAAGTCCTGCTACCATCATCATATTTTTTTTTTTTTTGGAAAGAAAGAGCTTTTTCGACTTCCCAACCAATTAAGGGATGAAAGCAAAAACATGCTCCCTCTGTGACACATGAAACCCCATCTAATCTTTGGACTGTATTTGCTGGAATGTTCAGTTTTTATTTCTGAACTGTAGAACAGTAAATGTAATTTTTTTTTTTAAAGATGGCCTTATAACCCTTACTAGATTGATGCGCAGTAGCAGATTCTTCTCTGAAGTCATAGCTGATATCTTTTCTTCTTGGTATGATGTGAGGTGCACACCTGAGTGCTCAAGAACCCCAAGAGTTCAGTTTTTTTTAGGTACTCTGAGGAGGTCAGAATACATTTTTGCAATTTATTAGTAATTAAGTAAAATTAGTAAAATCTGATTTCTAATTATTCTTTCAATTATCGTTAAATAAGTTGGGAGGGTGTACTTTTCCCCCTGGTTTCTGAATGGTGGCGTAGTGGTTCGCATGTTTGCCTTACAGCAAGAAGGTCCTGGGTTTGTGTCCTGGGCTTGTTGAGGGCATTTCTGTGTGGAGTTTGCATGTTCTTGCTGTGCTTGTGTGTTTCCTCTGGGTACTCCGGTTTCCATCCATAGTCCAAAAACATGCACAGTAGGCTGATTGGCTGTTATCCTAGGTGAATGGTTGTGTGCGCCCGTGTGTGTGTGTGTGTGTCTGTGTGTGTGTGTGTGTTGGCCATACAATGGTCTGGCAAGCTGGTCAGAGTGTACCCCGCCTTCGCCCATAGGCATGACATAGGCTTCAGCCTCCATGTGTCCGTAGTAGGATTAAGCAGTTCGGAAAATGAGTAGCTTCTGAATGTCAGTTTACTTTATGGAAGGAAATGGTAAGGAAAATGATATACAGCATGGCAGGGAATCCAGATCTGAATGGGTGAATAAATAAAAGAAAAAAGCTGTGTATCATATTGAAACCCAGTGTCAGGAGGAGGTGGAATCTAAAAAGAGAACAAATTCAATGAGTTGAAGCAACTTTTTTTGTAAAATGTGGGGTGTGGGAGATATAGAAAATATTTATTCAAGTTATTGTTACTAAAAATAGTTGTACATGTTACTGAATTACAGGGTGAATTTATTATTTACTTTATGGATGAATGACTGCATTGTGAAATCAATTTGTTATCACCAGATGTTGTGGGTTTGTTTATAGAAGTTAGTGCAGGCCTCCCAGTTGTTATTTAGGGTTTGATTAAAAATAAATAAATAAATAAAAATTGTAGGAGGGTGAACTTTCTTTTCCCCTTGACTTTATAATTAGGCATCCCATCATCAGCCTCTCATTTTTTTATCTCTTGATATCAACAAGGAAACAAACCAAAAACGATTTGTGTCATTACCAAGAAACCAGAAAGTACAAAATCCTCCTGCTCCAAAGTCCTGAAGACTTTCCCATGACTTTATTGACCTTAATGAAGTGCTGACACTGAGTAGATACAACACACATAACTTTACCAGACACTTCACCATTATTTGTTTATTTTGTGGGTTTCCTCTGGGTACGCCAGTTTGCTCCCACAATTCAAAGACATTTTAGGCTAATTGGCTACTCTAAATTGCCCCTGAGTGTGAATGGTTGTGTGTGTTGGCCCTGCGATAGACTGGTGTACCCCACCTTCGCTCAGTGTTGGCTGAGATAGGTTCCAGCCTTCCAATGATCCTAAGAGGGTTAAGCAGTTCGGTAAACGTGTGAGTGATGAGTGAGTTATCTGTTATATCTCTGAGGTTTGCGTCATCACCGAGCAATTCCCAGTGGAAGTTGTTAGTATATTAATAATGTAGTAGCCAGATAGTGCTGTGGTATAAATCCATTGTATGCAGTGTTATAAATAGTATTCATATGGCATGTCCATTTAAATCCAACTCGTTTTTTGTTTCTTTAATCCATTCCATTTTAACAAAGTAATTTTCAGCCCATTTGTTATTTGGATAAGTGCATATCATGTTGCCTAATAAAATACAAGCAGCTATGGATCCATTGTGGATATTATTAATTTAAAAAACATTCGTCCATGTTATTCACTACAGTTTCACTCTTATTGTAGGTGTTACCTGCTTTTCCTTAAATATTGTTTGTGGAAATGAGAATTACCTGCGATGGCCTGGCGAGCTGTCCAGGGTGTACCCCGCCCTCGCCCAGAGTCGGCTGAGATGGGTGCCAGCCTCCCCGCGGCCCTAAGTAGGAATAAGCGGTTCAGAAGATGAATGAATGAATGAATGAAATGAGAATTAAAGGCATCTCATGTATGGGATTGGTAATATTCATTCATCCTAATTATCGCGGGGTCGCCGGGAGGCTGACGCCCAGCTCAGCCGAGTCTGGGTGAGGGCGGGGTACACCCTGGACAGCTCGCCAGGCCATCGCAGGTCAACACTCGCAGAACCATTCACGCTCACTCCGACATCTAGGGGTGATTTGGAACAGCCAGTCAGCCTACTGTGCATGTTTTTGGACTGTGGGGGGGAACTAGAGTACCTGAAGGAAACCCATGTAAGCACGGGGGGAACATGCAAACGCCACACAAAAACACCCGATCCCAGGAATCAAACCCAGGCCTTCTTGCTGTGAGGTGGACATGCTTGCCACTGCCACCCCGGATTGTTAATATAACTATATTAATCTTAAATAATTCATTAAATATATTCCACCTTATTGTTGATTCATTTATTTTGTTGGCCCCTGGTGACAGGCTTGGCAACTGGGTTTCTGTGTGGAGTTTACAGGCTCCTCTGGGTGCTCCTGTTTCCTCCTACAGTCCAAAGACATACACATTAGGCTAATTGGATATTCTTAATTAGCCCCTGGGTGTGAGTATTAGTGGTTCTATGTGTTGGCCCGGAGATGAACTGCTGAGTTGTTCAAGGTGTACCAGGATTTTTGCCTGGAGTCGGCTGGGATGGGCTCTTGCCTGCTTGCGACCGTAATAAAGGAAGAAACTGTTCGGAGTTTATATGGTTAAGATTTGTTAAAAAACCTCAGAAGTGCTTTCAGAGGAATTGAGTATAACTGTCTTAGTTTGCAGTGTAAAATAGAGCAATAAGCCATGATGGAGTGAGTCATGGTGATTTTTATAATGGGTAAGGGCGGGTTAAGGCGTGACGCGAAGCTGAGTTACCACCAAAAAGCACTAGCCTCTGATAAAATCACCCTAAAGCATGTCATCGAGTAGATTATTGCTATTATTAAACACTGACAAAACAATATGACAATCTAATATCCAATAAATAGATTAATTTAGTGTTAATAATAATCACAATGTCAGTAATGACACTTTGGACAGCCATGCCGCTGGTGTAGAGGTTAGCATGTCTGCCTCATTGCAAGATGGTTCTCGGTTCAAGCCCCAGACTCTGAAGTTTTTGCGTGGGTTTCCTTCTACAGATCCCAAAAGCATGCACATTCAGCTAACTGGCTGTTCCAAATTGCTCCAAGGTGTGAGTGTGAGTGTGGATAGTTGTGTTTGTTGCCCTGTGATGGTCTGACAAACTGTTCAGGGTGTAGCCAGCCTTCGCCCAGTGTCATCTGAGATAGGCTACAGCCTCCCTGCGATCCTAATAGGAGTAAGCGGTTCAGCAGATGATGAGTGAGAGTGTGAACACTTGTTCAGCACAGTCAAGTTATGAAAAACATATTGGGGTATACTTTAGGTTAAAATTATATTGGAATATGCTGTTTAATTTAGGGGAGCATAGTGGTGTAGTGGTGGGCACATCCGCCACACAACTAAGATCAAGTCCTGGGTTCAGCGAGTGCGCTTCTGTGTGGAGTTTGCATGTTCTTCCTGTGCTTGAACGGGTTTCCTCCAACGGCCCAAAGGCATGAAGTCAATGGTATGCAAGTATATTTAAGGAAAATACTGTATCTGTTTTAGAGTATAAGTATACACATACTGTATAACCCCAGAGCAGACATTTATGATGTATAATCTTCGATTTATACTTATTGTGTCGAAACAGTGATGACAGAGTCCAGTTAGTGTGTTACAGAAATCAAGGGCTATATAGTTGCTCCTGTATTATTTTTTGTGTGGCTTATTAGTGATGAATAATGACCCACTGAATTAAAGTGTCATCTAACATTTTATACTAACGAAGAACTGCAAAAAAAGCTAAAAATAACAACAGCTCCCACTAGAATTTAACCATGATGTTAAAACCAGTAACAATAAAGATACATAAATATTTTAGATTTTATTCGCCTCTCCTAAGAAAAGAAAGAAAACATGCTCTGCATCACACTTACACCATCACCATTACTCCACTTCCAGTTATACCAGTATGCAAGTACAGCCTCCAAAGTGTTCCCATACCTATTAATGCTATTATGTTGATAAATAGTGACATATCCTGAAATTCTTCTGCTCTTAACTGTATCAGGGGATTGCGTGTATCCATTTTTTAGATGAGGGGTGGGAAGCGCCTCCACATACCCACCCACACACAGCTTTGCCTATACAGCAGCCATCCCGTAAGTGGTTAGGATCGGCGCCTGGCTGTCGTTAATTACCAGACTGGAGTGGCTCTCTGACCTCCTGTTAATAACGGAAAACCTGCTCATGTCCTCAGAGAGCGCGAACGTGTGAGAGAAATAATGTGGAAAATCCATTGAGAAAATTCATTTAAGTGAGACCTGCTTTAAAATTGTAATCAAGACATGAATTATGTACTAATAGCATTATAGTAGGTGAACATCATGGGTGTGCGTGCGTGTGGGTGTGTTATTTAAATCAGCCTATATCAATGATTAATGAATTGAATTGGCTGCATCGATATATACATATCATTACTATCACTGTTTATGAGATATCTTAACTGTTTATTTTAACAAAAGTAGCATTTTTCGATTAGAGCCTTTTACAAATACTTTTACTCACCGACTTTTGGAATCTGCTGCACCTGGAAATACATTTTTTATCCATATATATATCCATATGTTATTCACCTCATCTCATCTCATTTGCTGAACCTCATAATCCTACTATTAGGGCTGCGGGGATCTCAGCTGACACTGGGCAAATGTGGGTACATCATCGACAGAACAGCTCACCAGACCATCACAGGGAAACACACACATAACCATCCACACTCACACCTTGGGACAATTTATAGCTGCCAGTTGGCCTGATGTGCATGTCCTTGGACTGTGGGAAGAAACCAGAGTCCCCAGAGGAAACCCATGCAAGCACAGGGAAAACGTGCAAACCCACATGGAAATGCCCAGACCTGTGACCTTCTTGCCGTGAGGCGGATATGCTTAAAACTACCATGTCATTCAGAAATAATAATAATAATAACATTTTGAGTTTTCTTCCTCTCTTGTTTTTCAGATTGCATGTGCAGTCTTTGCTGCTCTGCTTCACTTCTTCTTCCTGGCTGCATTCACTTGGATGTTTCTGGAAGGTGTGCAGCTCTACATCATGCTGGTGGAGGTGTTTGAAAGCGAGTACTCCCGCACCAAGTATTTCTACCTTACCGGCTATGGTGTACCTGCACTCATCGTGGCTGTGTCAGCTGCTGTTGACTACCGCAGCTACGGCACAAACCATGTGTGAGTACACACAGGAAATTGAAGCAACAATCACTCAAAATCTCAAAAATCTGTAAAAAAAAAATCCTACTTGGTAACCACTCAGTAATCACAAGCTTAATGTTCAAAGTTTTACAAAAGTCTCCAAAATAGATATATTCCATTACTCACCTTCCAATTTTGGAACAGTTATGACCCTGAACCATGTGTTATTAATAAATTCTCTAAGAAAACACAGTCCAGCTCCTCCAGCTCAGCAACAGTTAAACTTAAAGTTTCCAAATTCAGAGCAGTTTAAATTTAAAGCTCAGTCATGGTTCAAATCCCTAAGTTCACTAACAGTCATTTTCAGATTTTCAAACCCAATAACCATCACACTTCAAACTTGTAAATGTAGAAATGATCACAGAAATCGCCAAATTCAGTAACAATCACATTTCAAATTTCAATATTTTACAATCACATTTTAAACCAAAACAATTTTCAGTCACAGTCCCACTTTAGATATCCAGATTTACTAAAAAATATAGACCAAATTCAAAAATGTATGAAGTATTAGGATCCCCTTTACAAATTCAGTAACAGTCCCACTTTCAATGTCCAAATTTTCTAACAATCACATTCTCAGTATTTAAATTTAATAACAATTACAGTGTAAATTTCCAGATTTTACTTGTACTATGTTCAGTCACAGTCAAACTTCAAATGTCCAAATTTAGATACAATCATATTATAAATGTGCAAATTTACTAAATATTATAGTCCAAAACTAAAAAAAATAGACCACAGGGTTCCAGGGCTCCCGCCATAAGGACCATTTCATAATATGCCAATACAGAACAAGCATAGCAATTTTGAAACCCATTCGGAACCCATTCGTATAGCTCCCGAAGGGAGGGAGCTAAAAATGTATTAAGATTACCCTCACAAATTCAGTAACAAAGTCACCTACAACTCCAAATTCAGTCATAGTTAAATGCTGAAATTGAGTAAAAATAAATAAATAAGTAATTAGCTAACTAAATAAATAAATATTCCTCAAATTTTCAGATCCAATCACAATCTCAGCAACAGCTACAATCAAAATGTGAAAGTTCACTCACAATAAAACTCCAGAGTAAAACTCCATGGTTCCATTTTGTTAATGTTGCAGTGCCAGTATTAACAGACCTGCTGGTTTGAGACACAGTGGGACATATTTTTATTCCTCAAAGCAGACGCTGCACGCTGACCAGTAATGCCCATGAGTGTGGTCTAATGAACTCTGAACAACACTAAACAATGAACACTATATTTTATGCTGGTTCATATTAGTTGCATTACATGTTAAGTCAAGATTCCACTACGAGAATATGCATGGATGGATCGAGTTCTGTTCCTGGAAGTAGACAAGCGTCTATCTGTATGTGTGTCTTAGTACACATTGCTGTTAGAGATCATCTAACTGATACAAAATATAGAGTTTACAGTGAAAGAAAGTATCCCCACACCTAGTGTTTTGCACCATAGTGCATTTTTACACATACGTAGCGTGCAAACTAATAAGAGCGCGGGACCCATTGTGAACATGTGACTATCAGGAGGTTGTACTTCTTAGAATGTTTGTTCTTACTTATGAATTATGTTTCATTAAGGCCAAGACTCTCTAAGAGTTTGTCGAAGATGCTCTGATCCCAGACACTTTGGATATTGATCATTGTCCATTATCTAACTTTGTCGTGGCCTCGCAGAGCAAATAAACCACCATCCTGACCTGAAATGCAAATGATTAGTTCAACAGTTCACATCAGGTTGTGAATTCTTAAAATTTTCAAATGGCACGGCTACACACTGACACAAACAATACATTACCGGCCTGTTCTAAGGACACCGTTATATCTATGACAAGGATATTAATAAGTCAGACACTGAGTTAAGAATATATGTCACTGAAATTGCTGAAATTACTGTCACCCAAGGTGACACCTCCTTTAATAGGGCAGATTTACTATTAACATTAGCATGAAACAAAGGATTATACTAAGCATCCTGCTAATTAACTTTTGGCATAATAAGAATGGGGGGAAAGGACAAGTATGTCGTAGTAGGGATATGAGGTCATAGAATGACAACCTTGCTTTAGGTAGTGAGTACCTATAAGAAGTCAGGAAAGCAGGTAAAGAATGAAGAAGGTGTAATAATATTACTAGCTGAGTGGTAGGGAATTGCTTATTGGCAGTAGGAATTTTGAAAACCCAGTTGGATTGTGGATTTTGAATAATAATAACAATAATATATATTTTTTAAAATAGAATTCTTTTAGAACTCATATATCTAATTGTAAAATTTCTCGTTGTATTGAATTGCTGCTGCTCCAAGTGTTTGAGGGCATCCAAGCACTGAGCATTGACTGGCACAGAACAAAAACAAAACAGTGTGTTTAATCACTTTTTAATGATCATCACCATTAGCATTGTTTGTAAACCATTCAGTTTGACATTTTTTTGTAAGCCTGTTTAATCTTTTTAGGTCAAAATTTCATCCTTTCACTGATGCTGCATAAATTTTTATGTACTACACGGGGATGGCATAATCTGATTGGTCGGCTGTCTTGGGATTACAAAAAATTATTATTACAAGTGGATAATGCTTGAATCAAAAAAACTCAGAGATCGTCTCCGCACACTTGAGCAAGCGTCATTATCATGCTTAAAAATGGAAAAATAAACCACAAAGACGAATTTGAGTTATTATTATAATTATTATTATTATTATTATTATCATTTTTATTATTATTATTATTATTACCTTGCAGTATATTGCTACATTTTTAAATAATGTCTAGTTTTCTTCTGTGTTTGTTTAGTATGTAGGCTAACTTCTAAATGAGGATAAACTCCCATTAGGTCTATAGCACTCCTTTTAGTCTGGTTTTCCTGTAAATCCCAAATTTTTTAATTGGTGTGTGAACACACCTTTACAGAGGGAGTTTTCTCTATATCTCTGTGCGGTATGTACTAACTCTGGTTAAGTATACTTATATATATAGAAGTGAATCTCTGTAGTACTTATTTTGTTTGCTTTACATCGTGTTTCTGCATAATACTACCAAAAACTCTGTTCAAAGGGACGCCATTACACATGCTGCCTCCGTTATGCTAAAAAATAATAATAATAATAAACCATAGAAATTTCATTTTAGTTTGCTTTATTTATTTATTTATTTATTTATTTATTTGCTTAGGTGCCCTTGTAGTATATACTGAAACAATTATTTATTATTGTTTACCGAACAATATTATTTGCTATTTTAAGGTGATAAACTTGTTAGCCTTTTAGCTGTTGTGCCCCAGGATGCACAGGTTCGAGCATCGATTTTTACGAATTTTCAAAGGATACCAGCAAAAAATAAATCCGGCAGATAACTCTTAAACAGCTAGCCTTGAATGAGCCTTAAATTTCGCTACTTGCTAAATCATGTGAATCTTAAAAACTTTTCCAATGGTAGTTTTTTCCTAGAGATTAAAGATTACTAGTGATTTATACATTTCATGAGGTGAGTGCACTCGTTTTATTTGTATTTTCCAATTCGAATTAAACTCAATTCAAAACACCTCACCTCGCATGTGCAGTGAGTTCTTAGTTTGGTTTGTTTAGTGTTCATAAAATAGTCTGATGATTCTTGTAAAAGTCCATAATATAAAAGCTCCTGTACGCGGCCAGAGTAACGATAGTTATTTTTATTTAAAGATTTACAGGCTTTCAGCGATTCGTGTTTGTGTAGGGTGGTGTATTAGATAGGCTAGATGTAAATATCTGGAAGGATCATATTTGGCCGCTTAGCCTATTAACTTTCCCTGTTTTTATCAGTGATGCTGTGCAGATCCGGAGGCTTCTCTCCACCAGCAACCAGTTTATCATGATATTTATTTAATGCAACTTTATTAAAGTTTATTAATTTGGTTTGTTGTTGATTTTTTGCTGTTGACTTTTTCTTTAGCCCACTGGGCATCTGCGCATGTGCGAATCAAAACAACCACAAGAAATGGGCTAATACAGGCATGTAGCAACTGTTTGGTCTGATAATTTAATATAATCAAAGCAAACATCACTAAACATCATGAAGGGGTTGAGGTGATTAAATCATTACCGTGCACAAGCCTAGAAGAAGCTTGGTGATGAACTCCTAAACCGAGGTTCCTTCACATTCATACTTTTCGCATGGAGTGCCATTTTTATGTGATGTGTGAATGTGACAGGAATAAAATCACAGTCAGTGCAGTTCTGCTTTTCCCAAGGATGGTGAAATGAGTCACACAATAATTTAAGTAAAAAAAAAACTAAGATTTCAGTGTTATTGTGATTGAAATCATTCAAATCCAAATTTCCTCTGACTTCTGACTCACTTGTAATGAGTCAATGTATTATAGTAATTTGTGAACCCCACTATTCTAAGAGATTTTATTTGACCCAGCAGCTCATTCTCGTATCCCTCATTAGCAGGGTTAGTGAGTAGACCAGGTGAAATACAAAAAGTTATAAAACTGGAGTGTATATATTATAGTCTCGAAGCATATAATTAAAGGTGAGCAGTGCAATGCTATTTTATCATTGTAGTGAGAAAGGATGTGCTTTTTTCTGACTTAATCACAGCAGTCTAGAACCCAGATCGAGGAAATTATACACAGACAATAAACAAAGTACATTCAAATGAGAAACAAATTCAAATTTCATAGTGTGTGGAACTGATTAGATGCAAGTCTGCTGTATTATTATGTTTTTTCCTCCGTATTCCTACATTCATTTTTACAAACATTTACTCCATAAATTTGCTTGCAAGCATTGTTTACATCATCACTCACTCACTCATTTGCCGAAACGCTTACTCCTACTAGGGTCACGGGGAGGCTGGAGTCTATCTCAGCTGACACTGGGAGGGGAACACCATGAACAACTTGCCACACTATTGCAGGGCAATACACACAAAACCATTCACACTCACACCTGGGGCAATTTGAAAGAGTTAGCCAAATGTCTACATCATTGGACTGTGGGAGGAAACCGGAGTGCCCAGAGGAAACCCACGCAAGCACGGGGTGAATATGCAATGTCTGCATAGAAACTCCTTCAGCAGGCCCGGAACCTTAACCCAGGATATTCTTGTTGTGAGGCGAATGTGTTAACCACTACGCCACTGTGTCACTGCTGTTTACATCATATATCATCAATATTATATAGGGATATAAGGCGCCTAAGACATAGAATTTTGCATAGAACTCTCTCTCTCTCTCTATCTATCTATCCATATATATATATATATAGATAGATAGATAGATAGATAGATAGATAGATAGATAGATAAATATAATAATAAAATAATAAAATCATTCCGACACACATATTGAGTTAAAAGTATGGCTAAAAAACAAAATCACTGAAAATACAAAATTTTTCAGAAAAATTTAAACGTGTCGCAAGTTTATTTATTTATTTATTGACTTTTGTATAGCATGAATGAACTTCAAACTATATGGAATGGTTTAGCAAGTGGTGATATTAAAAAATATGTGAACACTATTCCTGAAAGGTTAGATGCTGTAATCAAAGTAAAGGGTGTTCACACTAAATATTGTTTTTTTTTTTTTTTTCAAAATAGAGACTGTTATTTTTGTTATTACTATATATTGTTGTTTGTTTACTTATTTTTATCAATATGATGCAATATTACATGAAATAAATACTTGAATGGTACTTGGTTTCTGATTTATATTCATTTTGTTAAGTGTATAATCACTCCACACTACTGTATTTTGTAATTTCTTCACTCGCTAAACCGTTCCCTTTGGTTTGAAGTTCATTAAATCCATGCAAAAGTAAAAAAAAAAAATTGCTACACTTTCCGAAAATTGGTATTTTCAGTGTTTTTGTTAATTAGCCATACTTTTACCTCGATATACTTGTCGAATGTTTGTTTGTTTGTTTATTTGGTTCTCATTGCCTACAATATCATTGTTCAATACATTTTCACCAAAAATTATAGTAATTTTTAAATTATTTTTATTAGGAGGCATATTACAGTAGGACACTGCAAAAACATATTATCCAGCTTACTATTCCCTGTATTTGTGTTTGACTCTGACTGTTAAGTTTTCCTGCTGAAATTGCTGTACTATTATCAGATTTATTAAAGCATTTGTTTCCCCGCTAAGAAAATAGAGCCTTTTCTATCAATAATAAAGATGAGTTTGCTTGTTAAAATATATTATTTGCACTTAAAATTCTAGAAATCACAAATTTATCACCCTTCCTTCACGTTCATGGCTAAAGTGCCCTTCAGCAAGGTACCTAACCCTCAACTACTCTCCAGGTGCTGCAATGTGTAGCAGCCCACTGCTCCAAGTGTGTCTGCTCACTTTGGATGGGTTAAATGCAGAAGGTAAATTTCCCTTGCGGTATTAATACAGTAAATAAAATGTTTACAATTTTTTTTTTGTTAATTTGGTTTGTTTATTTATTTATCTGGGTTTTTCGATAAGCCTACAAGTGTGAGGAGACGCTGTAGTGGATGTTCCCTTGGGAACAGATGATGTCATCCAGTAGGAGGCTGGAAACATGTTCAGCTTGGTAAACGATGAAATGAACGACAGAAGTACTGTCTGCGTCGCTTTGTCCTGCTGTACATCATTTGTACGCCCTGTTGGAGACTATAAAGTATTTATAATCTCATTTGGCTTCTGCATTCATTTCCATACAGACTCTGCTCCTGGGTAATGGGTAATGCATGCTTAGCTGTTCAATTGGTTCAGGCACCACACACACACACACACACACACACACACACACACACACACACACACACAGACTGGGTTTTAGAGGTGATCTAAAGGAGATGAGGAGCTTAATAATTTACTTACATGCCGTCAGTCACTCATTTATGTTCTGAACAATTGGTGCACTTAGACACATTCCAGAAGGTTCTAACGATGTTCCAGTCATCAAATCAAGACGAACAGGAATATATGAGATTACCTAATTTATGTTAGGAGGTATTTCTGGCTCACAGTGTCTATCTTTGTCTTCGTCTACCCTTTCCCTCCTCTTCTCTCTTTCCCTGTCTGCTTTCTACAGGTGCTGGCTGCGCTTAGACACCTACTTCATCTGGAGTTTCATTGGCCCTGCAACGCTCATTATAATGGTACACACACACACACACACACACACACACACACACACACACACACACACACACACACACACACACACACACAC
>JAOUQZ010000032.1:8530635-8547497 GCA_028564935.1 Neosilurus hyrtlii | reverse complement strand
GTGTGTGTGTGTGTGTGTGTGTGTGTGTGTGTGTGTGTGTGTGTGTGTGTGTGTGTGTGTATGTGTGTGTGTATTCTCAGTATTGCTTACACGCTCGTTCACTGTCCTCACTGTCATCCATTTCTCGCTCCGACTTACATCCACAAACACATTAAATATAATCAGTTTAGAGCACTCATCCGATATACAGAACGTTTGCAGCGTTTGGACTGCGAAGAAATGTACATGTTTTTCCTCAGTAGTTTTTAACACCTTTGGATTTCCAAGGAGGGGATTGGGGAGTCTGTGAATATGAACACTGTGGTGTGCTGTACACTTCAGAGGGTTCTCGCGGTGCTAGAGCATCATTTCTGAATCTAGGTTACATGGCATGGATTCTTATTTAGTTATTCCTTTTGATGTTTGTAATTGGGTGTAAAGTTGGTGTAGGGAACTGTTGTGACCCAAATTCAGAGTAATGAAAGTGGGTATATATATATATATATATATATATATATATATATATATATATATATATGAAGACTTCAGACAATAAACAATTTTTGCACCAACAGTTAATCAAGAACACATAAATTCCACCACATTGATGAAATGAGATACCAGTTCCTGAAACCATGATGTATCTGATGCAGGTTATCTTCCCCATGCAGGTTATCTTCCAACGCCTAACTGGCAGTTTTTGGTTATTTCGTTTCTAAATTATTACTAAATGTTAGGGGCACAGTGGCGTAGTGGTTAGCATGTCCACCTCACAGCATGAATGTCCTAGGTTTGAGTCGAGGGTTCAGTGAGGGTGTTTCTGTGTGGAGGTTGCATGTTCTTCCTGAGCTTGTATGGGTTTCCTACAGGTACTCTGGTTTCCTCCCACAATCTAAAGACATACATGTTAGGCCAACTGGCTGTTCAAATTTGTCCATAGGTTTTAGTGTGTCTATTCATGGTGTACCCCACCTTCACCCATAATCAGCTGAGATATGCTTTAGCCTCCCTGCAACCCCAGTAGAATAAAGCACTTGAGTAAATAAATGAGTGAATAAATACTTTTTTTGTTCTTAATTCCTGCAAAGACAACATGAAGATGGTGTTTTGACACATACAGCTCAACTTGATTTATTTCATAACCTTATGCACAAAAAAGTTCTGACTTTAAACCAAAGAATGTCTTCGATATCTTTAAAGGGAGAATATTATTATTAAATTGTTGCTGTTCTTAGCGTGGTTGGCACGTTGGTGTAGTGGTTAGCACATCCGCCTAGTAGCAAGAAGGTCCGGGTTTTGATTCTTGGCCTCAGGTGTGTTTGTATGGAGCTTGCATTTTCTCCCTGTGCTTGTGTGGGTTTCCTCTGGGTACTCCGGTTTCCTTCCACAGTCCAATACACATTGGGCTAATTGGCTGTTCCAAATTTACCCTAGGTGTGAGTGTGTGTGAATGGTTGTGTGTGTGTGTGTGTCGGTTCTGCGATGGTCTGGCGAGCTGTCCAGGGTGTACACGAACATTAGGCTAACTGGCTGCTTCAATTTGCCCCAAGGTGTGAGTGTGTTGGTCTGTTCAGAGTGTACCCTGGCTTCACCCACTGTCGGCTGAGATAGGCTCAAGCCTCCCTGCGACCCTTATATGAGTCAGTGACTCAGCAAATGAGTGAGAGGAAGAGTGTTTTTAGCATATTTATAGCCCAAAACATCAAAATGAGACATAATCACTAACATCTGAATATGGCCCAGTGTGAGTATCATTTACAGTCATTATGATTACAGCAGCAGTTCTTATGAACAAATAGTGTTTTGGGGGAATTCAAAAATCCTTTGGATAGCAATGTGGAACCATCCTCAACAGCAGAAGGTAAAATCATAATGATGCCATAGCCGTCTGTGTCCAGTGAGCATAATTGGCCATGTGAAAGAAAAATGGTCTTGTTTCTCTCACCCTCTGTCAATTAGTGTGGGACTGGGAAATCCCATAAAAGTATTCAAAGACTTAAAAGCAATTAGCTATCCTAAGATGTTTTTATAGAAGCCTGGCTTCAGGTGTCTCAAAAGAAGCATATAAACTCTCGCCCTCGTGTCCTGATGGCTATACGGGCACATATTTTTTTTCATTTACTGTATTAATCCCTGGATGGCCACTTGGCATAGTGGTCAGCTCATCCACGTCACAGCAAAACGGTCCTGGGTTTGAGACAGGGTGTTTCTGAGTAGAGTTTGCATGTTCTCCCCGTGTTTGCATGGGTTTCCTCCAGGTACTCTGGTTTCCTCCTACAGTCCAAAGACAGACACGTCAGGCTAATTGACTGTTCTGTTTTCCTTAGGTGTGAGTGTGAGTGTGAATGGTTGTGTGTGTTTGCCCTGCGATGGTCTGGCGAGCTGTTCAGGGTGTCAGCTGAGATAGGCTCCAGCCTTCCTGTGACCCTAGGGATCAAGCAATTTGGCAAATGAGTGAGTGAGTGAGTGCATTAATTCTATAAGGGAAATTAGGCTCAGCATTCAGCTCAACGTTGGAGCAGTGGGAAGCCGCATTGAATCGCCCGTAGAACAGTTGGGGGTTAGGTGCCTTGCTCAAGGACACTTTAGCCATGAGGGAGGAGAAAGAGGAAGGTGTTGTTTACTCTCCTACTACCACCACAACATATTTTTTCTGCCAGTTCGGGGATCGAACCAGTAACTTTTTGGTCCCAAACTGAAAGTAACATTCCTTACACTAAAAATAAAATAATAGTAATAATAATAATAATAATAATTAATATTATTATTCATTCATTCATTTATTTTTTAAGCCACTTAATTGTAATTAGCATAGTGGGGAGGCTGGCACCCATCTCAGCTGGCTCTGGGCGAGGGTGGGGTACACCCTTGGTGGCTCGCCATGCCATCACAGGGCCAACACACATACAACCATTCACACTCTCACTCAGCCTTAGGGGTGATTTGGAACAGCCAGTTAACCTACAGTTCTAACTTTTGGACTGTGGGAGGAAACCAGAGTACCCAGAGGAAACCCGTGCAAGCAGTAGGAGAACATGCAAACGCCACACGAAACGCCCGGGAATTGAACCTAGGCCTTCTTGCTGTGACGTGATTGTTCTAATCACTGCACCATTATTATTATTATTATTATTATTATTATTATTATTATTATTATTATTATTATTATTATTTTCAATATTATGAAGAGTAGGTTTCTGGTACCTATCTGGTACTATTCCAGGTCCAAACACCATTAATCAAGGGGTAACTACCTAACCTTTTCCAGGGAGTGGGGAGCCTATATGGACATGGATAGTTCCAACCCTAGAACATTACCAGTTTGATTATTACAGATTAATATGAATATGTCAAGTCTGCAAGTATGTCAGGTCTCGTATCGCCATGTATCTTTATCTTTTGTATGTGTGTGCTCATTCAAAGAACATAAATACTTGAGATGTCTATATGAATAGAAAGCAGGCTAATTAGATTCCCCCTGAGAGTGCTTCAAAACCTCCATAGCACTGCCAGAAGTACTGGAGCCTTTTGGGGTGGAGTTTACATATTTTTCCACTGCCTGCGTGGGCTTTCTCCAGGTTGTCCAGTTTCCTCCTACTATCCAAAGACATGTAGATTAGGTCAACATTCTACTTGAAATTGTCCATGGATGTGAATGTCTGTTTCTCTTTATTAGCCCTGCTATAGATTGACGACCTGTTCAGGGTGTACCCCACCTCTCACCCAAAGTCAACTGGGATTGGTGCCAACCAAAACAGATTAGTGGCATCACAAATTAATGAATAAATTACATATTTGAAGGCATTTTGAACGGATGTTATGATTAAATGTTTCCAAAGTTCAAATCGTGTACATTTATTTGCAGTCCAGTTCCGAACACACAATGCAGATAAGCAAGTTCTAATTATTTGGTTAGCCAAGGTTAAGTTGCTTTGAAGTGCACAAAAATAAACAGATATTTTTGATGAAAGAAAAAAATCAAAAGCAGGAAACTAGGAAGGTCAAAGACATTGCATGCCTAAGCTCAACTTCTTATAAATAAATATGAATGCTTGTTTGAACCTAAGCATCTGCTTTCCAAAATTTATACAATTTTAGAAAAATTGAAAGATGATGAAAAGAAGATGCAAATTGTGTATACTGTCTATAACTCTGAATCTCTACCCCCACCACCTTTAACTTTTTGGAATTTTTCCAAATTGACTGTGAAGTACACAATGAAGTCCACTGAGAAGGATTAGAAGAAGTGTTTTTTGGTGTTTGTATAGTGCTTTACAAAAGTTTTCAGATCAGCACTTTGTAGCACCACTTTTTGCACCAATTACAGCTGCAAGTTCCTTAGTGTATCTCTATGAGCTTGGCACATCCAGCCACTGGGACTTTTCCATATTCTGCAAAGCAAAACTGCACCAGCTCCTTCAAGCATTGATTTTCTTTAAGAATCCCCCTGTATATAGCACCATCCATCATTTCCTTAATTCTGACTAGTTTCCCAGTCCTGTGAATGAAAAACATCCTGACAGCATGTCATTTGCTTGGTGGTGCCACTTGATTAGTGGTGTTGCAGACTCTGGGGCCTTTCAAAACAGGTGTATATATTGAGATAATGTGACACTTAGATTGCACATAGGGGGAACCTTATTTAACTAATTACATTTCTGAAGGCAATTGGTACCACCAGATTATTTAAGGGCTTTAAAGAAAAGGAGGTAAATACATACAGTAAGCATGCACCACTTTTCTTTATATATATATTTAAGAACTTTTTAAAGTTCATCAAATTTTCATCATTTGACCTCACCATTTTGGACTATTTTGTGCATGTCCCTAACAAAAAAAAATCAAGAAATCTAAAAAATCTATTTAGACTATAAGTTGTAAGGCAACAAAATAAATACTTTTGCAAGCCACTGAAAGTCACTGGAACTACTCAACCACTGTACATTCTAATACACAATTTTAAAGGAAGGTCTTAATGAGATATTCAGAGATTGCAATGAACTAAATCCTACATAGTGGACATTTAACGAAAAATTGAGGGTAGAAAAAATATCCAGTTTAAAAAAGCAAACTTGTAATAAAATAGATTTATAAAGGTTACACTACAGGATATAAACCTTAGTTTAGCAGGAAGACCAGATGACACTGGACAAGCAAGCACATGAAATAATTTATAAACAACATAGTTTGGAGACAGACAAAATGACAACATCTCAATGTTTAATGAGGATAAAGATTAAAATAATGGAAAACACTTCAAACTAGTGCAGCCGTAATGTCATGTGTGAAACATTATGAAAATATTTAGCATATTTTATAGCCACCTCGGGAACTCGCTTAAGCATCATTACTGCAAGAATAATTGAGTTTGTCTGTATAGTGGCTTTAGATGTCTACAGATGAACATTCATATTCTAAATATTATTATATGCTTCTTTACCTATGCTTTCACAGAAAAGGACCTGTTTAAAAGTTATTTGGGGGATCATTGAATAGTTAAAGTCTTAGTTTCCTGAAATGGTTCTACTTGGAAATTGTTCAGATAAGAGTTTAAGGGTTCCTTCAAAAGCACCAAGGGTAATCACAAACTGGTTATGCAGAGCTGTAGTCAAGACTACCAATGGCATATCCAAGACAAGTCCAAGACCAGGACTAGTCAAGACCAAGCCCAAAGAGGTCAAGCTTGAGGTCAAAGCAGTTTGAGTCCAAATGAGAGAGCTGGAAGAAATAGCCCATGTCGAGTCTAAGAATTACTGCCCATGAGAACACACTTGAGTAGTGGAGCCCTGTCCACTACTCAAGTGCTTATTTTCAATTATTCAATTCATTTAAATTTTTCAACTCAAATGTATATTTTCTATTAGTAAGAGTGGTACAGTGTATATTACTCAACAACCACGACAACAAAAATGGGCCAAACTCCAAAGAGAAAAAATACTCACTCACTTATTTGCTGTGAAGCGCTTAATCCAATGAGAGTCACAAGGAGGCAAATGCCTATCTCAGCCGGAACCCTAAACACCCTAAACAGCTCGCCATGCCATCACCGTCACACAAACATTCACACTCACACCTAGGGGCTATTTAGAACAGCAAATTAGCCTAATCTGTATGTATTTGGACTGTGGGAGGAAACCCTCGTAAACTCCCCGAATGCCCGGGACTGTAACACAGGAACTTCTTGCTGTGAGGTGGACGTGCTTACCACTACAGCACAATGCAACACCTAAAAAGATATACACTTTAAATGGCTCTGACAACAAATCATTGAACAGAATGGTCACTCATGAGGCCTGAACCACCATTTGCTTATTACAGCTCGTTGCTGCAGTAAAGTGTTGGGGGGGGGGGGGCATGCCATCACAAACCTGATAACAAGGTCCTAAATAGAAACAGAAGTGGAAGACAGTACCCAGTACTACAAGTGCAGAGATAAACAATTGGGACCTGAAATCTGATCCAAAAATGTATTATACATATGTTTTGCAATTTGGATTTTTGGCTTATTTTGTGGCCAAAAACATTGCAACATTTAATTATTGCTGAAAGAACATCATACCTTTTACACCTCAGCCATCACACTGCTGGGGCGCTGTCATTTTGACCTTGTCACAGTGACCTTAGTAAATTCTGTCCAGGATATTTCCTAGCTATTTCTCCAGAAGTACTTGGTGGATTATTCTGAAATTTTGCATACATGTTTCCAGTGGTGCATAGGCTTGTCAGTTTCTCTGTTTGACCTTGTAAAAATTAGATTGACCTTAAAAAATTTTTCCCTGGCTATTTCTCAAGAATTGGCAGGCAGCTGGGGGTTTCGCCATCTCTGATGACTATTTTATCCATTTCTGTTTACATTTGAACTAGAATTGAATAACTTCATGTGTTTATCAGTTTAAAGTTATTTGAACGTCTTGTACAATGAGTTCTAATGCTGCGCCTGTGCACAGAGACTGGATAGCCTAGAATCTAATCGGAGAGAATTCAGTGTTTTCATTAATAACAGATAAGAAAAACATTGCTCTAGTCTTATTTCTCAATAAACATGGTTGTGAAGGGGCATTTTGACTGATATGGTAGATGACCAACCACAAACCATTTCCTGTAGCCTGTCAGATTATGTCATGCACATACAACGCACATACAATGCTTTGTGCAAAACTTTAAATAACTTAGACACTCAAAAATGAGATTCAGTCTGCTGATATAGGACAAATGAAAGTGCATATACACAGAGGTCTTAAGGCCAATCAGGCTCCAGCTTTGAAAGATCGTGGCTAGAAAAGTGTACAAAGGAAATCACAAGCTCTAAGACTAAAATTTGGCCTATTATCAAGGACTCTTGCAGACTTTATATCCCTCTGTGGTTTGGCTCTGTCCTAACTCTATAATTTAATTTGTCCCAAATCATTGGCTCACACAATCTGTTCTTCTGGTTGTAGTGTACCCTCTGTGCCCTTCTGACTGCACGGGTGATAAGCTCAGTAGCGTTCTGCTCTAGCTCCTACGTGACTGCAATTTCCATCAAAGTTAAAGACATATCTTCTCTTTAATCTCCTCTTTTTCTCCATAATTAAGCAGGTCTCTCGCTTTTTATTCTGTCTTACTTACGTCCCTTGCTTAAAATTATGCCATTATTTTGACGTTTTGACAGTTATTCTATCGTTTATATACTTTATAGTGTAATGCGTCCTAAATGGGGCACCATGTTGGCGTAGTGGTTTGCATGCCTGCCTCACAGCAAGATGTACCTAGGTTCGAGTCTTGGGCTTAGCGAGGGCATGTCTGTATGGAGTTTGCATGTTCTCCCCATGCTAGTATGGGTTTCTTTTGGGTACTTCAGTTTTGTCCCATAGTCCAAAAACATGCTCATTAGGCTAAATGACTCTTCCAAATTTCCAAGAGTTGTGAGTGTGAATCAATGTGTGTGTTGCCCTGTAACGGAATGGCGAACTGGCCAGGAAGTACCAAGCCTTCACCCAGTGTCTGGCTCCAACCTGCCTGCCACCCTAATAGTAGGATTAAGAAGTTCGGCAAATGAGTGAAGAGGTGAATGCACTAATCTCGCAAGTGAAATTTGGCTCTGCATTTACCTCATCCAAAGTTACAGCATTTTGGGGTTAGGTGCCTTGCTCAAGGGCATTTCAGCCATGAAAATGGTGCTGCTAACAACCCCTGCCGCCACACATTTTTCCTGCCAGTTCGGTAATTGAAGTCCCAAAGCCACTTTTCTAACCATTAGGCCACGGCTGCCCCCAAAATTTGGGCTATGTTCTTCAAACAGCCATTACACAGCCCCTTTAAGCAAAGCTTTCTGATATAAAAGTACACAAAGTGTACAGAACGCTGTTTTTGTAAATACCTCCTGATTATTCTTTTGGTTCCGTGATGAGCCAGTGGCAGTTTGAAAAATCTTCAAAAGAAATCAGATGGGTGGAGGGTGTGTGATTAGTGAGATTAGTGATTTACATTCTGTGATGAGAGAAGGTTTTGTCACCTCGTATTGTTTCCATATTGCATTTTACACTGGAAAAAACAGGCAGGAAGTTGAGTCAAAGGAATTATTTCAGGTGATATCTTTATTTTTTTAAATTTATGCATTTGATCTGTTAGAATAGAAACTGTAATATTACCCCAAATACTGAAAAACCTCTCAAGGTCTCTTGACACAGTCAAACATGATCTATTGGAAAAGGTTCCACTTTTGGAATGTATTGGTATTATTTGGGATTTTTCATCCTAAATTATTTGGGACATCTCAGCCTTAAAAAAAAAATATATATATATATATATATATATATATATAATTTAATCTTAAGTGTGAAATGGGTACAATAGAAAAAAAAACTATTTTATACCATCATTATTGAATATGTTTCTGAATTTTATTTAAATCTCCTACCTGTTTATGTATTCCATCTATTTGAGTTCTGCCTTAGTTTATTTATGACACTGATGAATCATTCATCCACCCATCTCTTACTGTCTTGCCTTTCCTTTTTTTTTTGTCTCTCTTTCCCATTCCTTCTTTTATCATTTCAGAATTCTCTTGAAGCCTGAAACTTACACATGACCACTGGTAAGGCTTCCTGGCCAATTAGCACATGTGCACTCTGAAATGTGCACTCTGATTGAATTGTGTAGTCCTTTCCTCTATGTTGCCCTTGTTTGAGTTCGTTCAACTTCCCTCATTTGAGTCCTGCAAACGGATGAGCTTTCCATTTCTGTATGTGTTCTGTTTAATCCTCTTATCCATCTTGTATTTATTCTCCTTTATGGTTTCTACATAGCTCAGAAAAGTATAAGAAGCTGGCATTGCTGAAAGACGCCAACGGTCACCATTTAATAACCAATAATAGCGTAGCCAATAATAATTTGTATATGAGTATTATTTAAACACCAATTACTAATTAAACTAAGTAAGTTAATAGTAAAATTATTAAATTTGTGAAACCTTACTTTGCTGACCTGGTTCAATAAGCTGTCTTCAGTTAAACTTCAGTTTGCAGTTGGCAGTTTGCAGTTGGCTGTACCAATATTTTTGGTCGTATCGTTGGAGTGGCTAATACCAATTTTTTGCCAAAAATACCTTGATTCCATTTACGAACCATGTTTCCACCACTTTTGAGCAGAACCATTGTAATCAAGGATGTGTCAACAACAGAGGACGTTTCACAGTGTATACCAGAAGTAACCGGTGTTAGCAAGATTGCAAATCATATTGATTACCTACGAGCTTTGATTCTATTTTAATTTAATCTTTTGGTTCCAGCTGGGCACCAATTTTTCAGGATCCCAACCAGTTTATTTTTGATCAAAGGGCTCTAAACACTTCAACATTTGCCTCAGGAATCAGAACAGAACTAGTTCCCTGTTGCTGGAGAAAGGGGTAGGTGTGCCAAGTTGGTTGATGTTTAAAAAACTAGAATCACTGGACACTAAGTTTGCATTTGTCCCACGTTTCAGTGCAATGCAATACATCTTCTTTCTGCATAGGCAGAATGGAATTCATGTAACATTTATTTCAATCCACAATCAGGACTCCCTCTGCAGTTTCTGCTATTCAAGTAATGCCTCTGGTGTACTACATGCCATTTTGGCCAAGACTTATCTTGAGGTTTTGAGAAAATGTGGCAGGGGTGAACTGATTTTTGTCATAATTATCATCTGCATTTGCTAAACTGTTCACTCACATTTTCACCTGGGGCAATTTGGAAAAGCCAGTTAGCCTAATGTGCATGTCTTTGGACTGTGGGAGGAAACCAGTGTACTTGGAGGAAACCCCCACAAGCATTGGAAGAACATGTAAACTCCACCCAGAAATGCCTGAGCCCGGAACTCTTACAGGGGACCTTCTTGCTGTGAGCACAGTCAGTGTGACCCCTGTTACTTTTCAGTTTAGGAGCCAAAATGAAAACATTGAGAACAGCATAAAAAAATCAGATTTGGTAAATATATTGATTCAGAGCCCTTTGCTTGTTGTATAAACGTAGCCAAAGACATTCACTTTCTATCTGCATACATGACATTGAGCTTCAATCTCAGCAACAGGGCAACAATATGACATCATGACAAGCAATGTCTGCACTGAGACGTCTCACTTCTATGCAAACTAGGTATGACGTTAAAAGGGAAAACCCTAATAATTGATATGATTTCAGTTAATGCACTGAGGCCTGACATTTCATCAGTTCCCCACTCATAATTTTAATTCCTGTCTGCAATTTGTCCCTTTTTTCTGTTATACAAACAACAGTGAAAGAAAAGATTTGTGCCTCTTATTAAATATATATCAAGATTTCATGAAGCTCAGTAGAAAGATGTGGAGATAGTTCATTCCTCACATGACTGGATAAAGCTAATAAAGTTAGCTTGGTTTGCTAATCCATCCATAAATTTACTGTGAAGCGTAACACATAGGAAGGAATTCGCTCATTATATCCTACCAGGGTCAATGGGAGGCTGGAGTTTACCTCTGCCGACTCTGGGTGATGGCTGGGTACACCCTGAATAGCTCGCCAGTCCATCACAGGGCCAATACACACAACCATTCACACTCACTGTCACACGAGGCAGTTGGGAACAGCCAATTAGCCTAATGTTCATTTTGGACTGTGGGAGGAAACCAGAGTACCCCGAGGAAACCCTCACAAGCCGAGACTCAAACCAAGGAACTTTTTTGCTTTGAGGTGGATGTGCTAACCACTACGCCACCGTGCTATCGGCATGTAAATCAAACAATTTTTTTTCAACAACCTAGTTTCACACTGATGCTTACTGTAGCTTTAGAAACTACACTGGTGATTGAAACAAAACACTTGCACACAAGTCCTAAAAGTAGATAAGAACCCAGTAAAACAAATAAGACAAAATATCATAATTGGCCATTTATTTAGTAAGGAAAAACAATCCAATATTGAACAGGAACTCATTAAAGTAAATTACTGAAGGCAAGTGATCTGTTGATGCTCATCAGGCTGAATAAATTTATTTAATTTTTTTCAACCATCTCTTAAGAGTTACGATTCCACCAATACACAGTCAGACAAATGGAAGAAATTCAAGACCATGGTGAGGGCTGACAGCGACAAGTGGAAAACTCTTCATAGTTTTGAGAAAACATGGATTTTAACATTTGAGAACATTAAGAGTTTACATGTAAAATCAGTTTGGTCACTGTTTCTTTATACACCAGTATATTTGGGTAGCTAAACCACTTAAGAATCACCTCACTTATTTATTTGGATGTGATTCTTTTCAAAGTTGTAAAGTGAAGATATCCACTTGTTGGTATCAGCCCTCAAAATATACCCTTGCCAGGACAGGTCAACCAACAATGATTTAACCAACAAAAGTACAAAAATGTAATAGTAAAGGAGGTCCTTAAGGAACACAGTGTAAATTATAACCATCTACAGTTTTTATCACATAGAAAATGTTAATGGTTAATGTTAATGGTCATGTGTCCACCATCAGGAGAACACTGAGCAACAATTATGTGGATGGCAGGGTTACAAATAAAAAGCCACGGGGTCGCCGAACTTCTGCTAGTCTACAGCTTGCTAAAGATCACATGAGCAAATGAGAAGGCTATTGGAAAATTTTGATGGATGGATGAAATCAACATAGAATATTTTGTTTGAAATGAGAAGCATTATGATTAGAAACAGAAAGCATGGCATTTTATGATAAAAACCTTATTTTAAATAATAAGAAAATATGGTGTTGGTAGTATGTCATGGTTTGGGCCTGTTTTGCTTCACCTAGGCCAAGATGGCTGGCCCTCATTGTTGGAGCTATGAATTCTGAATTATACCACTGAATTCTGAAGAAAAACTTTTGAGAACTGTCCATGAACTGTGTGTCAAGAAAAAGAGGGCCAAGCAGCAAGACATTGAATCCCAAGTCATAAGTTGTTCAACTAAAATATGCTTAAACAATGAAGATAATATTTTGGAATGGCCAGGTCAAAGTTCTGACCTTAGTTTAATAGAAATCTTGTGTGAGCAGTTAATGTGAGGTAACCCACTAAATCCCCAGAGTTGAAACTGTGCAGTACTGATCAACAGTAAACAGGAAACATTTAGTCGCAGTTAATGCTGCATTTACGTACATCTGCCATTAACAGATATGTAATATTGTATTGTTTTCCTCAGCATTTAAATAAGTAAGAATTTTTATGTAATTTTTTAGCTGAGTTCTCTTTACTCACTCATTCACTCAATCATTTGTCGTATTGCTTAGCCCTCCTATTAGTACACAATATCGTAGAAAGGTTGTAGCCTGTCTCAGCCAACACTGGGTGAAGGCGGGTACACACTTAACAGTTCGCCAGACCATTGCAGGGCAAAAGACACACAACCATTTAGACTCATATCCAGACCCAGGGGAAAGAGCCAGTTAACTTTGGTAACAAGATGTCAAATTTGTTTCCAGAGGGGTTTGTACTACGCCAAGGCTGTCACTAGTTCTGTTCATAATATTTATGGATAGAATTTCTAGGCACAGCCAAGGCATTGAGGCGTTCTGGTTTGGTGGCCATAGGATTTTGTCTCTGCTTTTTGCAGATGACGTTGTCCTTTTGGCTTCATCGAACCGGGACCTCCAGCACTTGCTGGAGCGATTTGCAGCTGAGTGGGCGGACCGGTGCAACCTCTGCTGTAAAGAGGAGTTTGTACCGGTCCTTCGTAGTGAAGAAGGACTTGAGCCGGAAGGTTAAACTCTCAATTTACCAGTTAATTTATGTTCCTACCCTCACCTATGGTCACGAGCTTTGGGTAGTGACCGAAAGAACAAGATCGTGAATACCAGGAGCTGAAATTCCTTCGCAGGGTGAAGGGTCTGTCATCCGGGATGAGCTCGGAGTAGAACCGCTGCTCCTCCGCGTTGAGAGGAACCAGTTGAGGTGGCTCAGGCATCTGATTAGAATGCCACCTGAACACCTCCCTGGTATGGTGTTTCAGGCATGTCCAACCAGGAAAACACCCCGGGATCGACCCAGAACACACTGGAGGGACTACTTCTCTCAACTGGTATAAGAATGCCTCGGTGCCCCCAGAAGAGATCATGGATGTGGATGGGGAGAGGGACGATTGGGTCTCACTGATTAGGCTGCTGCCCCTGCGACCTGATCCCAGAACAAGCAGCAGAAAAAAAGAAGATGATGATGATGATGATAAAGCAGTTAATTTAATGTGCATGTCTTTGGATTATGAGAGGAAACCGGAGCACCCAGAGGAAACTCACACAAGCACAGGGAGAACACGCAAATTGTTTGAAATTCTGGGGCTGTTTTAGATCATATCTATTTAGAAATAGTGAAAAGACTCACAAACTTTTAAGCAGCGCTGCATATAATAGCTCTCGCTTTTTCTGATCAGTTCAACTGACACAAGTGATTTGTCACTTATTTTATGTAGATACTGTAGATTAAGATCATGGCACTTTATCTCTCTCTCTCTCTCTCTCTCTCTCTCCATCTTACTATCACTCATGAACTAGGTTTAATGTAACACTTTACTGTCAATGTAGTGTGGGACTCCATATAAATGATTGACACACAGTGTGTGTTTTTGAGTGAGTGAGGATGACCTTAACGCAAAAAATGGCATCTGTAAATAGTTATGAATTTCAGCGCTAAGTAAATCCAAGCAGATGTGAAAACGTTGAGGCGGCAACCAGCAGGACGCCTGATTCCGGACGAATAATGACTCGGGCTCGCGGCTTGTTTATATTGCACATTTGCTGTTGCTCCACTCCAAATGTGAGCCACTAAAATAACATCATAATGTCCGTAGATAATGTAAGCGGGCACGAATCATTAATAAGCTCCTGTATTATTCTTCATCTGCACTCTGTGTTTGAGTATATGCTTCTTTTTTTCTTGCAGTAACCCCCCCCAAAGCGTATTCATTCTTCCTCTGTTTTTCTTTCGCTCTCAGATCATGGGTGATTGGTGCCATCGCTCTACTGTGTCTGCTCGGACTGACGTGGGCTTTTGGTCTCATGTACATTAATGAGAACACGGTGATCATGGCCTACCTCTTCACCGTATTTAACTCCTTGCAAGGGATGTTCATCTTTATTTTCCACTGTATTCTGCAGAAGAAGGTAGGCAACACACACACACACAAAATAATACCTATGGTGTCTGCGTCATATGTTAGTTTACTGTCTATCTCTATGCTAATAATTATCCACATAATAAAACTTAATTAAATAATAAAATAACTACTATTGTGATTGAAGTGGATGTTTTGTGGAAGCAGGAATACAAGGACATGCTTTGTTGTGTTAAGCACATTAAGAGCCAGATTCAGTAAGACGGGCAAAATAGCACTTTGGTGCAATCCTAAAATAGCACTGAAAGGTATGGCCAGTTTTGTGGGTGTAAGGTAAAAGTGGGCACACAGTCTTTGTTTCTTTCAATTTCTGTAAACCAAGCATACATGTATAAATCAGAGACTCTGCGCTTGCTTAGAGTGAATGCCTTGTAGCCAGCCACGGCTCTACTGTAATCAGTCATGCCTCTATTGGAGACTTCACACTTACCAGCGCACTCTGTATGAACTTCATGTAGCGCTTCCTTTAAACTGACCAATCTTGTGTTACCTTACCCCAGTGAATGCAAAAAAAGCCTAAAGAGAACATTTCTGACCACGAGCCTGTGTACTGGCTTACAAAGAGCTGGTTTCATGGCGGGAATTGGCAGGGGACCAGATTGAGGAGGAAAGTGATGGGGAAAAAAAATTCCCATATGAAAACAGGTCTTGGCTTCAGTTGCACATTAATAAAGTTTTGAGTTTGCAGAGGCAGAGTTAGAAATTAAAACATGTCAAATCTCCCCCATCCTAGGTTGCTTAAAGTCCTATGGGGCGTGTGCACGGTTCGATTCCCCCATTGAGAAATACTTATGAAATGCTACAAATTTCCTGGCAGGTCATGTACAATTGGCTCGAACAGCTGCGCAAACATAACATGGCGTCCATCTTAACTCTGTTAAAAAGCAATTACAGCCTTATTATTGCAAGTACAAGAGGGAGTCTGGTTCTGATAAGCCACGTTAATGCTTGAATATGAAGAGGTTTTTGGATCCACTGATGCATTTTGAGTCCCTGACGCTTAATAACTCAATCGAGGGAGTGGGTTTGTGTGTGTTCGTATGTGCGCCGCCATGAGCTATTAATGCATTTATACCAATGGAAAGGTCAGCTTGCCTGCTAAAATTAAAGTCGCATAAATAGGATGTCTGTCTGGACACAACACTTAATTGTTCACAAACATACACACACACACACAACCTGCATATTTAGTAACAAAATATGTGTGTGTGTGTGTGCGTGTGTGTGTGTGTGTGTGTGTGTGTGTGTGTGTGTGTGTGTGTGTGTGTGTGTGTTATTTTCAGGTGCGTAAAGAGTATGGTAGGTGCCTTCGTACACACTGCTGCAGTGGGAAGAGTGTGGAGTCAACCATTTCAACCTCCACCAAGACCAGCACAGCACGGACACCTGGACGCTACTCTACAAACTCCCAGGTTTGACACACCCGAGGCTGATTATTTTCCAGCAACAACACCACCCAGAGTAGTTTACACTTCAGTAATCTGATAACAATTACATTTTGTCAGTTACACACATAAAACTACAGATTTGTTCCATTCATAACTCCACACAGAAACGCCCAAGTATTGAACCCAGGACCTTCTTACTGTGAGGTGGACGTGCTACTATGCCACTGTGCCACCATACAGGCATCACTAATAAAAAGAATTTTCAAATTTATTATTAATTTTTTAAATATGTAATATGGGGTGGCACAACGGTGTAGTGGTTAGGACATCCACTCACAACAAGAAGGTTCTGGGTTCAAGTCCTGGCTCAGGAATGTACTCCCCATGCTTGTGGAGGTTTCCTCAGGGTCTCCGGTCTCCACTCACAATCAAAAGAGATGCACATTAGGCTAACTGGCTGTCCCAAATTGCCCCCAGGTGTGAATGTGAGTATGAATAGTTCTCTATGTTTTTGGTTCTGTGATGACAAGCTGTTCAGTACCCCACTTTCACTTTTCAGTATCGGCTGAGACTCTAGTAGGATTAACCGGTTCAGCAAATTAGTGAGTGAGTGTATAATATGTAATTCTTTCCATTGTTTTAATTGCCAAATCGCTTGTTGGGGCCATGTTTCTTTTCACTAAGCCAAGCGCAATAGCTCGTTAAGGTCCATAAGGAGTCTTTTAACTGCAAACAAATTTGCATATGTGAAATTATGCAGTTATTTGTTTAGGAAATGCAAATTACAAGGTACATTAAAAAAATAATAAAATAAATTTTTTTATATATATATATATATATATATATATATATATATATATATATATATATAAATGAT
>JAOUQZ010000032.1:8504062-8516997 GCA_028564935.1 Neosilurus hyrtlii | reverse complement strand
TCTCTTTTTCTCTCTCTCTCTCTCTCTCTCTCTCTCTCTCTCTCTCTCTCTCTCTCTCTCTCTCTCTCTCTCTCTCTATGTTCATGCTGATGTGCAGCCTCCTACAGAGATTCAAGTATGACTCATTTTCTTTTCATTACCTACATCATCAGCTCACAGTTCTCTCTCTAGTCTTCTTTCCTTTCCTTTTCTGTCCTCTCCTCTTCCTGTCTCCACTTCTCTCCTCTCCTCTTCTATTCTTTTCTCTTGTCTTTGGGCCTGTTCTCATCACAGATAAAGAGAAAATGTTCTATTAAAGCTACAGTAGGATTTTCTTTTGGTTTAAAAATAAATAGAGAAATAAATAAAAACAACCTGATTTTTGAACTTGTGCTGACAGTCTTGTAATATTAATTCACTGTGACTGGAAGACAGCGCCGTGTCAAGAGTGTCGGCTCGGATTTGGTGTGAAATTTGTACGCATACGTCATACGTCATCTTAGATATGTCTTCATGCCCTAAATTTAGGCATGAATGAGGTGACAGACAGGGATATTACACTATAGGATTCAAAGGAAAAGGATTCACGACTAATACAGTTTTAATGTTTATTTGTTTTTGAATTTGGTGGGTAGTATGTTGAGCTTTTTACTCCCGAGCCTACAGGCTCACCAGAGCCGGAGCTTGTTCCGGTTTCTGTAGCGTCAAGCGACTAGGAGTTCGTCTCCTCCTGGATGGGACGCTAGTCCATCGCAGGTTACCTTCCCAGTATTTTTACTGGAACCCATTTATACTGCTGGTTGGACAGAGGTGCATTTGTGGTTAAATACTTGTCCAGGGACCTTAGCACAGTGGGGCTTTAACAGGAATTAGAACCCATGAGCTCTTGATCACCAATGTCCCTGAGAAAAGGATTCATGGCAAATAGAGTTTTATTATTATTTGTTTTCGAATTTGGTGCGAACATAGTGATTGATGGGTTAAAGTCCACCAGATTATCCATTCAATAAAAACTCTCAGCTGTAAAAGCATTATTTCTATATAAAATTTAATAACACTGCCTTATATTCTTAATATAATAATATACCATCTGATACAGTTCCTTAGATTTAAGGGGAGAAAGTGATGCTTTTCACTCTTGCCCTCTCACAATTTTTCATATCATGCACAGAATCTGTCACCATCTATTGGGATTTTAAGGCAACTCACAACATGAGTGGGCAGTAACAATAATACCATTCTATATTTAATACCTGACCGCCAGGTGTAATTTATTTTTGACAGTTTTATCAGTGGGAAAATGTCAAGTGTACGGAATATTGCGCTCATCCTGTTTGAAGGGATTGCTGCATCTAATGCAATAGCCCTGGAGATGTTCACAAGTGGGCGGCATGGTGACGTAGTGGTAGGCATGTCTGCCCCACAGCAAGAAGATTTGAGTCTCGGGCTCGGCGAGGGTGTTTCTGTGTGGAGTTTGCATGTATGCATGTATGGGTTTCCTCCTGGTACTCCGGTATCCTTCCACAGTCCAAAGAAATGCACATTAATCTAACTGACTGTTCCAAATTGCTCCTAGGTGTGAGTGTGAGTGGTTGTGTGTGTGTGTCGGGGCTGTGATAGTTTGGCGTACTGCTCAGGGTATGCTTAGGATTAATTAGTTGAATGAATGAATGTCTACAGTGTAGTGTAAGATTGCAATGGGGCAAACACTTTTCATTTCCACCAGAGCTCATACTGAGGCTGGTGAGTACATGTTAGACGTCTGGTTTGTTCAGTTGCTTATCAGGCAGGTGAAGTAATTGGTTAAAAGGAAAATGTGACCCGCTCCAGCATAATATGGTTTAAGTCACAAGGTAGTGTTTTGAGAAAGAGCTAAAGTAAGCTGAAATGTGTTACCTGGACAAAAATGCAATATCGCCAAAAATACATCCTTTAAAGCATAATCTTCCACATAACCAAGTTCAAATATCCATAAACACAATTTATCCATGCTAAAATACTTGTTTAAGGAAGGATTCCATGTCCAAGTTGTTGTAAACAATAGAAATTGTCTTACTTTTGTGATTGCTCAGGATATTTCCTTATTGCCCATATTCGGTACCAGAATACTCTACTTAATTATGGAATCCCAGAAGGATTCCCTGAATTATACAACGGTAAACCAATGAGAATGAGAAACAGACATGACTCGGTGGAAATAGAACTCATTTGTTGGGAAGACGCTAGGAAGACCGTGCTGATTGGTCGAAAGCCGAATTCGTTTAGTTTATGGATGTTACAGAGTTTCAAATGCAGATATTCAGAAACTGGTTCTGTAACTGTAATTCCTGATTAGCGACATACAAAGTGATTCAACTCAGTCCATTTTCCTGCTCTAATCATGTATTATACCTCATTTTGAAGCATATTCAATTCTCTCCATATATATCATTAGCTTAATATGTCAAATTTCCTACTTAATCCGTACTATGCTAGAGCAGTTCACAAATACAATCACTTGAGATCGTGTCGTTAATGATTCGTACCAAACTTTATCACACTGGAACTTACAATTTATATCCTGTAGCTTTAATATCATGTTATAAAGATGTCTTTTACATCAGAATGAAATATATTTAACATTTTGATGATTACTAAGTTTTGGTAAATATTTTTTATTTTTTCAGAGGGCATGCTGAACAATGCACGAGACGCCAGTGTTATGGACACTCTACCGCTCAATGGAAACCATGGCAACACCTACAGTGACTACCTCACATACGGCTCATCCTCACCAACTACACTCGAAAAGAAGATCTTGAAGGAGCTGACAGCCAACTACGCGTCCACATACCACCCCAGCAATAAGCTTGCCAACCACGTGGCAAATGGAGGCGTTCCTAGTCCGGGAAGTCCAGCAGGCATTACCCGTGACGATGAAAATGCGGCGGCTGTCGCCCTGGGAATCTCCAGAGAGGACGAGAGCAATGCTCGCACCGCCCTGAGCTTGGAGATCATCAGGGAGGAGTCTCAGGCACCTCTCCTCCCACCAAGACCTCCGCCTCAAGACGGCCACCCCCCATTACACACGTTCTCCACCCACCGGCGCCTTCCACAGGAGAATAATGAGAGTTTTTTTCCTCTACTGAAGAATGAGACACACTCATCTCATGTGCTCAGAGACTCATTATATACCAGCATGCCGACTCTCACCGACCACCCACATGGCACCAATGATATCAACGGCATCCACGACGAGGATGAAGATGAGGAGGACGAGGAGGAGGAAGATGAGGAAGAGGAGGAGGAAGAGGAGGAGGAGGAGGAGGAAGGGAGTGAGCTGCATTTGGCCAATGGGAAAGGAGTCATTACAGAAGCAGATGATGTATACTACAAGAGCATGCCTAACCTGGGCTCACACAATCACATACAGGAACTGCAGAGCTACTACCATATGGGTCGCGGAGGAAGTGACGGATTCATTGCGCCACCGGAAAAGGACGAGTCATCACCTGAAGAGCAGCCGCAAGACCCCTCACAATTGGTCACGAGCTTATAGGCACGTACACACACACATCTTGTGAGTGTGTGGGTGGGTGTGTGTGTGTGTGTGTGTGTGTGTGTGTGTGTGTGCGTGTGTTTGTGTAAAATGCAATGCACAAGGCATGGGAACCACTACCTACTGCACTGATTGATCCCTAGAGAATCTGATAGTGGATAGCTGACCTTTGACCAACCACCGACAGGATCCCAGAGTCAGTTAGCACTAGGAAAAAGGAACATGTAGTGAACCGTTCAGTTAGGAATTGTACCAACTACAACATATTCAGTGTGATTTATCAGATGTATCAGATGTACAAAACACAGGCTCTTTTTTGTGAAACCATCAGCCATTTTAAACCTGGGAAGGAACGTACTGATTGACACGGTGTGCATCAGTAGCCACGTATTCCAGTGTGACAGGTTATCTATTTCTCCGTCACTTGTCCTTTCACCAACTTTTGCCCAACTGCTCTCTGGCCATGAATCCTCTGGATGGTCCCTGTGTGAATAAAACAATAGACGAACTAGTTGCCATTTTAGATGATTATCTATGTTGATAGACACCGACCTGGACCTTGAACTTGTTCTGAACTCTAATCCTCTACCCACAATCCCTTCGAAACTCCGGGTGATGATCCTTTGCTGCACACATTCCTTCCTTCCTGTTTAACACTGATTACTGTTGTATATCAAGAATCACTTCACAACAAAGCATCTAATCCTTAAGACTTCAGGACGCCTCGTTTTCTTACTTTTATTTTTCAGTAATATCAGTTATCGAGAGGTAATACGCACTAATACCTAAAGATACGGGATTTCTATGTAAAATGTACAGAAGCCCTTTGCATCACATATCACGTACAACTCATAGTTTTGATAATAATACGTCGTACCCACCCCACCCCCCCTTGCGTATGTGTAGAAGTAGACCAATTCAAAAACTGTGCTGGATCTCTGCACATTTACTACTAGGAGCGACCCTATAATACACACACACACACACACACACATACACACATACACATTCACAAAGTTGTATTTTTTAGCCATTATCCAGTCTGATTTTAATTTCAATGCATAACATATCATCGGTTTTACCCAAAAAGAAAAAATCTACGACTTTCAGACCTGCAGGTTAAAGGCGCCCATTCACTAGTGAATATCCGTTGTGTTTATCTTCCATTGTCCCTTCATTTTGCCTAAATACAAAGGTTTCTTGGTGAAACAACCCCAGCTCACGTGCTAAGTATCTCTTATTCACCTCTTGTATATCTTGTTCTGGTTCTGTGTCTGTTGACAATAAGAATAACAAGGCTGCATGACTGGAGGAGCCATCTTGCCCACACGCAATGCAGAAAAAGTCTCAGATCAAGTGGTAAAAAACAGAAGGTATATGATCTCAAGAGAAAATAAAAAGATGGCGATGTTAACTAACATCATGGCGCCCGGTGCAGGGGTCGTTGATTCTTGCAAACAGGAGTAAGCAGATTGTTTCAGAAAGTCACTGGGGTTGATTCAGTTTTATTTCCTAGAGACAACCCTATGTTTTATGTTTATTCATTATATCTGGGAAAGGGAATGGGCCTCTTTAAATGTGAACCTTTTTTTAACATGTTCCAATGATCATAGATTTAAATGAGGAACAGTAAGAGGTCACCAGATACTCTACATCCACGTCTACTAGTGTCTAATACATATATTTAGCTTTCAGGTCTTTCTTATTGTGTGTAGGGCCTCAGAAATTCTACTGATTGGAATAAATGTAAATGTAAGTAAAAACAACAACAATAAAACCCCAAGCTTTTAAGATGTGATGTTGCCTAAGACAAAATCAACATGGACCCATGGGGCTGTTTACTCTTTCTTGACTTCCTGTAGCCTGCACATCTACTTCTTTTCTTCCCCTAAGAAACATGACTGCATATTTATCCCCACAAGGTGCTTTATCGGATCTGAATTGTTGAATCATTGAGGAGAGATTTTAAAAATCAAATCGGCACTGAAACCTTTTTTTATTACTATTATTATTATTATTACCATCAATATTGTTAATATGATATCTATGGAATTATTATTTATTCTTTTCATATGCATTCGAAATTGAATGAGCTCATAACTAATATTTGTTGTAACAGTGAAAGTTGTTTGCCAACAAATAAAATGATTGAATTGATATTTAGGAGATTTTTTTTTTTGGCAGTGGTGAGATGGAGTTTGTGGGTTTGTACATATTATAATGCATAGAGCTCATAGAAAACATTATTTTATTCATTCAACCTTCATTTATGCTACCACGGTTGCATGGAGGCTAGAGCCTATCTCAGCCGACTCTGGGTGAAGGCAGGGTACCGGTACTCCCGAAACAGCTCACCAGTCCAACGCAGACCAAGACCCACATATTAATCACACTAACACTTACACCTCGGGGCAATTTGGAACAGCAAGTGCAGTGTGCATGTCTTTGGACTGTGTGAGAAAACAGGAGTACCTGGAGGAAACCTCATGGAGAACAGCCAAATATAAAAATGGGGATTTCAACCTTAGAATTAGGGGAATTTCTAAACACTAGCTAAAACTAGTACTAAAACTAAGCCCCAATTACGCTCAGGTGAAGACCATGAAAATGTGCTGCATCCTGAAAATTAAAATAACAGAATAATGTGTAGTTTTCATGTTCTTATGACCTTGCTACATCCATGTCAGGTTCTCACAGCGTCTACCATATTCCCACAAATTGTTTACCACATTTAAGAAGTTCTTGTTGAAAATCTTCTTCTGAAACTGATGCCAGTTGGTGGTGGTATCCTTGTTGCAGCAAGTTGTTAAAATTATTACAGTTAAAAATTGTCATTTCATACTACAGTACATGAGGACAAAAATCTTAAAGCTGCATATAAATAGCTTTTGGCAGACTGTCAGCAAGGAATTCTGTATACAGGACTCATGTGTTTGACTGATCAGAGCAACAGCATACCCAGGCATAATATAGCACACGGCACCATGCAGAATCATAGACTGTAACGGTTACATAAATGTATGCGACTTGCATTTCGATTTATTATTTTTTTGTATTTTAACACTTTCATTTTATTCTTTTTGTATGTTCTCTATGTCAGAAAAATACTGTCACAGTCAGTTATTAACTCTTTCATGCCCTGTGTATACAGTTCTGCCGTAACTGGATAAACTAAGTCAGTCAAATTTTCATCATAATTGAGTTAGGACCATTTTTGGTGCAAGGTTTTACCTCTTCATAAACTACATTAATATTACTAAAATATACAAACTTCCAAGATATTGATCAGAAGATGCTTGTAAGTCACATTTTGCATATTGATGATCAGGAAAACCTGGTTCAGTTATTTATGTCATATGGTCATAAGGTCATTTTCTAGAAATTGTCTAGAAACTTCAGTGTGACTTACTAGGTTTTCCCAGACTGGGACAGAGTGTCATCCTAGCTCATTTCTAGAAAAATGAAAAAACAAATAAAAAAAAAGAAAAAAACAACAACTGTGGGATATAGATTTTAGATTTTTAATAATAATAATAATAATAATAAAAATAATGAATCAGAATTATTGTTTGTTTGGGACATTGTTTATGGTGAATATGGTATTTTATGATTTCAGATGATTATTTGTTTAAATAGAAATCGTATAAGCACTTAATCCTATCCCCGCGACCCTAATTAGGATTAAGCAGTTCAGAAAATGAATGAATGAACTTAATCCTATTCGGGTCGTGGGAGGGCTGAAGCCTATCTCAGCCGAAGGTGGGGTACACCCTGAACAGCTTTCCAGACAATCAGAGGGCCAATGCACGCACAACCATTCACACTCACATCTAGGGGCAATTTGGAGCTGACAATCAGCCTTATGTGTATGTCTTTGTACTGTCGGTAGAAACTGGAAAACCTGGAGGAAACCCACGCAAACATGGGAAGAACAAGAACCGAGCCCAGGAATCAAAACCTGAGTTATATCCCATAAAGTATGTCCCATACAATCAGTAACCTTGTTCTAATATCACAATCTAAATAACTGTGTCTTAAATCCAATGGTTGATTTTTTTTTTTAAATAACCAAGATGTGACTTGTTAGGCTGTTCTAGTCCAGTTATGGATTTTTTTAATAGATGTAATTCACCTCCAAATTACTTGGGTATCCAGACCTTAAGAATAATTATCATGATTTTGTCAGCTCCACTTTGACTTTTGTTGCTATTATAATTATTATTATTATTATTATTATTATTATTATTATTATTTTGTCAAGACCTTTTCTTAGTATTTTGATCAACATTAAATATGTTAAAAGAATGGAAAAAAATAATATTAATATATTTTTTTTAAAAATACATTCGATTTCATTATTCCAGGTATAATTACTACACTAATAGAATTTTTTGTCAAACTTTTGTTATTTGTACATGCTGTGACTGATGGATTGGTCATGTTCACTTGCCTGCATGTGTGTGTGGTGCCATGTGATGGACTGGTACCCATGGAGTGTGTACACCCACCTTATTCCAACCGTTCCTGGAATAGTCTTTGGGTTAATCAGTACTCTCAGTGTAGCATGAAGATACTGAAGATGAATGAATGAATAAAATTGCCAACACGAGGTAGAGTTAATCGAATTGGCATGCCTTTTTTAGTGCAAGAACTGCTCTGATGAAATAGATAGAAATAATTATGCAGCTGATGGTACTTTAAGTCAGATTCTAAACCACTACCTCTCTGAGAGGTTCAGAGGTACATTATTCCAGAAATACTATTTCTTACTATTACTTAAAATGGTTATGCATGTCAAGGAAGTACAATCAACTGAGGAAAGTTTGAGCCCGCCCACTTTTCTTGATAGGCAGGTGACAAAACCATAACCAAAAAGGTCTTTGAAAAAATTTTATTATATGGGGGGAGGGGGGGCATGGAGAAATATTATATTATAACAAGGTTTTTTTTTTTTTTTTTTTTTTGGAATTGTCTCTTTTATTGCTATCTCCGCCACAAAAATGGAGTTGTGGCAGATGTATTGTAATCACTGACATTTGATTGTCCGTCCATCTGTCCATTTATTTCTTTGTTAGTTTGTCTGTAAACAAAATCCTGACACCACCTATGCACGGATTTTAACCAAACTTGGTGGGGACACTACCCTACCTGAATCCCAGAGATAATTAGATTTTTGGAATGTCATGGTCAAAGGAGAAAGTCACATGGTCACAAAGTTTTGGAGACAGACAGCTTATAACTTCAAACATTTAGACCTTCAAATTATAATGTCAAATGCTAATAGACATTCTATTACTATGGAACACTAATAGGAAACCATATGTGACCCTCCAGCACCAAGCCAGTCGCATGTGTCAAAAAAATGAGATTTTTTGTGTTTATAAGAACGAAGATAAAATAAGCTTTCCAAATTTCCAAAATAAAATCCTTACCAGTATATAGTTCTGTAAAAGTCATTGATATGAAATTTAAAACAAATATTTATCCCTTTGAAATCCTCATTTACACAAAGCCTCATGGATATATTGAACTTGTATAATTCCTACCACCACAGCCAAGAGTGAAATCAAGAGCAGGTTCATCATCAGGTCAACTGGATCAAATTCATCCTCTAAACTGGATTCTCCACTGCCAGGCTCTGAACGCACACTTTCTTCATCCTCTTTCCATGATTGTGGGACATAAAGTTGATAAATGTGCAGTGCAAATGTGCAATTAAGTAATCTCACAACCTGTCTCCATATAAAAATGAGCTGCTGTGAGCATGTGCTGTAGGGGAAAGGGTTTGTGTATACCAAAGGAAGTTTCTTTGTATTGAAGGAAGTTTGAAAACCTTTTTTAAAAAATTAGTTTAAGGTGGACCTTCAAAACAGAGTAGGCCATTGAGTTGCCATCAGTGTGTTTCTGCCCTGCAGTGGACTGGTGAGCTGTCCAGGGTGCACTCTGCCCTCGCCCAGAGTCGGCTGAGATGGCGGCCAATGAAATGAAATTTGAAACAATGAAATTTACCTGGAAAAAAGTTTCTTTTGAAGAATCTGATAATGTGGTCAGTGCCCCTTAACCATTCCATAATTAAAAAAGGAGAAATAATTGAGGTTTCCGTTTACCACCAGGTAAATTTCGCTGTTTTAAAACAAAAGAGGTTAAGTGGACTTACTGGGTTTTTCATCTGAACTTTTCCTATGGACTTTTAGATGAGATTACTTTTGACCTTGAGTGACTGTGACCAGCCACTGTATGTTATAAAACCTGCAAACGAGAGGTTTCTCACTAATTTGGTCACATTCACATACTATAAAACATATCCTAAGACACATGGGTAATGTATTTGCTCTACATCATTTATTCCCTTCTAGTTATTATTAAGTTTAGTGGTGTCAGTGCTGATATATATATATATATATATTTATATATATATATACACACACACACACACACACACACACACACACACACACACACACACACACACACACACTCACACAGTGACATATTAAAATATATAGTACATAGACACTTTTTAAAAGATAGGTATATTGATAAACATATACACACTCGCCAAGCTGATGAAGATACCTGCCAGCAGTTCTCTGACTTCTCATTAGTTGGCATTTGGCTTGTCAGGTCAAAGACACCTGTCAGAGAAACCAGGTCAACCCAAGCTGGGTGGTGTTGAGTTCTTTCCTTTGCTGGTAAATTGTACAAATCACTCTGTTGACTGTGGCAAGAGGAATCCCAAGGTTTTGCTGGATAAATCCACCTTCAGGCTGATTCATAATACGCCCTCTTTGAAACTGTTTTGCTCCTGGTGTTTGCAGAATGGATAGTTGCTGTAAACAATTTATATACTGTAATCTAAAATAAAATAATAATAATATGTTATCCAGTTTCAATTTTGATATATCTCTGTACCATAACGCCACAATACTACTGTTCATACCTTTTTATGAGGGTATTTAATTTCAGATTTTTTTTATACCTTTACATTACATTATAAGCCCATTATATAATATTATAAGTACATTTTATGTGTTAGAATTCACAGAAAATTATTAAAAAGTGCTTAGTAGGTAAAATTGTTACTAACAGTTCTAAGCCTAAATAAAAATGTATCTATAAATAAAAAATTCTATCTATAATTAGAAACTTATCAAAGGTTAAGATGATAATATTAACCACTCAACGGCTTTCAATTTGAGTAACGACTTTAATTATAAATCAACATTTTTAACCACTCCATGTCCATGCGGTGTGTTCATGCATTTCAATAAGGACCTTAATGAATTACATGAATTACATATTTGCCTGGGCAAGAAGTGTAAACATGCTGTAATTACAAATCATTGATTACCATGTCTCACCATGCAAACACACATACAGTCTGCAAACACACACAAATGTCAGTCAGTCATGTGCAGATGTGTATGTGTGTTTCTGAAAATGCTCTAGACAAAATGGTACGGCATTCATGAATATTTAACAGTAATTTTGACAGACGCTTGAGTCTTCTGAGAAGAATTCTCCCATCAAAAAAAAAAAGAAGTAAGGAGCTACACGGCATTCTCCCGAGGTCCATCCTGCCTTTGACTTGTGAGTGTGTGCGTGTGGGTTTTGTATGCACCACGATGGCACATTTTGAAGAGTTGAAGGCCTTTGAGACACGAGTCATTTCACAATCTGCCTCACATATCCATCCAGAAAAAGAAAGGGCATCATCTTTAGGGAAAATCAAAATCTCGACAATTGTGGAAGGAAAGGAATTGGGCAAGTGCTGACGTAGGAGCTGTATGTGAATGAACAGAAACTACTGGGTTTCTTGATTTATTGATTTATTCGCTGAACCGCTTAGTTATACTAGGGTTATAGGAGGGTCGGGGTGGGGGTTGCTGGAGCATATGTCTGCCGACTCTGGGGTACACCCTGAACAGCTCGCCAGTCCATCACAGGCACAACACACGTAACCATTCCCACTCACAACCAAATGGACTCCTGTTTTAACACATCATCCTCACTAACTTTATTTATTATATGGCAAACACAGTGTGGGCACTCTAATTGGTTGACACACAAGCAATAACTTATAATATTATCCGGGACCAGTGTGTATCACCCTGCATCTTAGCCATAATCTAGCTGCACTGTGCGCTATGATCTTTAGCAGCTTCTAGTGGAGGGGAAACAAGCTGAAAGCTACCTGTCACGAATGCATATTGAGATGAGGAGATTATTGTGGCCTGGCATCCCAACACAACTGAAAACACAAGCAAGTTAGCATACCATGCATGCAGCAAGAAAACACAAAATACAGGAATGCACTGAAGACCAGAAAATTAGAACACAACAAATAAAACCAAGTCTGATGAAAGGCGTAACGCTCCACACGTTTTAGCGATTTAGGTAGAGAGCTTAAATCCACTTCCTGATTGCGTCTGCGAATGCCCGAATCCCTCACAGACATGAACAAAGACTCCTTGCTCAGAAGCAGGAAAACAACAGCACCTGAAGTAAATTTAATATGGCCACATATAATAAACTGCTTATTAACCTTGTTTGCTCGGTCTCACTATCACTCTGTCTATACTTATGGACCTCAGGCTGCAATTTCTTTATACGGACCTCACGTACAGTTAATAAGCAGTTTTTACTTCATTAGTATTTATTGCATGCATGTATACTTAATTTTCTTATTTACATTCATAAATTATTTATGCAGTTCCAGAACATTGTAATAACTCCAGATTAATCTTATCACAATGATATATTATTCTCATCACTCATGCATTTGCTGAACTGCTTAATCATACTAGGTGCACAGGGAGGCTGGAGCCTATCTCAGCCAACACTGGGTGAAGGTGTACCCTGAACAGTTCACAAGTCCATCACAGGCCAACACACACACACATAAATATTCACCCTCACCACTAGGGTCAATTTCAATATGTTGAAATTACTATCACCCAATGCCTAATATACAGGCTCTAGGTACCTCATCACCAGAAGAGAGAAAGTCCAACCGTCTGGACAGCTGAAAACATGTGAGAACTACATCCAGGTTAATTGACTAGCTCGTCATATAGTTCAGAATATAAGTTTTGAAATCGATTAGTGCTGTCCAAAAAAATAAATAAATATCTTTCACACATCTTATGTCCTCTAGCCAAAGGAGAGATGAAGCATACTTTATATTTGAAGCATGATAAGGTTATCAGAGTTTATTAAATGACTGCACAAACAACCAAGGACATCTAATCCTGCTTATCTTTAGTCACTGAACACAAAAGATAAGAAAGCTCAAGCTTGTTCTTTATTCGCTTCTCCTTTGATAAGCTCAACTGAGTATTATTGCTCTCTCTCTCTCTCTCTCTCTCTCTCTCTCTCTCTCTCTCTCTCTATATATATATATATATATATATATATA
>JAOUQZ010000032.1:8458256-8487368 GCA_028564935.1 Neosilurus hyrtlii | reverse complement strand
CACACACACACACACACACACACACACACGCACACACACGCACACACACGCACACACACGCACACACACGCACACACTAGTCTGTCTTACACACTGTAAGAAAATATGAAATGTTCATGACTATTTGCCCCACATACAGAATGACCCATATTTGTCTCAGTAGATTATGCTTAGAAGATCTGATGGGTTCCTCCTACTGTTAGATTAGATTAATCTGATAAAATTTTAATTACTGAGTCTTGTTTATATAGGGGTCTGGCTTCCCCCAGGGGTTCAAGCTTCGCATGGGGTCAGGATTTAAAAAAAAAAAAATTCAGTCTGCATTGGAATTAAAACACACACACACACACACACACACACACACACACACACACATACATATATATAGATATATAGATATACCCACTTTTAGGGCCACAATGAAGCTGGTGCCTATCCCAGCAGACACTGGGTCAAAGCAGGATAAACAACATGCTTCAACAGCTCAGCATGCCATCACTGAGCCAACACACACAAGTCCTGGATTTGTGTCCCGGTGAGGCGTTTCTGTGTGCTGCTTGCATGCTCTTCTCCTTGTACTCTGGTTTTCTTTCACAGACCAAAGTACATGTACATTAGGCTAATTGGCTGTTCTAAATTGCCCCTAGGTGTGAGTGCAATTGTAAACCGGCAAGCAGTTCAGGGTGTACCCTGCCTTTGCCCAGAGTTGGCTGAGATAGGCTTCAGCCACCCAGCAACCCTAGCAGGAATAATGTAAATATATGCTGACTCAAGCTTCCAATGCAACATTAAATATTTTGTAATGTTTTTATAGGAAATAAAAGCTTCAATTAATTAATTTAAATTCATTCATTTACAACCATTCATATTTGCTTAAAGGAAGCAAGTTTATGCAACTGTTTGTGTGCAATGGGCATGAGCATACATGGGCTAGAAAGCTCTCAGATGGGACAGGGTCCTGTTTTCTGACGACTTACATTTCAATTTGAGTGTTACTTCCCATAGAACGTGGGTTCGGCTTAGGTGTGGGGAGCGTTATACGGATACTAATGTTCTGGAGCAAGACCACTAGGGTGGACCGGGTGTCATGATTTGGGGTGACCTGAATACATATCGATACTGAGATGAAATTCTAGCTCCAGGTGTTCCTCATTTTGTCACTCAGTATCGGTTAACTCTCCAGCACAATGACGTGAGACCATACTCACCAGGATCTGCCAGGAGCATCTGGGGCAGAGCAACGCTTGGTTTCTTTACAGATCTAAATCTGGCATTTCAGTATTGTGTAAGAAGTTCGAGTCGGTATGTATATATATATACACACACAGATCAACCATAACCTTAAAAACCATTATGAACACTGACACGTGAAGTAAATAACATTAATTATCTCATTACAGTATCTCCTGCCAAGGAGTGGCACAGATTAGGCAGAAAGTGAACAGTCAGTTCTTGAAGTTGATGCGTTGGAAGAAAAAAAATGGGCAAGTGTAAGGATCTGAATGACTTCAACAAGGGCCAGATTGTGATGCTAAACAACTGCGTCTGCATCCACCTCCAAAATATCAGGTCTTGTGGGCTGTTCCTGGGGTGCAGTGGTACATATCTACTAAGGATGGTCCAAAGAAGGATATCTACTGAGCTGGCAAGAGTGTCATGGTTGCCCTAGGCTCACTGATGCATATGGGGAGTGAAGGCTGGTACATCTGGTCTGATCTCACAGAAGAACTACTGTAGCACAAACTGCTGAAACTGTTGATGCTGGTTATGATAGAAAGGAGTCAGAATATACAGACAGTCCATTTAAGCTTGCTGCATAATGGGCTGCCTAGCACAGACCAGTCAAGTGGTGTTAATGTCATGGCTAATTGGTTTGTAAACCTCTGTGAGTCTTGATAAATTAGCTATTGTAGACATTAATTAATATTATATTAAACTGAGTAGATCTGATTATTTATTCATTCATTTGCCAAACCATTTAATACTACTAGGGTTGCGGGGAGGTTGGAGCCTCTCTCAGCCTACTCTGGGCTGATAGGATACACAATAAATAGCTCACCCATCCAGTTCGCCAGGCCAACACACACACACACATAACCATTTGCACTCACATTGACATGTAGGGATAATTTGGAATGCCCATTTAGCCTAATGTGACTGTATTTGGACTGTTGGAGGAAACCAGAGTACCCAGAGGAAACATATGCAAGCATGAAGAGGACCACAAACACCCTTGCTTAGCATGACACTACAGTAGAGCCGTGAAGTTAATTTCACTGGTCCCTGGCTACGAACCATTTAGCTACAAACTCCTGATCCATACAAGATGCAAAATATGTTCTTTCCCCAGTTTCCTAATCATTTAAGTCACTTTGTTTTATCGCGGCAAACAAACGTTTTTAATTTTCAAAATGCATTTAGCATATAAAGGGGTGCATTAAGTAAAAAGAGTTTTTAAAGACTTTTATTTCATTACTCAAACTCAATTTCATTTAAAATTAATTTAATTGTGAAAGCAATATTTATTTGTTTTAGCAGACCTTTTTCATCCAAAGGGATTTTCAAGTAATCGAACGAGAGTGTTTAGTCAAAAATCAAGCATGACACAGTTGTGGGAGTAACACTGAGACCGATGGATAAACAGAAAGCCTGGAGTATGTGTTAGAAGTCAGGAGTGTATTTAGAACACACACTACCCTTGTGGAAATCACTTGTGAGGTTCTATAAAAAACGTAAGTGCATTGCAAAAGACAATACACAGACAAATGTTCCTTCACACTTAAAGGGAGCTGTGAGAGGGTCTGCAGGCATTTAGCTCTGTGAGAGGGTCTGCAGAGCGATAAATGCTGGACATGTCATCCTACATTTCTTTATCATCAAATAAAAAGTATATGGCGGCACAATGGCGCTGTGGTTATCACATCTGCCTCACAGCAGGAAGGACTGGGTTTGATTTCTGGGCATGGGCATTTCAGTGTGGAGTTTGCATGTTCTCCCTGTGCTTGCATGGGTGTTTTCCAGGTACTCCGGTTTCCTACCGCGGTCCAAAAACATGCACAGTAGGCTAATTGGCTGTTCCAAATCGCACCTAGGTGTGTGTGAGTGTGAATGGCTGTGTGTATTTTGGCCCTGTGATGGCCTGGTGAGCTGTTCAGAGCATACCCCGCCCACACCCAGAGTTGGCTGAGATGGGCGCCCCTAATTAGGATTAAACAGCTTAGAAAATGACTAAATGAATGAATAAAACGTATATCTGACACACACATTATCACATAGTTCCTGGAATTAACTTCATACCTGGTTGAAACATGTAAACACAAAAATGCTTTATTTGTGACTTGACGGTGCCCTCAGACAATCAGGTGTCCACAACCCACTATGTAAAAAACCATGCAGGTACAGGTGAACAGCTTCATGTTAATGTTCACCTTAGAATGGGGAAAGATGTGAAGGGTGTCATGGTCATAGACCACTACTAATCAGGGAGGAGCAGGAGCAGCATGTGCCCCCTCCATGACACGTAATCCTTACAAGCTGCTATGCATGCATATTCCGGCGGGAAAGCAATATCAGCCTCCTTGAATGCATGAGCTCACAGACGCCCATGATTGGCTGGTGATAACTTTAAGTGGCAGGGAGGTGAGCATATACCATCCCACCCTGTCCTCCCATCTACACCCGGTTGCGTATAGCTGTGTGCATCAACCTGAATTTCCAAGATAATTGTACCACGCCTTTTCCGATGCGCCACTCAGGAGCCAGATCCCCGGGTATTTTTAAGCTACCAGGAAGACTAACACAAATAACCACCCTTTATATCCACAGGAAGCAGAAAAGCACCTCCGAATGCACATGTTGTTCTGATACAGCAGCAGAGGATGGTGTTATGTTCTAATCCTGTCTGGGAAGAATAGAAGTCTGCAGCTGCAGTGAAGTTTGGACAGTAGACTCAGAACAAACAGATATTTGCATAAAGATTTGCATGCTTTCTGGCTTTTCTGTAACGGATCCAGTGATAAAAGCTGTGTTTATTTGTCTTTCGTCGCATTAATTTCAAGCAAGACAGAATAAAAAAGTCTTGCTTTACAGATTTTTTTCCATAACTATGAACGTAGCTATAAATAGATCTAAAACACTGGGTTGTTTTTATAATGAATACATTATTGCGACTTTCTTGTAATAAATTGCTGTGGTGTGTGCCGCTATAGGAAAATAATCATCTTTGTTGTGGTAAGTGTGATTCCATTTTGCATCAGGCCACATCACACCACCCTTAACTAATTTATCCATTACTTTCTCACTGTGCATACTATTTCCATGGGGGTGGATCGTGCAATTGTTTTATTTTTTATTCCTTCCATCCTTCACTCTGATTTTTAAACCTTGTCCTGTCAGCAAGTGTTTCACCGACAATTGGTTGAACCCAGTTGGTTGAGCTCAGCTAAAATATCTGGTACAACTTCATGGTATGGTATAAAATGCTTATTATTGCAAATTCAAAAGGATAATGAACTCTGAGCTGAGAGGAATATTGTTGTTTTATTTGCACACCCTTCCAGTAGATAAAGCAAGTAATATATTGTATATTTACCCCAAGTCTGCTTTGTTGTTTTTGCCTAAAGCAAGCAACAAAAAAAATCTAATAACTGCATAGTCTGTAGTCGACAAACCCATGTTCCTTTGCATGAATCTGATGGAAGGATTTCAGGAATACATTATAGTCCCTGATATCCATAAAAGCACTGAGCATTGTTGTTAGCATTTTTACCTATATATATATCTTTTTTATCCCATATTTTATCCCATATGTATATTTTATTTTATTCTATATGTTTTCTTATTGCATTTTATATTTATATTTATATGACCTTTAAAAGCCTTAACTGACTCTTAAATCCTTTAAAAAAATTATTTATTGTTCTTTTCTTCTTATTGCTTTGATAGTTTATTCTTACATCCTGGACAGTCATACTAAGCATTTCACTACATATTGTACTGTGTATAATTTGTATGTGACAAATAAAATGTGAATTTGAATTTGAATACCCCTTCAAGCCTGCAATTTGTTCATTCATTTGCCAAACCATTTTATCCGGGCAAGGGCGGGGTGCAGCCTGAACACCTCGCCAATCCATTGCAGGGCCAATACACACCATTCGCACCCACCTAGGGGCAATTTGGAAGAGCCAATAAGCCTAATGTGCATGTCTTTGGACTCTTCGCAAACATGGGGAGAACATGCAAACTCTATACAGAAACCCCCTTGCTGAGCCCAGGACTCAAACCAGGACCTTTGTGCTGTAAGGTGGACATGCTAACCACAACACCACTGTCCTGCCCGGCTACAATTTATCAACACTACACACTGGACAGTTTAGGTGTGAAGATGCGTATGTCTCAAAGCTCGTATTATTACATTTTAGTGTTGTCATTACGTCACCTATGATCTCTATCAAATGTCTTGTAGATGATGTGAAAAATGCTTTCCTTGGCATGACCATCCAATTTGCATCAATTTCGTTTGTATTAGTATAAAATAGTACAAAAGTTTGTATTATTTTTGATGTTGTTGAAGATGTATTCTGTAAACGAGGCCAAATTGCATTTAATTTTTATTTAGTTTACTTTCTAAACTTGTTTTGAGTATCTGCTTGCGAACAGTGTGACACATAATGAGCCAGTTTAATAAACATTGCAGCAAAGACAGTCAGAATTCTTACTGATGTTTAAAACCACTGTTAGCTCAGTATGATTTTATTTACAGCTTTGATCAAGTTGTTGGATGGACCATAGTACCATAACAACTTTCACCTCATCGATTTGGTTTGACTTTGCAATGGCCTGCCGAGCTGTCCAGGGTGTGCTCTGCCTTCACCCAGAGTCAGCTGCGATGGGCGCCAGCCTCCCCCGCGACCCTAATTAGGATTAATCGGGTCCGAAAATGATGAATCAATGAACGATTCGGTTTGTAATCAGATTTTAACAGACTTTCCAGCACCGTCACTTTATGATCACAGTGAAGCGTTTATACACTCTGTATAGACAACAGAGGACAATGTTTTACAAATCTACAGTGACCAAACATTAAAGACATTAAAAACAAGAAATATAGCCAAGAGTACACAGCTGAAAGAATTATTCACTACTTATTTCTACAGTAGCTTTAGCAGAGATCAGTGGAATTTAGAGTAGAATCACCTTTGGGGGTAAAGACATACAGAATCAATCTATCTGGCATATATACAAAATTTAAACATTGACGACCTTGATGACATGACCACGACACCTGGTCCATCACACCAAAATGTGGGTCTAACTTAAACAGTTAGCCAAAATGTTGAAAGCACTCTGTTGTTTATAAAGTCTATACAGTATTCCATCGAATCCATATGGGGGTGGCGTGGTGGCATATTGGTTAGCATGTTCGCCTCAAGACAAGAAGGCCTTAGATTTGAGACCCAGGCTTGTAAATGGCATTTTTGTGTGGAGTTTGCATGTTCCTCTAATGCTTGTCTGGGTTTCTTCCAGTAACTCTGGTTTCCTCCCACAGTCCAAAAGCATGCACTTTAAGCTTTTCAATTTGTCCCTAGATATGAGTATGAATGGCTATGTGTGTGGCCCTGAAATGGACTGTCGAGCTGTTCATGGTGATCGGGTCCAGCCTCCTTATGATCCTAGAAGGATAAAGTGGTTTAGTAAATGAATGAATGAGTAAATGGAACTAAGGGGCCAAAGCCTATAACAGTATGGCAATGTTCCTATGCACAAAACAAGGTTCATAAAGGATTACTGAGCCTCATTTTCTTGTTTAGCATTTGGTTTAGCATCAGCACGATCATCCCGAATCTAAGTTCCCTCAAGACCATCACTATTCGATCCCCCTACGCTCAGCATGATTCTTTCAAATCATGGAAATCATGAACATCGTACCCCAGTGTAAACCCAGGGTAACCAAAACTTCTTTAACCACCTTTAAGATCATTTTTGATTTGCCGCAGACCTCTTCACCCGAATATCATACCTCATTGATGCTCTTGTGGCTGAATTGACCACCGCCATGCTCCAGAATCTAGCAAGTACACCAGTAATCCCAGTGTAGTGAAGGCTATTATAACAGCAAATGGGGATTAAATGTTCCAAAACCACATGAATACACTGGTCAGGTAGCTACAAACCTTTGGCCATATATATTATTAGAGCTCAGGGAAATCTGTAATTCTCAGGACTGTATATAATTGAAAATGTCCCAGTTTGAAAATGTGAACAATTACAACTCACCTTGCAGGCAATTTTTTTCTCACTCCTCGGTGAATAAGTTTTGATTCTCCTGTACCCACTGAAGGGACACTTGCTTTTAACACTGCTGACAAAACTGCTATTTGACCGTTCAAGACAAACTCTGATAAGTGGTGTGTGCAGTCACTGTCGCTTACCAGCAAGCAACATTGCTCAAGGCAACAGCAGTACCAGCATTTACATTACTGCCATCCTTGTTTATGTCCTAGCAGCTCTGGCAGTGAGACATCATGCTGTTCCCTAAGAACTAGATTTCTGGTTGAGAGACAGTAATATGTGTTGACAAATGTTTTGGGGAATTTTTCACCATGTGACTTGATGCTTGGGGCAATGGTGGCTCAGTGGTTAAGGCTTTAGGCAATCAGATGGTAGTGAATTCAGACCTTGGTCAGGCCATGCTTAAGCAAGGCTTTTATACAGGTGAATCATTGCAGAAGGTCTTTGAATTTTATTTTCTGACACCATCAATAAACGTCAACTTAGCGAAACATATTCAGTCCCAAATGGGTATTTAAATGCAATCCATCGTCGCAGTTTGATGACCTGAATTTCCATCAAGGAGGCCAAAACAATCCAAATCACTTCACTATTGCCTAGGTCTCATTTACTCTCGGAGATAAACACTCATTTAGTCAGGGGGTTTTAGCCTTTAGGTTCTTTGTACATGCAACAGTAATTAATATATGTCAGGGTATAGGTAAAGTCTGCTGGGATTTTTAAACCCGAACTAACTGGCTAACCAAGCTGGAATGTTCCCAGTTTCTGTAGCGTGAAGCGACTAAGTGTTCAACTCCTCCTGGATGGGAGATTAGTTAATTTCCCAGTTGGTAGCCATTTATACTGAGGTACCCTTGTGGTGGAGACTTTGCCAAAGGTCTTAGCACAGTGGAGGTCTGACAGGATTCATCCTCACAACCTCTCTGTCATGAGCCCCATCCTTATTTCTTCCCAAATTAATGAGGGACCTTTTTTGCCATAGGAAAAAAAAAGACAGCACTCTCATTTAAACATTTTATTTATTCATTTATTAGTTTTATTTATTTATTTATTTGTTTATACCACAAAAGAGATGTTTCAAGCAAATCTTAAATCCTTTTTCAGCATGTGTAATAGTGATCAGTATATACAGGTACGGTAATTATACATAATTATGATAAAAGGTATGATGATTATAGACGTCACGCAAGGCACAACACTTACTCGTGCTCCAGGAATCCAGACACCTTTCATTTAATTTAAATAAAAAATTCTTATACTCCTGACCACCATATCCATTGTGTGTTTGGAAGCCGGACCTCCAGGCTGAGGTGCATGGGAAAAGTATGAAGCTTCCTCAGGCATGAAGCCCTTTGAGCTTTGAGCCGCTGTGGTGGGTCCAGGAGCAGGTTAACCAGGGACTGGTTATACCAGGGGTTTTACCGGACCTTTAGTCTGAGGAAGGGGAAAGGTGTGGGGCTCTCTCTCTCTCTCTCTCTCTCTCTCTCTCTCTCTCTCTCTCTCTCTCTGAATGAGAATACTTGCTTGGCAAAATTATGAATCATAGCAATTTTACAACAATTTTGCTTGTTTAGTGGGTTAAAACAAATCAAAAAATATACATTGTGTTTTTTGAGAAATGTGCACTTAACCATATCTTTCCTATTCCTTTAAACTGGATTTTATTAAATCTAATTTAAAAATAAAAAGTCTTTTTAAAAGCATTATTCATTTTTTGAACATTTAATAAATGTGCCATTTTTCCACTGTGAATGTGATATTTGGGATTGAAAAAAAAATCCTTTTGGAAGGAAAGCGACTTTACTCAAGACCCCATTACCAACGGAAATTGGACTGACATGATGGTATTTAAAAAGCAAAATGACAATTTAGACATTGAAGATTATTGGAAACCAGCTTACACATGTCCAAACATAGCACATACATCTGTGCAAAAATAGCTAATTGGGGAAAATGCCAACATGATTTCATTTGTTTATCTTCTGCTTTTTTAGCCCAAAGTGTTGTAATGCGTAGCACTTGTGATTTAAACATGTCAGCATTTTAGGACCGTGCTGTTTCCCATTAATGATTTATAACTTCATACTCTAGATTCTCGCTGAAGCTCCTTTCAAGCGTTTCAGCAAACTTTCCTTAATTAAGTGACATTCGTTTCGCTGGAGAACACAACTGTCAGTCACCAACTGCAAACCAGTATGTCAAATTATCTAAATGAAAAACGGGAATGCCGAGGATGTTTACGAAGAGTGGCAAGGACAATGGTGCGACTGATAGAAGCTTTAAAAGGTGGCAGTTACTTATACTGGATGTTTAATAAAAGAGCAACAAGATCCAGCAAGAACAACTTGACTACAAAATAAAAAAATTCCCAGCACACTCACTCATTCTTTCACTTATTTACCAAACTGCATAATCCTCTATTAGGGATGCGAGGAGACTGGAGCCTATCTCAGCCGACATCCTGTACACCCCGAAAAGCTCACCAGACCATCGCAGGGGCAACACACACAACCATTTACTCTCACACTCACACCTAGGGGCAATTTTATACAGCCAATTGGCCTAATGTGCATGACTTTGGACTGTTGGAGGAAACCAGAGTACCTGGAAAAAACCCATGCAAGCACGAGGAGAACATGCAAACTCAACACAGAAACACCCTCACCAAGCACAGGACTTGATCCCAGGATCTTCTTGCAGTGAATCAGACATGCTAACCACTATGTCACCATTCCTAGCACAACTAATCCAAGTAAATAGTGTAGTTTTGGATAGCAGTAGGCCTCAATTTGATTCAGAAATCCAAGGTGTTTTTGACTGTTTCAGTCTCCTGTGGCCCAGCAAGCATGTGTATGTGGGACCCATATGGGTAGCAAGGTAAGGTTAAGTCTGTTGGGCTTTTTACACCCAAGCCTACTGGCTCATCAGGCCGGAGGTTAACCCTGTGTCGATAGCTGAAGAGACTAGAAATTTACATCCTCCTGTACAGGATGCTAGTTATCTTTCCAGTATTTTTACTGGTACTCATTTATACTACTGGGTGGACAGAGGCACACTTGTGGTTAACACCTTGCCCAGGGGTCTTAGCATGGTGGGGGTCTGACAGGGATTCGAATTCACCACTTCTCAATCATGAACCCAGCATCCTAACCACTAAACCGCTGGCCCCGATATGGGTAGTAAGTGGGCTGAAAAATGGGTCCCATATGGGGTTGTACATGAGTTCTATAGTGGCCCCATTTCATGTGCCAACTTGTGTATGTGGGCCCCACTTGGGCCTGGGTGATATGGGCATCAAGTGGGCATGGACCTAAAACGAGATTTTAATTGGGGCTGACTTGGGTCAACTACGTGCGTCTCACATTGGACCTCTCTGAGGGTCTTAGTTAAATTATTATTGGGAAATGAATTCATGGGGCCAATGTGGGCCATCTTTAAGCCAACTTCATACCCAGATGGCAGGATAGGACCACACCCATCCAGTCTACAGGTTGGCTATGAAAATGAAAACATCACTTGAACAAGAAAGATGGAGGAGAGGATTCTCAGGCTAATTTACCACATCAGCAGTTTCACACCCCAGTCGAGGTGTCCTCCTGGTCAGGATTTTCTGTCATGCTGGCTTACCACTGCCCCAGTCAACTCACATCATCTCTTTCTCATGAGTATATAAATTCTGAGAGACTAGAATGTTTCCATAAGGTCTTGTCATTTACTCAGTGTGCAAACTTCAATCTTTATCTTGTGTATATCTGCCTTAACTCTTTTAACTCAATCAGTTTGTTGACTCTCAGTTGGAGCTTCAAAATAATAATAGACTCATTATATGAATTTGTGACCATGTCTGATTAACAATAATGACCATATCACTTTAGTGGCTTTGGAGAATATTGAATCTACTGAGGAAAAAAAGATATAATAATAAATAAAAATAAAAAAGAGGATCAAGTAGTGTGTCTAGGCTAATTAATGCAGGACAGCATTATACAACTATAAAATAAAATAAACTTCCTTACTTAAATCATGAAACTTGAGTTAATAACTTGCTCAAGCCAAATCGGATCGGATCTCTGATTTTCTCGCTCTCTCTCTCCCTCTCTCTCTCTCTCTCTCTCACACACACACACACACACACACACACACACACACACACACACATACACAAACACACACACACTACACTCACACATAAACCAAACGATTAAAAATTGTTACTAATAGTTGTGTTACTACAATTTATGCTATTTGTACTTCTCTCACTCATTTGCTGAACTGCCTAATCCTACACTGGGTGAAGGCAGAGTATTCCCTGAACAGCTCACCAGAGCATACCAGGGCCAACACACATGCACCCACACACATCCACACACACAATCATCCACACCTAGGGGCAATTTGGACCAGCCAATTAAGCGAATGTGCATGTCATTGGACGGAGGAAACCAGAGTACCCGGAGGAAACCCACGCAATCACAAGGAGAGCAGGCAAACTCCACAGAAAAGCACTCAAGGCCGAGACTCAAACCTATGGCCTTGTTGAGACAGAAGTGCTAACCACTCCACCACTGTGCTGCCCCTACTTGTACATTATTATTATTATTATTATTATTCATTCATAATTTTCTAATCCACTTAATCCTAATTAGGGTCGCAGGGAGGCTGGTGCCCATCTCAGCCGACTCTGGACAAGGGCGGAATACACCCTGGACAGCTCACCAGGCCATCGCAGGGCAACACACACAACCATTCCCACTCACACCTAGGGGCGATTTGAAACAACCAATTAGCCTCCTGTGCATGCATTTAGACTGTCAGAGAAAACCGGAGTACCTGGAGGAAACCCATGCAAGCACAGGGAGAACATGCAAACTCCACACAGAAACGCCCCCGAGCCCAGGAATCGAAAACAGGCCTTCTTGCTGTGAGAGGTGAATGTGCTAACCACTGTGCCACTGTGCTGCCCTACTACTATTATTATTATTATTATTATTGTTGTTGTTGTTGTGGCTGTTGTTGTTGTTGCTGTTATTGTTGTTGTTGTGGTTGTTATGAATTTATTTATTATCATTATCATTCCCCTCAAGTTTTGTACTTATTTCCCTTTGTATTTTTCCCAGCTGTCTCATTGTGTATGGTGTCTGGCATGTTTGTTGCTTTCCTTATTATTTTATCATGATATTGATCTGTCGAAGCATCTGAATAAGATAATCTCTTAAATCTTAAATCTTGATCATCCTCTGAAAAAAAACAGTGAGTGTTTTGAAGGAAATCCATAATCCTTCAAGTTTGTAGATTTTATATTAAACTTAAAGTGATCTACTCGTGGTGCAGAGAAGTGCTCGTTAATGAACAGCTGAGAAGTGGCAGTGCATCAGAAATTTCCACCGCTCCAACTAAATCCAATCAGGATGATCATTACAGTGAGAAGACGTGCAGCTGTGCCTTTTGAAAGTACATTTATGAAATCATTTTCACATCATAAACATTTATCTACTTTGTGGTGTTTACGTCTATAAATTCCCGACGTTTTCCTGTCAGGCTGTATTCATTAAGATAGCCAGAAGATCCTACTGTAATTATAAGCCTGTAATCTTTAACAATAATAATAATTAAACAAAACTCATAATATGGGCAAATATATCATTTGTGAACTTCTGTTGTAACAGTGTGCACCTAAAAATAATTCTGTAAATAAAACTCACCTTTTGAACTGCTTTATCCTTTATTAGCCCATCCCAGTTGTCTCTAGCGATGGCAGGCTACACCCTGAACAGCTTGCCATATCATTGCAGGACCACCCTTCAAACAACCTGTCATACTCACACCTAGGGGCAATCAAGAATATCCAATTAGCCTAATGCACATGTCTTTAGAAACCAGAGCACCCCAGATAACAATTTTGGGTTCCCAAAACGTTTTTGTTAGTTTTGGTTCTAAAAACATTCACAGAACATTATTTTGGAAAGTTTTCTTAATGATCTGGGAATGTTAACATAACCTTTAAATAACTTTCTGAGAACTAAGCCTTTTCATATAAAAACAAACTATCCAGTTCATATAATTATGAATGAGACAAAGATCATTGAATGCAGTTCATCTTTTACTTTACTGACATATCAGACAATGTACAGACGAAAACAACTGAATTACATAACTTTTTTTTTTTACAAAATGGTTGTACACCTATGAATGTTGCCAAAATGTATTAATACATACCGTTTGTACATTTTTATGAATTTGGGAGAGTTTCATGAGAAAAATTATAACATTCCAAGAACATTAAAGGAACATTCTTTACCAACGTTATAAACTAACCCTTAAATAACCCCCAGGGAATGTTATGGGAACATCCTGTTTTTGCTGTGCCCTGGAGGAAACTCACACAAGCACAGGGAGAACATGCTAATGTCTTCACCTGGACATGCTAACCTCTACGCCACCATGTTGGCCCACAAGAAGGACATGCAAACTCCAAACAGAAATGCCCTCTGCTTTTTTCTTTCTTATCTTGCTGTGAGGCAGCACCAGTAAGCCACTATGGCCCATACAAGTGATCTTGTCTAAAACTTCCTAAAATCTGAGCCAACATGGAGTTGAGTACCATGAGGACTGAACATCAGCTACAAGAGGCTTGTATTTAAATATAGCTGGGGGTAATCACTGAAGATGAATCACCTACAAGGACATAAATGGAGTTAAATTCTTCTAGGAGAATCTCAAGTCAAACTATATGGGGAATAATATATTGTACCTCAAATACCATGGTGCAACATACAAGACATTACTCAACCTCTGAATGCACGATTGCAAATAATGTGTCAAGCTGATGTAATATGTTCTGCAATGTATGGCGCACCATCCAGGAAGAAATGACAGAAAAAGTCAGACATTTTCTGAGTTAGGAGGTGAAATAAGGAAGAAATAAAAGTTGGGTTGAACTGCTGCAAGAATGGAAGCTATAACAAGGAATTCCTAGGACCAATTATTTTCTGTGCACGACGCAACAGAGTGATTAGACATCCTTTTGTTTTTGTGACTGTAGACAGCTCCCTTGAATTCTTCAACAGTGGTCTTCATGTACAGAACAACATTCCATTCAATGCACCTGTATTCGCTACATTGACAACTGACCATCACAATCACATGTGGGTCTTTTTTAAATTGTAAAGACAATGTTGCAAACATTTTCTCTTTACAGGAAATGAAGGGCCCAAACATCTTCTATGTTCATGACAGTTCCTCTGTGCACAAAGTCCATGAAGACATGGCTTGGTAAGGTTGGTGTGAAAGACATTAACTCTGACTTGGATTAGGACACTAAATATGTATGAGGATTCCTCATCCTGCACCAGTGCACGACTTCAATAATGTTCTTATGGCTCAATAAACAAAATCACAGTTATTTTCCAGAATCTAGTAAAAAGCCTTCACAGAGGACAGAAAGCTGTTGCTGGCAAATGGAGACCATATCCCCATAGGGGGCAGCCGTGGCCTAATGGTTAGAGATGCGGCTTTGGGTCCAAATTGTGGCTGGTTCTATTGCTGTACCAGCAAGAAAATGTGTGGCAGCAGGGCACCTTCCTTTCCTTCACATTCATGGCTGAAGTGGCCTTGAGCAAGGCACCTAACCCCCAGCTTCTCTCCAGGCACTGCAATGTGTGGCAGTCCACTGATCCAAGTTTGTGTGTGATCACTTTGGATGGGTTAAATACAGACGCGAAAATTTCCCTTGCGGAATTAATACAGTGAATCAGTTTTCAAAATCAATAGTTGATATCAGTGTTCACAACTTTGACAACTCTGGCCGAAGACAGGTTACACCCTGAATTGTTCCCCAGTATATCACAGGGCCAACACACACTATTTACACTCACACTTTGCACCTAATGTGCCTGTCCTTGAACTGTGGGAGGAAACCGAAGTACCCAAATGGAACGTACGCAAGCATGTGGAGAACATGCAAACTGCACACAGAAACACCCTTGCTGAACTGGAACTAGAACCCTTAGCAGACGTGCTAAACACCACAATGTTCTTATGGCTGAATAGACAAAATCACAGAACTATATTTCAAAATCAAGTGGAAAGCCTTCCCAGAGGACACTTCCCAGAGGGTTATTGCCAGCAAATGGAGACCATATCAGTAGTCGATATCAGTGTTCATGGTTTGGAATGAGAATGAGCAAGTGCATACTGGATGGGTGTGAAGGTCAGGAGTCCACATACTTTTTGGCCAAATAAAGTGTCTATATGAAACAATCATTCCTTCAAAATATTCACATTTTGTTGCTGTGCGGCCTGAAATGAAGGAATTTTTTTTCCAGAGCATGCTTTTATTCAATACAAATTATTCAAGAGAAAGATATACAGTAACAACAGAAGTGGAAAAAATAGATTCAGTAAAATAGCAAAAGGATCACCCCTGATACCTTTCTTGATTGTGAAATTTATTGTGCTTCTAGTAATTGATAAAGCCTTTAGATTGTTTATTTACTTATTTATTTTTTTGCATCTATCTCCTGACTTGTGCCTGTCCACAGCTTTATCCAAAAAACCTTTTGCCAGTACCTTGCAACCCATAGTTTATTGTTTGCTTTTAGTTACACTTTCAAGCACTGGAATTCTCTATGAAAAGCAGTTTTTATGCTGAACTACTCAAATTGACTACAATTTAATACAAGTGGAAGGCAATTAGCTGGGTGTACAATGGATAAGGTGATTAGTTACACCTGGATGAGTTTACAAGGATTTTAAGGAGGGGGTGATACTTTAACCATCTCAGTGATTCTGTTTTATTATTATTATTATTATTATTATTATTATTATCATCATCATCATCATCATCATCATCATCATCATCATTATTATCATTATTATTATTATTGTTGTTGTTGTTATTATTATTATAATTAACTTTTTTTTGTAAATAGCATTTTGTAAATACTGATGTAAAAAATATTTTTGTGTCTTCATTTCAGGCTGCAGAGCAACAAAACATGAATATTTTAAATGGGGGGGTGATACTTTTCTATACTCGCTGTAGTGCATTTTGAGTTACAGTTATGGTTGTACATTTTAGTTAATATTTTAACCCTGGGTGGGAGACACAGTGGCCAGTGGTTAGGGGTATAGAGTTTGGAATTTGAATTTCAGCCAAGGGCCTTACTGTGCCTGTTTCCTCTGGGTGCTCCGGTTTCCTCCCACAGTCCAAAGACATGCACATTAGGTCAATTGGCTACTCCAAATTAGCCATAGCTGTGAATATGTCTGTAACTAGCTGTTTGTCTCTGTGTTTTAGCTTTTCAGTAGACTGGCAACCTGCTTTGGATGTACCCTGCCTCTTGCCCAGAGTCAACTAGGATTGGGTCCAGCTTCACCCACAACCCTGACAGTTCAGTCTCAATACTGTTTGTTTTTCACATGTCTATCACTGCTACAGTTGATCCTGATCAGGTTTGATTGTGAACTTGAGTGTATACAGGGAAATTAGTTATCAGAGAGAATATAGGGTGGCACAGTTTTGTAATGGTTAGCACGTCCAACTTACATAAAGAAGGTCCTAGGATCAATTCCCGGGCTTAGGCATTTCTGTGTAGAGTATATATGTTCTCCTCATGTTTGCATGGGTTTCCTCCAGGTACTCTGGTTTTCTACCGCAGTCCAAAGACATCCACATTAGACTAACTGGCTATTCCAATTTGCCCCTAGGTATGAGTGTGAATGGTTGTGTGTGCTGCCTTGTGATGGTGTGGCAAGTTGTTTGGGGTGTAGCCTGCCTTTACTCTGTGTCAGTTGAGATAGACACCAACCTCCCCGTGACCCTAGTAGGATTAAGCGCTTCATCAAATAAGTGAGTTAGTGAGAGAGAGAGAATACACCTTGATGGACACCTAGAGGAAATGTATCATAGTCAATGCACCTTACAATACGTTATCTGGGAAGTCAGGGAAAATAAGAACCTAGATGAAACTCATAAAGACACAAGGAGAATGTGTGAAACTGTACAGGCAGCAGTGGTACCCAAGGCAGAACCCTCGCAATCTACAAGTTGCCGAACTCAACATGAGAATTTTGAGACTCTGTAATCTGTGGAAAAGCTTTCTTTAGTCTGATAAAACCAAAAAGTGTTTGGCCTTTGCACAAAAGATGATATATGGCAGAAATCAGAAACAGTCCATCGTCTGGAGAACACAGTGCCCTCAGTGAAGTGTAGTGGTGGTAGTATGTTATAGGGATGTTATTTATCAGTAGGGACGGGTGACCTGGAAAGCTATGATTTTGGTTTTGTTTTGTTTAATGCAGTATAGAGTGTGTACAAAGTGCCAAGGAACATTGCTGTACAGATTTTCCAAGTTTGAATAAAATTACAAGCTGAAACTGTTAAAGGATTGTTTTATATAATGAGAAATAATTACTTCAATATTAGCAATAATAGGCACAGGAACTAAGCTAATCTTTCTCAAATTGCATGATATTTAAAATTATGTCGAAAGCAGTTGTCCGTGTGTGTGTGTGTGTCCTTGTCTACGATTATGGAACTGTTGTTCAGGCTTCACTGCTATTGACTCTCTAAGTATCTAATAAGTTACTGTAATTGTGTGCGAGACAGCAATGTCAAATGCTATGTCTCTCAAGGATGAACAGCATGACTATGATTAGCGGAAGTTGAAGCTGATTTGCTAGGCAAGTTCTGTTGCCATGCTTGTATCAGTGCATTTTCCTGCATCATGTGTGAATCATGAAAGGGATCATTGAAATGGATATAACATGAGATTAGAATAACAAGAATGTGCAATATTGTTCTTTCATTTGATTTCATTTAATTTTCCAAACCGCTTTATCCTATTTAGGGTCAAGGGGATGCTATCCCAGCTGACGCCAGGTGAAGGTGGGTGCACCTTGAACAGCTCACCAATACACACACAGCCATTCACACTCACATTCACACCTAGGGACAATTTGGAACAGACAATTAGCCTAATATACATATCACTGGATTGTGGAAGGAAACCGGCGTACTCGGAGGAAACCCACGCAAGGACAGGGAGAACATACAAACTCCACACAGAAACCCCCCTGCCGGGCAAGGCACCCAAACCCAGGACTTTTTTGTTGACAGTAGTGCTAACCAGTACACCACCATACTGCCCCAATGTTGTTCTTAAGTTTCAGTTAGTAAAAATTTTTGATATGTGAAAGTGCATGATGCAGCCTGGGGTATAGAGAAGATATTCCCATAGCATTCCTTATACCTTTATACCACAGCAATTCAATAACAGTTCTAATTTTTTACTTATTACTGAATGACATATCCATTCATCCATTTGTTCATTTGCCAAATTGCTTAATCCTAGTAGGGTAGTGGGAAGCCTCACGTGACTCTCAGTTGACTCTGGGGAAAGGCCGGGGCACACCCTGAAGAGCTTACCAGTCAATCACATGGCAACACACATACATACATACTATGGGACTGTGGGAGGAAACTGGAGTACCCAGAGGAAACCCACACAAGCACTCGGAGAACATGCAAACTTCATGCAGAACCGCTCTCGCCAAGTCTGGAATTCAAATCCATGACGTTCTTGTTGTGAGACGAACGTGCTAACCACTACGCCGGCATGCCATCACATATCATATTTTAAATGTCTGAATTTTTTTAAATCTCCACAAGACAAACATTTTAAGACACAGCCGTTCGTAACAGTTGTTTTACCGGAAGTCGATCTGGATAAGGATGTCTGCCAAACTCCTTGAATGTACATCTCACAATTTGTTCAGTCTTTCTTCTGTTACTGAGAAACTGAAAAATACAAAGTGTCCAGTCCTGAGGTCCTTCCATGGAGAAAACCTTACAGAACATCCAGCCAACCATCCACCCATCCCGTTTATCCATCACAGGGGAAACTGGATCTGACTTTAGGGAGAGGTCTCCAGTCTACTGGAGTGCTCATACAGACCATTTCATCAAATAAACTAATAGACATTCAGTAGCAACAGTAATACATGTGGATAAACTGCCACCCAAGGTTGCATGTAAACCAGTGAAAGGTAAAGATAAAGTAAAATCCAGCTGTTGCATTTCCTTAACATCTTCTGCTGGATCAATTGGATTAGAGAATTCAGCAGTACTGTGATACAATCACTTATAGGTGTATGTACTATATATTCCGGTAAAACCCTTCATTCAAGTAGCAGCACTGCTCCCATGTGGTGAAAAGTAACGATTATACTGCAATATCATGAAATATATTCGACAGAGGGCTAGATTATAACATGACCAAAAGGTTGACGGTTGATTTCATCATTTATTAATTTTTTTTGCCTATAGGCTCCAAACATGTTCAGCTCATGACCCTAATGACAAGACAACATGGTGCTTCAGTACATGTTTTATCCACCTATATGTTTTTTTTTTTTACCTGCACTCTGGATTTTATGCAGTTAGGTTAGATTATGCATATACCCCATCCTGTGCAATGGGTATTAGTATAGATCAAAGTTTGGATCACTTCTCTGCTAAATTTTAGGTTCTCCCTGTATCCGCATAGTTTTTTTTGCCCACTTCTCGAAAAACCTGCCTGCACACAAATTACACTCTTACTCACTCATTCATTTGCCAAAACGCATAATCATAATGCTTGGGTCATGGAAAGATTGGATCCTATCTCAGCTGACAATGGGTAAAGGCAGGGTACTCCCTGAACAGCTTGGCAGACCATCGCAGTGGAACACACACCCAACTCTTCACACTCCAAATTGAAACAGCTAGTTAAAGGATATGGACTGTTGGAGGAAACCGGAGTACCTGGACGAAACCCACACAAGCATAGGGAGAACATGAAAACTCTACACTGGAATGCCATCGCCGAGCCTGGGACTCAAACCCAGGACCTAATTGCTGTGAGGTGAACATGCTAACCACTATGCCATTACCTATGTACACAGATTAGTAGCACTGAATTGGTCCTAGATGTGAATGAATGTGGGTGAATCCCATCTAGGAGGTATTCACCAAGTCTGAGTCTGACCATGATGAAGTGTTCATTGAAACAAATCAGATTTTTTTTGGTGCATCTCTTTTACCCAGGTAACTTCAAAATCATTTGCTGCTACACTTAATCTAGAAGAGTAACTTTTAGTGTAAGCTACATAATGTATATTAATGACTTATCATTGATATGTTACTAATATATATTGATTATACACACACACACACACACACACACACACACACACACACACACACACACACACACAGTCCAGCCAAAAAATGAGTCTCATACACTAATATTTTCATGGAGTACATTTATCCCTGATCACAGCATGGAATCTCCATGGCATTCTTGCTCCAGTTGGTCAGGTCAAGGCTCAGCAACATTAATGTGGCAACAAATGAAGTCTGCTGATGAGCTGAATGAAGTGAATGAGCAGGTTATCACATCAATGGACTTTTTCTTCCCTGATGGTACGAATATAAAATGCGGAGTCAAATAATGAAAGAGTGGTTTAGGAAACAAGAGGAATCATTTTCACACGTTTTGGCACCCCAGAGTCCCGACCTTAACCCTATTGAAAGTTTTCAGGATGTGCTGGAGAAGACTTTATGGGGTGGTTTAGTATTTTCCCCTCATCAGTTCAAGGTGTTCAAGTTCACATCAGTGAACACTGGTTGGAAATAAATGTTATGTTGGTTAAGTTTGTTGAAACAGTGGCATGACGATTACATGCTGTAAGCAAGACTAAAGGCAGAACAACAACATATTCATGTGAACTACGACACACACAGCTTGAAGATTACTGGAAGTGATAAAGTAAATGTTTCTGGATCAGGTGATCTCGTTGCGTGGCGGCCCGTTACCCTGACCTTGCCCCTTGGCAAATTTTTTTCTGTGAGTATACTCATCGACCCCAAACTCTTGAAGTCCTGGTATGATGAATAAAAACTGTAGTGGATGTGGTTTCATGTGTTCAAATAATAATTTTAGTATCTTTCACACATTTGCATGTCAAACATGCTGAGGGAGAAAATAATCTTTTAATTCATAAACATTGTATGATACCACAATTTTTTTTCTATCTCCAATATTCTTTTTCTGTGGTGCAACAGGTCGTGTACCTTCACAACTTCTGGTTTGCTGCTGAGCTCAGGATATTATCTGTATAGTGCTCGGCGTGTCATTATCCTAAAGTCTATAAATTTTAAATTAAGTGATCCAAATAAGATGCCATTGATGAGAACTTCCTGCCGGTCAGCCTAGATGTAGATGTAGAACACCAGACCCAATATCTAGTAGTAAACTCAATCACTATAGAAGGAAGGAGAGATGGCTGAAAAAATAGAAGGGTGAGACAGACGAGTGTCACGTAGGGGACGATCACACTAAGAGTGTGATAGAAAAGCTACTGACGTGAAGGGTAATTAGTGGCTGTCGCTTTTCATTCTCATAATGTTCTCAATTTGCCCTGCAACATTCTCTGCATCGCTTTTTGGTCGCCTGGTTTGTGAACATGTTTGAAATTTCTGCGAATATCGCAAAACAAGTCTCTGGTGCGGCATATTCTCAAACTCTTCTCAAACAGTCTGCTTATGACATGAAAAGGTCAAAGTTGTCGTTTTGCTTCGATTTTGTTTTACAAGGAAAAGCAACAAGTTGGAGAATTCCCGTTTGAGAAAAGTTTGAGACTTGCTGCCATCTGCCATATTCCATGTATTTTGTCATAATTCGTATTTTATTCACATTTTGTTTGCATTAATAACACGTGAATAAAAAGCAAATGGTTTAAGAACAAAACCGGGGGATTCGTAGCCCCCCCACCACACACACACACAAACATCCACAAACCAATCACAAATTACTCACAAATCAGTCACATGACTTTCTCAGGATATATACATATTTAAGCCGCAAAATATCTGCTTGCATCTGGAGTCACAAAACATCTTGATGGAAATTTCAAAATTTGCAAACAAACAAAAAAATGACAAAAAATGTTTTATTTGCATCAGTCGTTTTTCTATCACACCTCTAGTGAGATCACCCCTAACATGAAGGATAGTTAAGTGGTGTTTTTTTGCTGTTGAATTCAGATACCAAGTTTCAGGACTCTACCCTGAATGATGGGATCGATGGGTAAAAAAATGAAAAAGAAAAAGATTGGCAGAGAAAAATTTATTCCGCTTTCATGTAAAGTATAACAAATATTCAATATTTACCAATTTCACTGGTCCTAGCTTTTAATTTCTAGGCGCAGTTCAGCCATGAAAAATGAAGTCAACGAGCAAAAAAGCGCCACATGAAGAAAATAATAACAGGTAAAAACAAGCACAGCTTAAAGATCAAGTGCTCTGTGAGCTTCTTGGAAACCTGGAAGTATACATTTCATTCACACACCTGAACAGGAAGTCATAGTTCCTTTTGGCTCATTGAGCTTAACATGATCTGGAGATTCATCACTGAGCTTGCATGTAGTTTCACAGAAATGAACGGTTTTAAGGTCTTATGATAACAGAATGTTACTGGTCTTGATTTACACACTCCGGTGTAAAGCCTCATCATGATTCATCCATCCATCCTCCTTCACTTATACGAGTCGGTTCGTGAAGGCAACAAGTATAGGAGGGAAACCCAGGCCTCTCTCTACCCAGCGACACAGCTCCTACTGGGGAACTCCGAGGTGTTTAAATTCAAATTTTTCAAATTCTAATTCAAATTTTATTTGTCACATACAAATTATACACAGTACAATATATAGTGAAATGCTTAGTACGACTGTCCAAAATGTAAAGAATAAACTACCAAAGTAACAAGATGATGATAACAATTACAATAACTAAACTTTTTAAAGGATTTTAAAGGTCAGTATAAATATAAAATGCAAAAAAAAAATAAAAAAAATAGAAAATAAAGAAAATATATAGAATAAAATAAAATATAAAATAGGATACTATATATAATTAAATATATAGGCAATATAATGTAAGTGTTCCCAGGCCTGACGGGATATACAATCCTTCCAGTGAGCTACGGCTCTACCAGAGCTTCTTGTGCCAGGAACCCCTCTAGAAGGACCTAGACCACTAGGAGGCATCCCAGTCAGATACCTAAACCACTCATTGCTTTATCTTGTTTTTCTTCACCTACTGCATGTTTTTTTTAAATGCAACATCAATAAAAACTAAAGTAAAATCGATGGAGCGGTCAATTTGAAGATCGCCCAGACACAGAAAGATATTGTGCATGTTGAGAGGTAAGATGCTTAAGCTAGTAGCTAGTGCAGATTTCAACTGAATTCTTGTTCTATTAATTGAAATTGTTAATGTGTGGGAAGCTAAAGTAGTTTACTTGCATCTTTTCAGAGCTTCAACAAAATTCTGACGGTGTGACATTTGTAATTTGAACGATTTCACAATTGCAAAGTAAAAAAATATGCTTATTTACCTGAAACGAAAAATTCATGAGCGTTACTGTGCATACAGCGGAAAAGGTGTGTGCTAATACTTGCTACTTACATACAAATACACAGCTGGATACAATCACCAAAAATTATACTACTGATTTCACCGCCAAACTTGATCTGTTTTGAGTATACTGAGATGTTGTGACAATTTTATTCTAATACATGGCTTATTTTTTTAAGCTAGCCTCAGCAGGTTAAAAGCTGACAGAAGAAAAAAAAGCACTTCAGTAAAGCCAAGGAAGACCCCCCCCCAAACCCCATCCATTGTGGGCAGTCTGAAAATGCAAAATTCGCATAACCATAAAACTTAACAGCTACCACAGAATGTCAGGCTTCAGATCTATTGACATAACACTTGCACCATGGTGATCAGTCAACGATGATTTGGTTTCTTTCAAGATTACAGCTGTATTTCTGGTGCTCTGTGCTATTGTCGAAACACAAGTACAAGTTAATGTAGGTGTTAGATGAAGTGTTGAGAGGAAATCAGGAGAAGCGTAACTGAATTAAAATGTGTATATTAAAAAGGAGTGAAATTTAAAGATCCAAATGATTAAATGATAGAGAGAATACAATTAGTTGGTACAGCAGGATGGTCTCAGCATGTTAATTTAGTATATTGTATAACCATTAATACATTATATACATAAGGCTTTTATCATTACATGCTGTGGGAGAAGCAAATATTCAAAGTGGTTGATCTACAGTACAACACTGCAGGGTTTCAGACGATAAAGGAGAACCCATTCAGTCTGATGGTACAAATGGTGCTCAGGTATCAATCAGGTGTTCCAGATTAGACGCCATTAGTCAGAACCTCCTGTAGGTAAACCTGATATCTAGAGTCTGACGTTCTCTTTGCTATTGAAGTGTGTGGTGTTCTCACACCAAGATCTACAGTAAAGGGCTCTTCAAGGCCTTCAGAAAAACAACATCATTGATGCCTCGGAGTTGGCATTAGACTTGAAGAGGTCTCTTAATTATTTAAAAATAAATACTATAGTTTGTCTATGGTCACAGTACACATGAACAGAAAAAGAATCTCACAGCAACTATAAAACATGGTGTTTGCAGTGTTATGGTTTGGGCTTGCTTTGCTGCCTCAGGGGCTGGGCAGGCTGCAGTTATTGATTCAACTATGAAAACTGCATCATGTCAAAGAGTACTTGAAGATGATGAGGGGCCATCTGGCCAAAGGTTGAAGATGAACCAGTGTTCCTAACAGATAAGCCAAGAATTTTTTTTTAATTATTAAAGTATTATACACCAAAAGTGATTTTAAAGTTTTATTCTTAAAAAAAAAAAAAAAAGCATTTTCAACATAATTGTTAAAGTGCTGACATGAAAAGAAAATATTTACAGTCGCTTCACATTAGAATTGTTTGTTAGTCCCCATGTGGTTTTGGCAATGAGATACAGTGTATACACAGATATCCATTTCTCACTTTGAGTCTTTATCCCATCTGATTAGGGACGCATATGAACCTGTGTTACTTCTTATTGGGGACACCCTCAGAGTAGTCCACCAGAACACCGTTCATATGATCGTTGTGAGTCTTGAACCGTCTCTTCTTCTGCGTCGCTGGTTTCTTCCTCTTTTGGGCCGGTGTCTGTAACAGTGCATCACAAGATAGACATGTTTGAGAATAGAAGAAAAAGCGACATGTTGACTGGTAACTTTGAAAAAATAATACTACAGTGCTGACGTATCCTGACCAATCAGAACCGAGGAGGTGTTTCTATAACAGCAGCTCAGATGTTAGGGATTATTCTGTGCTTGTTACCTCCACCAAAAGGGAGGTTATGAGACTGGTTATGTGTGTCCGTAATGATAACTCAAACTAACAGACGGACTTCCATATATGGTTATATATTGTTCCATAATAACGGCATGCCTATCAACACTTGTTTCAAACGTGACCTTGATCCCGATCTCTGAGTTCATTCAAGGCCAGTGGGGATTATGCCATTTGAAAGCATGCATTCGGTTAATCTGTCCCTCATTGCATCCATGGGTCCATATCCCTTTGTTCCTCACATATTCATCATGGTTCTCCAAAGTTTTATGCCCTTGCTTTGACCCTGCCCACTGGATTAAATATGATTGAATCAATATGACTGAACTGATCATGACTGAAAAGACAGATGGATAGTATATGATGTGAACACACTATTTTCTTTGGTCCTGTATCCTGCATGGACGAGATGCCCTGTCTCTTCAGGTACTCTTCAATCTTGTCGTCGTCAATGGAATCTACTGGAACACTGCGCCACAGCTTCTGGAACTCTGGACGAGAACACATCAACACTCCTCAATATCCAAAAGCTGTAGCAACTGAACTGAAGCAAAATAATCTGAAATTTGTTATTTGTACAGCTAACGTTCACAGAACAAAGTGATGTTGATTGGACAAAAATATGTTCATGCCATACACATTTGCATGATGCAAGTGGAGTGATTTCTAGTGTTAGCTGTCGCTCACCTTCATCGACCTCGAAGTGACAGTGTTTATCATTGTAGAAGAGAATCTTTTTCTTGTCAGGTCTGGACACAAATATGATCTGATCGCCAAGAGCCTGAAATAAGATGAAATTACAGTCGGGAAACAGAGGAACATCTTAAAATCCCTCCATCTAAAAACATGGTGATGCCTTCAGCTGATCAGCTAATATATCGAACTTTAAGCATTTAAGAAATGATTGTGGGTAATGCAGGGCAGTGATGCCTAGAGTAAAACATCCCCATCAATTTTCCATCACATTGACTGTATGCTGGTCCTGTTTAATTATGTAATTCCAACCACAATCTGAAGTTATTTACCAAAAAACTATTGGCAAATGTAGATCCTATTCATATGAGTGTTTATGAAAAACATTCCTGTACGGGACATATCCGTATTTATTTGCACTTATTCAGAATAAAGGAACGTTTACGGTATCTTGGGTGCAGTGTCAGTAGCTGACCTAATTCCAGTTAGCTTGTTTTTCCTACTGTGTGACCTTATTGACGTCATGTATATCAAAACGGCAAATCTCCATTTCACCATAAACATAATATACAGCAGACATTTGCCTCAAGCTCATCTGATATCGATTACCAGTTCTAGAAACAGAACCAGTGATATTCAGAGACTGAGGTGATTAACTGTTTTCATATCTACTACAAGGAAACATAAGTAAAGCAAACTAGAACTGTGAGTCAACTTACAATCACCCCTTCAACACATCAGGGACCTCATGTACAAACGGTGCGCACGCACAAAAACGTTGCGTACGGCCTTTTCCACGGATAATTGTTGATTAAAGCGCATTTTGCAGCGAGAGCCGGTTTTCATAATGTAATCGGCGCGGTCAGTGCACACACATTGCTGTAAAAGCACCATCACTGGATGAGTTTATATCTACAGGAAGCATTTTCATTCCATCACTGTACAGATAACATGTGATGCACAAATGCAATGAACTAATATTGCAGCGAGGTTTCCTGGTTCAACCACGATTCATAACGACATGGTTGGGAACTACAAGCTGGCACTGTGCGCGATGGTTATTTCAACCATTCACCAGCACATTTATTGAGTCACTGATATTTATGTGGATGCCTGTGAGCAGGCAGTCATTTATGCCACCGATTGCACAGCACAGCACGGGTGAGGACACAGGCAGTCGGGCAGGCAGCAGGAATCCCCCATTTCTGTGACCCAGAGCCACCGCGGATGGTGGAGGAATCCCCGAATCTGTGGCTGTGTGTCTTCCGTCTCACTGTCTGTTTTAAAAAATAAATAAATCGCACTTAAACATGAGTCAAGTCTTGCATATCCTCTTTCTTGTACTGGCATGTTTAAATTTCCCAAACCGAAGAGCATGCACACATTTTCACATGAACCTCTATCTTACAGGGCTGTGAGCTTGGGGGTGATCGGAGTCCCCACATGCGCTCCCACCACCCCTGAAAGAGCAGCGTTACCTCTGATTGCGGCGACTTTCTGCTCAAGCGGGGTGAGGTCCTCCTCTCTTTTCCCCCTGCCGGATGGGGTCAGACTTTGGCAGTGGGCAGCCCGTACTCCGCTTAACGGCCACCTTTAAATCTGACCACTTCTTTTATAACTCCGTGTGTGTTCGCCTTTCTGACCCCACAGTACGGCCTCACACTCTCTCTCCCACTCAGACCTCCTGTGATTGTTGTTAATGCAGGAGGACAGCGTGCCAAACACTACATTTTTGCACGCCTCCCCGTCTTCCTCATATTATAAGGGTTTTCTAATCCTGCGAAGACAGGAATCTCCGATGGAGGGTTCATTTAAATATGATTTGGATATTTAAATGTGGGCGTGGACAGGGAGGGGTCGGGTACTCCTACATGTGTGCTCAATTCCACGATGATTCGGATGTTCAAAGGAAATGTGCCTTCATGCGTACGCACAGATTCATACATCTGAATTTTTTGTGTGTATGACGTTTTCTGGATTTAAGCATGCGCCATTTTTCAGTAGGAATTCCACACAAGTCTTTGTACATGAGGCCCCTGGTCGGGATTGTTTTACTTTTTTGGTACACTACAACTGTGTAATGTTCCATCAACATCCATTAAGCGGTTTAGTAGTTGTGCATACAAGTTACCCTGGACAGACAAGGTGATTCCTATATACCCCCAAACATTGTTATTCTGTATTAATCCCACAAGGGAAATTTAGCTACTTAATTTAACCCAACCAAAGTAAACACACACACTCAGAGCAGGGGGCTGCCCGGAGAGTGGTTGGGGGTTAGGTAGCTTGCTCATGGGGACTTCAGCCATGAAGGTGGAGGAAGGAAAGGTGCTACTCACTCCCGCACCGCCACACATTTTTCCTGCTGGTTCCAGAATCGAACAAGTGACCTTTTGGTCCCACACCTGCTTCTCTAACTGCTAGGCCATGGCTTCCCCAACGAACATCAGTATGAGTATCAGTAGCTAGCCTAATTTAATATAAAATTTTATGGTTTTCATTTTATTCAAGTTTATGGAGTGGATAATGCCTATAATTCTAGCCATACTCACTGGACATGATGACAATCTCATTTTCTGATTGCCTAACAAACTACTAGGACATCACCCCATATAGCATTAGGAGGCTCATCACTACGGGGAAAAAAAATTATAAAACGGAAGCATGCATCACTCATTAATCTAATCGCCAATACTAGCCGAAAGGCTCGTCCGTTTTGTTCTAGACTTATTGCACAAAAAGCAGCAACATGTGGAACTAAAGTATTTCAAAGGATTTCTTTTTAAATTTTCAAGAATTCATTCATCTTCTGAACCGCTTATTCCTACTTAGGGTCGCGGGGAGGCTGGCGCCCATCTCAGCCGACTCTGGG
>JAOUQZ010000032.1:8441671-8458156 GCA_028564935.1 Neosilurus hyrtlii | reverse complement strand
TATATATATATATATATACATGTGTGTGTGTGTGTGTGTGTGTGTGTGTGTGTATGTATATATATATATATATATATATATATATACACATACACACACACATATGCACATATATGTGTGTATATGTGTGTGTATGTATATATATATATATATATATATATGATAATTTAATATACTTTGTTTCATTCTCTTTGTCAGTAGATTGTTTGTTGTTTTATAAATTATTAAAAAATAATATATTTATGAATTATTTTATGTAAACTGTTAAACAAAACATCTTTGAATGAAATTAGTCTTTGTGTTCTAATTTAAAATTGTAATTAACTTAGATATTACATAAACACATATTTTGAATTAAATTGAAAAGTAACTGTTTTTTTAACAAACTAGTTCTGGTACAACCAAACATTTGACTCAAAGCATTAAGTAAAATAAATCAAGTCACTAACACATATGTACAGGTAGAGTTATTACATTTTAAATTGAAGTGATATTAATTAATTTTTTTATTATTATAAATGTTGTATAAATATTGTTATAAATGTAAAATAAATTTTAGCATTTTTATGTAAGTAATATGTATTCTTATAGGTTTTTGTGGTTCCTAATTTGGTCTACCTTTGTACAAGAAATGGGTTAGAAAATTTTGTTTAAAAAATTTAAAAACTAAAGGGACCACAAGCGATGTATTATTTGTTTTGTGCCCATTAGTGAAGGCTTTCAATGGCCTCCCTTTATTACCACAGATGAACTGATCCTGTTGCCATATATTTTGAAATGAAACTGCAGAACACAAAGTAATCTAAATAAGAATGGGGAGAAGACCAAATTAAATTCAGTGTATTGACTAAAGACTAAAAGAAGAAAAAAATGGGAGCGGTAAAGGAGCGGGAGTCATTCTGAATGGGAGCGGGATGGGAGTGGGAGTCATTTTGCCAGTAGTGGGATGGGACAGCAATTTTTTTTACTCTGGGCCAGGATTGGGATGGGACAATTTTTTTTTTTGTGGGAGTGGGATTGGACAGGAGTGAAAATCCCCTCCCGTGTCACCCTCTAAGTAGCAGTGAGCATCCCCAGGATACCACCATGTACATGCATGCTCAGAACAAAACGATAGTGATATGTATAGTAAAAAGCACAGTCTCTTCCTCAGAGTTAGTCTTGTTTTCATGATATTGGGTATGTCTCAGTATCCCTGGGGGTTAGGAGTGGAGCACTATGCTAGTTATGGGTGTTACTATCAAACTGTGAGTACAGTGGTAAGAAAACAACAAGTGAGAAAAGTTAGTAAAATCTAGTCCGGTCTGATATTTGTTTGAGTTGTAATAATGAACAAACAAACAAAAAAAGACATCTCGGAATACTTCAGACCAAGATTACACCGGGATTACTACAAAGGCTGATCATAAAATCTTCATTGAGCAAAAGAAGAATGCTAGAGTAACAGGAATGATTTAAAACTAGTTCATATCTCTGCATTTAGTCCTCCATCTGCACAAATGCTGAACAGGCAAAGGTCTGACAGTGGAGCTGTCGGTCCAGAGTTTCTCTGGACATGTTGTGCAGCTGATCCACAGCAACCAGAAGCATTTCTTTGAGGATATTCCTGCCATAAATGGTTTAAAAAAGTAAATCCACGGGTTCGCATGCTTTTTCCACCAGCATCGTAAACATTTAATGCATGTGATCATTGTAAAAGATTATAATTTTTCGGTGTTATTAGTTATTTATTTCTTATTTTCTTAGAGGTATTGTAGTCAATGGCATTTGCTTATTCACAGGCAAACTGACAATTAAGCAAAATCCTGCCACCCCCATGCACAGATTTTCGCCAAACCTGTTGGGGCACTACCCTACCCAAGTCCCTGAGATGATTTGTTTTTGGATTGTTAAGGTTAAAGGTGAAGGTCAGAGCAAAGTCACAAATTTTTGGAACACTTATAACTTCGACACAAGTGCCGATAAACATGCCATTACTACACAATGCCAATTTGAAAGTTCACAATTGATTTCTAGTTAGACACTTACCATTGACTTTGACTGACCTTGCAAGGTCATCTCCAGCATCTTATAAATCCTTCAAATAAGAGAGGGTGGTTTTTTGCTAATTTGATCATGTCTACATTCTACAGAACATGTTGTAAGATGAGCACATTGGTAAAATTCGTATTCATATAGGGTCTGTTTTCTACACTGTCCATGTGGCGTGACCCTATTTTAAGAAATAATTGTACATAAATGCAGGTAATTCCAAAGGGTTCATTAGGAATTAGGACTTTGTTGGCCCCCGTGTTTATCATAGACCAAGGACTCTGCACTCAAATTTTATCCTTTTTTCAGGTTACAGCCGATGTTGGTGAGCTTCTGGGAGATAAAAAGGTTGATGCCATTTTGTGTGTAGCTGGAGGCTGGGCAGGAGGAAGTGCAAAGGCCAAATGTAAGAACACAACATATACTTTTTTTTTTTGTTTTGTTTTGTTTTTTTATCTTACTTGGAATGAGCAAATTCAAATGCTACATTGAAGGTAAACTGGTGTAAAGTAGCAGATTTGACTCCTCTTTGTGTCTCTGTCTCGTTTTTTTAGCCTTGTATAAGAACTCTGACTTGATGTGGAAACAGAGTGTGTGGACATCCACTATTTCCAGTCACCTAGCAACCAAACACTTAAAAGAAGGAGGCCTGCTTACATTGACAGGAGCCAAAGCTGCACTTGGGCCGACCCCAGGTACAGGAAGTTTAGTTATCCTGAAAACCTAGTGATGAAGACCCAACTAAGGGCATGTATAAATGTAGATTAAAACATGTATAAATGTAAACTAAAACTGGAACCATGAAACTGGAATGAAATTTGAGATTTAATATAAAATACTGTTATTTTTTACAATAGCCAGTAGGGCTGCCAGAAAAAAATCGATTCACATCTGAATGGCAATTCTTATTTATTAGGATTCTGAATTGATTAAAATTTTCAATAATCGATTTTTAAGAACACGTTTTTTCGAGCACTTCCACCCTTACTCACTTACTCGTGCGCACGTGAAACATCTAAGAATCGATTCTTAATTGATTCGTCGCCCCAAAAATCGGAATCGAATTGAATCATGAGTTGTTGTTCGATTCACATCCCTAACAGCCAGGGCCAGAGGTATTATGGTTTTAATTTTTTCATCTTTCCCTCCATCTGTCCAGGCCGTCATTGTGAACACTATCTCAAGAACTGTTTGAGGGATTTTTTTCAAATTTTACACAAGCCCATCTTGACTCAAGGATGAACTGATTCAATTTTGGAGCTTGGAGGAGTTATATATATATATATATATATATATATACACACACACACACACACACACACACACACAGAGAATTTAGCACAAGATGTAAACTGTTTGTTTGCTTTATTAACGGGAAGAGCAGAGCAGATTACAATTTGCCAAAAACATCTAAAAAGCCTTTTGGCCATGTAGGACTCATGTAAGACAACAGTCAGAATGATAAGAAGAATTGAAAAGGTACCACTAAGGATTCTGAAGTGCATTGTATTATCTACTCCAACTCAGCCAAATGCTTTAGCCTGATTGGAGGTGCTTCACACTGAAGATCGGTAATGATGTGCAGCATACATCAACCCAAGATTTGTAAATTTCTGTGTTCTCCAATGGCCAATTCAACCACTTGACCAGAATCCAACTAGGCATGCAAAATGCCCTGAAAACAAGCATTACCTTAAGACCTTTGGTACAAATTCTAGACTTTCTTTGCAGTCATAGACTATTTAATTTGTAACCGGCTAAATAAATAAATAAAAATTAAAAATTAAAATAGATTTATTTCCTTTACGATTGTTAGTTTACCCAGTTACTTTTTGGGTTCTAAAAAAGTGGGACCAGGAGCAACAATTTCCTAAACTTTTTACCTGGCTTGGATGCAAGTTTGCTTTGGTAGAAGGCTACCTTCTCTTTTATAAGAACCTTTTCCGTATCCCGATATTTATGCAGCTCAATGTAATTGACCATAAAAGCAGTGTGATTTGATCAGGATGTGGAATCCAGGGCCAAATTGAGAGCCTTACACCAAAGGACCCTCCAGTTCTCCTGAAGAACCACACAGAGTAGTGAGTGGTGGTGATTTATTTATTAATTTTTCTACAGTAGAGATATGTATCCCAACTGGACTCATTTTAGGAATGACCTACACTACCAGAAGGCTAATGTTTGGACTACTTTGTCTCAGTAAAACATTTTACAATTGATTATATTTGGGGTCCACCAACAGGTTGATGTTTCACTTTCTAAATGCCAACAGTTCTGCTGGGATCATTTGATGTGACTGCCATCAATCTGTCCAACCGTTTTCTGATACTGGTGATATTTGCAAAGCTCTGAGTCGAACTATCCCAACGTAAGAAAGGAGGGCTGTATGTTGTAGCTCTTTTGTGATCGACACTCTAGCCATTCATCTGTGGTAGTATTCTGATGTCAGTGGTCTTCTGATGAGACAAGGTCACCTGTATAAATACGTGTTGCAGTGTTCTAATGGATGTACACCAGTCTTGTGACTTCATGACATGAAAAGTGCTAGCCAGTTTCAATCAGTATGCAAGCTGATATGCCCCAATATAGTTTGTTATAGTGTTGATTTGGAAAATGACCTCTCTTCATTCCTGCTTTCTCTCCATAGGAATGATTGGCTATGGCATGGCTAAGGCTGCAGTCCATCAGCTGTGTCAGAGTCTGGGTGGTGGCAAGAGTGGTCTTCCTGCTGGAGCTGCTGCTGTAGCCATCCTGCCGTAAGTAAATGTAAACATTATTTAGAGGGGCATTCGTAGATTGCAAGGTACCTCTGTCAAGCACAATGGATTATTGTAACTTGGAATAGTTATAATGAAATGTTTCCCTCAAGTGGGCATCTGATGAACATTTTGGCACGTAATATAAAATGGGCATTTTTCAGGATTTCTGGAAAAACTTTTTTAACATGATCCCATGGACAGATCACCTCCAGAATTTTATGGTTGGTTACTTGTACCACACTGTACTCTTAAAAAACCTACAAAACTGTGCATAAACTTTTGAGTTATCTTGCAAACAAACCATCTACCTAATTAACTAGCCAACACAGCTGAAAATGTTACCTTTTGGTGAAGGTAATTAATGTTTTTTCTTATGCCAGTTTGTTGTGAAAAGATGAATTTAAAAAGACAAACTGAAATGTAGCTTAAAAATAATGCTTAGTGGGAATGAGTTGCAAATTTGTGGGTTTGCCTAATTATAACATAAATGTAAAACCATGAAATTTGGGTCTTGGTTTTTTCAGCATATTTACAGTTTAATGACCTTAGCAACTATGGTGGTTTTTGGCTCATGGCTAGTATACAAAAGTTTCAATTACATGACTCTTTATTATAACAGGGTAGTTTCTTTTTTAGTTGCTTTGTATTCTAACTGGATTAAATATAACTCTTAGGCACCATTTGCTTTTATCTTACAAATAGTATGATGTCATGTAAATTTAGTAATGATACAATAAAGTACTATATTCAAATCCCACTGGAAAGCTTGCAGATGGGCTTTGAATTATATTATTTAACTAAGATAGCCTGCTGCCTTATTTTTTTTAATAATGTTATTTATTTATTTTTTTTTTTAACCTTGCCATGTTGTAAAATAATAAAGTCCAGTTTTTCAGATTTGTGAGATTGAGAATCTCCCAGCCTAACTGTCCACCAGGAATTTGTTTTTATCTGTGTTGGTTTGTTAGTCTGTCTGTATGGTTGTTTGTTTGTGTGCAATATAATTCCAAAAGTTATTCATGGATTTTGATTTTTTTTCTAGAATAGGGTGGGGTACAAGTAACAAGCCATTAAAATTTTGAGGGGATCCATACATGGGATCATGCTGAAAAGAAAATATCTTGATATCCTGAAATTCTGAGAAATTCGTGTTCTTTAACACGGTGTTTTCTTTTAATCTGTATTACACATCCTGAATTATTCAGAAGTGCTACAGTATACCACAAATGATTTTGTGTTCTCGATGTAAATACCAGTAAATGTTTTGTTTATGGCCTAATTTCTCTTTAAAGCAATTGGTACTAATATGCTAATCCTGCTTTTCACCTTTTAGAGTTACCTTGGATACACCCATGAATAGGCAATCCATGCCAGATGCAGATGTCAGTTCCTGGACACCACTGGAGTATGTAGCTGAGTGAGTATGCAGTGTTTATTGGTGTGGTTCTTGGTGCAGTGACCAGCTATTGATAGGTTTCACATAGTCTTTGGAGCAGTGGAAAAATAGTACCAGGGTAATTTGGGTCCATCAGTGCTAAACTTGTGAAACCAGTACAATATGTTAGCATCATGTAAATAAACATTAAATTCATATTTCTCCAAATTCCTGTGTAATACAAACACTCAAAGTATGTTAGTGTCCAGTTTGAAGAGCTTGTCATGATTATCAAAGACATCTAGGGAAGCAACAAAAGAAGTCCATAACAGTATTTGAATAATACACTAATCAGCTATAATGTTGCCACCTAATTGGTCTGAGGCTAGGCAGCGCATACGTGGCAAGCTGCAATGCATTTGTTCTGACACCTTTCTATCATAGCCATCTCCCCATAGGGACCTGAAGGAAGAGCTACTTGCTCCTGAGGAATGTGTTTTACAGAGGCTACCACAAGTCTAACACAGCACGTTGACTCTTATTTTATATATACGGGAGGTTCAGTGGGCCAGATCCTGTCAGTTGGCTTGTCAGGTTTTATCCTGGGATGTCAGATATATCAAATGTATATGTTAAGCTTCTCAGAAGCCTTTGGCTGAAAGTGAATCCAGTAATATAAAAAGAGTTGAGCTCCCGAGTGGCACATTGACAAGGTACGCCACTATCATCTTGGAGATCGCAAATTCGATTCCAGGTTCATGCATGTATCAATGGCCAGGAGTCCTTGGGAGCTAAATGGCCCAGCTCTCACGGGATGCAGGGATGGTGTACCCTCACTTCCCTGTCATTTCAAGTGATCAGCAGCTAATCATGGGCATCTGGAAGCTTATACGTATAAAGGGCATAAATCGCTTTTCCTCTGAGGGTGTTAGAAATACAAATGTGCAGCAGTTTGAAAGACATCACATGTCTCGGAGAGGGTCACATGCTCTCACCTCTCTCTGGTTGGTGGTGGTTTACCAACGATTAGATTAAGGGAGAAAAATCATTGAAAAAATCCAAATAAATCTTTTTTTTTTCTTAATACACATTTAAGATCTGTAGTTCATACTAGGAGTCTTAAATACATTTATTTTAACTTAACAATGTTTTGTATTAGCCGGACTAAGGCACATGACATCCAAAATCACTTCCCCGGACATGCCCGAATCACCACACCATGGAGGCGTTCAGGAGGCATTCTAATCAGATGCCCAGGCCACCTCAACTGGCTCTTCTCAGTATGGAGGTCAGCCAACTCTGAGCGAAGGAGGGGGATACCATGAACAGCTCACCAATCCATCGCAGGGCCAACACTCACAACCATTCACACCCGCACTAACACCTCGGGGCAGTTTGGACCAGCTAATTAGCCTAATGTGCAAGAGTTTGGATTGTGGGAGGAATCCGGAGTAGATGGAGAAACCCATGCAAGCACAGGAAGAACATGCAAACAGAAATGCTCTCAACAATCCCAGGCTAGGACCTTCTTACTGTGAGACAGACGTGCTAACCACTACATCACCATGCCGCCACGGATGATTCCAACTATGGCAAATTTTGATAAGGTTTAACATCCATGTCAGCTTTAATATTGGTATCGCCATCCTTACATTCATCTGGTACCAACTACCAGAAAGTCTGTCTGAACCTGTGGTTCCTTAATCATGACCCTGAGCTCTTTATGGATGGAGAGTGCTAAAGGAAACTTAAGTTTTTTTGGACATATTTTTGATAATATGTAGTCTTTTATTCCAGACATGAAATCCTTAAGACGAAGATGCTTCACAGCTCTGGATATAATAAAAGTCTTAGCAAAAACCAACTGCATTCAGTCTGCAGTCTGTCTGTTCCCTTACAGAGTACTGGTCATATCTCAATTAGAGTATGGGAGTTTGTAGATATACAGTATACATATGCTGTTCATCATCAAGGATTAAGACTGGCCCTGGGAGCATTCCAGATTCCTCCAGTTCAATGTCTTTATGTCAAAGCAAATGAACCCTCACTCCAGAACAGGCACTCAAAACTGGCTCTTCAGTGCACAGTCAAACTCCGGTCAATCCAACAATCCCGCCTACCCTGTGGTTTTCCAGTCCCCACATCTGCAGTTGTATGAGGCCAGGCTTAATTACATCAGTCATGGACCCATCTGCAGATGCTGAAAATCAGTCTAGATAACTTAATACAGATACATTTTTGGCCCATACCCCCTTACAATTGAAAAAAAACCCCTAAAAAACAGCATAAAGTATTTGGGCCAGAACAGGAAGGCAGTAACACCCTATTTGTGTACCAACAGCAGTTTCTAGATATAAGATGCCATTTACCTTTTCATAGACCTATATATGCTGATGGATCTAAAGTAGATGAATATGTTTCTGGACACAGTGATCATGGACTGTGCATTTTAGAGAGTTAAATTTCTACAGCTGTGGCCAGTGGTTTGCTGTAGGCACTGGAGTGTACTCTCATTTTCAACACTTGTACTTCTTACACATGAAGACATGTATATTTTCATCATCAGGTGGTTTTTACTTACATTTTTTAAGCAATCTGCTAAAAGCTGTTTGATAGTTTGCATTAGCCTGTTTGCAAAGACTTCGGTTTTACTCTTGAAAGAAGAGGACAGATATTAAACTAAGAAATCAGATGTAAACTTATGAATAAAATAAAACTGGGTATCTACACACATGTTTACATGCATTACAGAAGTATTAGGTCATTTACGTGAACAAATGCTTTAACCCTTCATGAATCACCTGCAACTTTTCACAGTACACTGTCGCCCCCTGTGTACAGATTTAGTACTTGTGTTTTAATGTCCAAAAACATATACGATGTCTACAAGCTTTTATTTAATTTGGGTTTAGTTTCCTTTTAAAGGCTGACCACCACTTTATTTTCTATATTTTTGATGAACTTGAACTTTTACAAAGACAGAAACCACACATTATGTTTATTGGATTCCAGGCCATGTTGGCAATGTTTCCAAAGAGCTCTCATCACTGAAATGTAAATCCCCAGCCTCAGACCTCAAACCGGCACTGACATCCTATATTTTAAGGAAGTGGCAGACAAGATAGGACGAATGTCTTGAAATCATTGCATAAAGTCAACCCTACCAACAATAAACCACTTTTTAATCCTCATTTTAAAATAGACATAAGTGGTACATACCAGGTGTTAGCTTGGGCATACAGAGATCATCCCTGCTTTTTCATTTAAGGGTGAAGAACAACCAGTATGTCATTTTTATAAGCCACTGTTGACAATCAAGCATATTTTACTTTGTCCTGGTCTTTATATACATTTTAAGTATTTTCATATCATTTATTAATGTCATAATTGTTTTAAGTATTTTGTACAAAAAGCAGCTATATTTATTTTTATAAGTCCTCTTGCAATGATAGCCTTGGGTGTTAAAAGGAAAGTTCACTGGTTGTCTGTACTTGGACAGTTTGCTAGGTACTTACCACTGCATACCAGCAACACCCCACATGACCTGCAGTTCTGGAAATGAAGAGACCCAGTCATTAATCCATCACAATGTGGCCCTTTTCACAGTCACTCAAATCCTTACCTTTGCTCATTTTTCCTGCTTCCAACACATTAACTTCAAGAGCTGACTGTTCAGCTTTTAACCTCACACTTCCCACTTCTTCACAGGTGCCACTGTAATGAGATAGCTAACAATTACGCTTCAGTGTTGCCGAATAGTCCTGAGACAGAATGTCGAGTAGGCTGTTTAATTCAGCGACATCCACTGAGCCTGAGGAGAAGAAGTGTTTCTTGTATATTACACAGAAAAACTAAATCAAGATTTATTTTGCATATTTTAAAGCTTATAGAAGCAGGTCAGATGAGCTCCGTGTGCAGAACATAAGCATTGTGTAGTTAGCAGCCTGTTTTTACGCTCATGTAAATTTTTAGCATGTACTACACTGAAACATAAGGAAGCCACACTCCGTAATGGCAGGAGTTTAAACTCATTTAAAAGGCAAGAAAAGCAAACAGGTTCATTCTTTCCATTGTAAGGGATGGCTGATGATGCCGCCTGCTCCAAGAGACAGTGACAAACCAAGAATGTGCTTTTCTGATTCAAGTGCTATCCTCTTGGGATGATGGCTTTTAATCCCCAAGTAGCAAACCAGTCAGATCGCGTCATTCCCATGTAGTGTATATAGTATTTTTGGTACTATTTAATAAAGCTCACAAACGTATTTCACTTTTAACTGCTTTGAGTCCTGAGATTAAATTGAATAATTTTGTTTTTTAGGTTGTTGCATAAGTGGGCAACCGGAGAGGAAAGACCACCATCAGGCACTCTGATTCAACTTGTTACCACAAATGGCAAAACTGAGGCAACACCTGTTTAGCTGTGTGTGTGTGTGTGTGTGTGTGTGTGTGGGTATATGGTTGTGGGCAGGTGTGTGTTTGTGCTTGTTAAGTGTTTTCTGTGTAATGGTGACCATGCTGATAAAATAAAAGGGATTTTTTAACTGTCTTCAGATCAATACAGTAATGAAGGTTTAACACACTACACTCACATGAACAAAGAAAAAAAATTTAGAATTTTTGAATTTAGACTAAAATCCACCAGCTTAAGTCGTGTGCTGTATTTCTGCTATTGAGCACTGGGGGGCAGCACTCACTTGGGTTTCCAGCTCTACAGCTTTTATATTGCATTGTCTGTAGTTATATAACATATATAAAATAAACATTACACCCAGTAATTGGAGACTGTTAAAACAAGTATGTGAATGACTTTTCAAATTGTTTCCACAATCTCCTCTACCTTAGGAAGTAGCAGGATGTTCACTTCATGTTGTTTCTGTGGGAGTTTGATTTGAAATAGCATCCTTATGTAGAACCGCTGAATTGCTGGATCCAAGTCAATGAAGACATAATACAATTTATGGTATAATGTAATAGAATAGTCAGTAAATACAGGACTTTGTAAACAGACTAATGATGCAGAGCTTGCTATGAGGTTTCCTTTAGGCTTTAATTGAATAATGTAATAGTTATCCTAAAGCTTGCTAACCAACATAGTTATTGGTCTTAATTACATCACAAAGAAGTTACCCTCAAGCATACTCCCAGGGTGAAGTGGTAAAATTGATGCACCTTTTTGTTGAACAGTGCCATTAAATCCTCGCATTCTTCTAGTATCTTTAGGGTATTTATTGAGCCTGGCAGAATTTATGGGAAATAATGAAATAATTTTTACCACACAGAAGCAAAAATAGTATTTTGGTTAAATGTACAGATACAAATACAGATATGAGTAGAAGCATGTTCTATGTCAGTGCTTGCTAGGAATCTTTGAGACAAGTGCAGTGCCTTGAAACTGACAAGCCTTCACATCTAAAACTCACCAGACAAAGAAAAGCCATGATCATTAGCACAAACTTGAAAGTGCTGCAGCGTGGCATAGGCAGGAATCAGTTTTGGGCAGGAATAAGAAAAAACAAAAATCAAACCATGATCTGCACAAATATACTTAGATGGATTTTGGTACTTCAAATGGTGATCTATGATGGCACAAATCGTACTGAATAAAGGTACTTGCTCCCAGTAGTGTTGCCATATTAGGGTTGCCTTTAATTACCTTTATGGACGTTTTAATGAAAATGATTAAGACATAACGTTACCAATTACATTTATGGCGATGTTTACCAGTGATATACAACATGCCATGAATGCCAGCTGGTAAATCTATCGGCCACTCCTAAAGTGTCATTGCACCCTATCTTTGAATTGATATCCCCTTCTTGAGAATGGGGATGGATCCTGGTAGGCCAGTAACTACAGCGACAAAGCTTAAAATTGGGCAACCCTTAAGAATTTTATACATTTCTTCATAAATATGACCTAAAACAACATCACATATTCTCACAAGTCACAAGGATTGAGCTGCAGTACGGTAGCGAGGCAGATGGGCTGTACATGACCCACCATCAGAAACCTGATTGAACGCCACAACATGACTAGGTCAGTTGACGACTCCCGAACACATTCAGGGCGAGAGAGTGACGACTCCCCAACAGGATCACTTCATCCGGTTATAGCACGTGTGGGACTGGTTTTCCCATGCTGTACCCCCGCAAATCACCACCTGTAACAATGCAAATGGAGGCCATACCCAATACTGACTGTTGTAACTTTCATTTTGGCTGGTGCCATTTTGTTTTGTTGTCTTTGATGTGCAGAATTTATTCTTGACACTTTTGTTTGTTGTTTTTTGAAGCCAACATGCTTAACAAATTGTCCATATTACAAAAATGCAGTTTGGGTACCAGAATAAAAATTATGGTCTCAGAATTTTAATGATTGTCAGTGTACATATCTGTGAGTAGCAAAGGTATGTGAACCTTTTATTTTAGTATTTGGTGTGACCCCCTTTTGCAGCAATAACTGCAACTAAATATTTCTGGTAACTTTTGAACAGTCCTACACATCGGCTTGGAGGAATTTTAGCCCATTCCTCCGTACAGAACAGCTTCAATTCTTGCATGTTGGTGGGTTTCAGGTCCTTCTACAACATCTCAACTGGATTAAGTTCATTCTAAGTTTATTCTTCTTTAACCATTCTTTGGTAGAACGACTTGTGTTCTTAGGATCATTGTCTTGCACCCACTTTCTCTTGAGGCTCAGTTCATGGACAGATGTACTGACATTTTCCTTCAGTATTTACTGGTTAAATTTAGAATTTATTGTACAACCAATGATGGCAAGCCATCCTGGCCCAGATGCAGCAAAACAGGCCCAAATCATGATAGTACTTTCACCGATGAGATAAGGTTCTCATGGTGGAGTTCAGTGATTAAATTTCTGCAAACTTAACGCTTCTCATTCAAACCAAAAAGTTCTATTTAGGTCTCTTTCGTCCACAAGATATTTTTCCAATAGCTATCTAAATTTTTTCCAAAAGCCTCTAATTTTTACCAAACTGCAGATGAGCAGCAATGCTATTCTTGGAGAGCAGTGGCCTTTCCCTTGCAACCCTCTCATGCATACCACTGTTCAGTGTTTTCCTGATGGTGGTCTCATGAGCATTAATATTAGCCAATGTGAGAAAGGCCTTCAGTTGCTTAGAAGTTACACTGGGGTCCTTTGTGACCCTGCTGACTATTACACGCCTTGCTCTTGGAGTGATCTTAGTCGGTCGACCACTCCAAGGGAGGCTAACGATGGTCATAAATTTCCTCCATTTGTACATAATCTGTGTGACTGTGGATTGGTGGAGTTTAAACCCTTTAGAAACGGTTTTGTAACCTTTTCCAGCCTGATAAGCATCAACAACCCTTTTTCTGAGATCCTCAGAAATCTCCATTGTTGGTGCCATGATACACTTCCACAAACATGTGTTGTCAAATGTGTTGACAGTTTGATAGAACCGTGTTCTGTAAATTAAACAGGCTGCCCACCCACATCTGATAGTCATCCCACTTATTGAAAACACTTTACTTTCACCTTCAAATTACCGGCTAATCCTGTAGTTCACAAACTTTTGCCACTCACAGATATGTAGTACTGCATGATTTTCCTCAATCAACAAATGATCAAGTAAAATATTTTATTTTATTTTTAAAATATCCTTTTTTGTCTCTTTTTTTTTAGGATTTTTGTGAAAATCTGATAATGTTTTACGTCATATTTATGGAGAAATGTATAAAATTCCTAAGGGTTCACAAACTTTTAAGCAACACTGTAGGTCTGCATGTGGGTTTCACTTTTGTGTTAGTTTGTGGATTACGCAACATGACGCAATACTCAGAAGCAGCACTCTAGCATTATCTTCCGCGTGGAGATTCTGCATGAAATTCTCACAGATCAGGGCTTTACCTTTATGGCATACATACTTCAAGCACTGTATGAATATTTGGGGGTTATATCGTTCCACACCATTGTGCACCAGCGTGTCCTTAGACAGATGGCGCAGCAGTTTAATGAGAGGCTTGAATCCATGATCCATACATTTGCTCATGCTGATGCATGAAATTGAGATAAATCGTTTGAGCCCATGTTATTCACAGTTTGTGATGTCCTGGAAGGCTTCCCTTCCTGTGGGAATGTGGCAGCGAGGGCGAGATCGAACACCCTTGGCAGGTGGAGAGGGAGTCAGGCGGAAGCAGGTAGTATGTTGATGAATTTCACCTGTGTGTTACAGGCACTTTTTTATGTGTGTTATTTTTGTGTGCTTACAGACAGAGAGTCTGGTAACCAGAGAGAGAGAGATACAAGCAGTTGTATGTGAATATTATCCAGGGAATTTCTACATTACCCTTTGTGACTCTTTTAAAATAGATCTGCTGAAAAGAAGGTGAAAATAAAAAGTGAATATGAGGAGTGAACTGTCTGTTTGCCCCCTGTGTCTTCTGTCATACAGAGCCACTGTCGGAATTCTATACAGATTAGGGCACTACTTATGTCACACACACTTCAAGAACTGTACAAATTTTGGGGGGTTAAATCAATCCGCACCAGTGTGTGCCATCCTCAGGTGGATGGCCTGGTCGAGCAGTTTAATCAAATGTTCAAAACATTTATTTGTAAGTTTGTTCATAAAGATGTATGAAATTGGGATAAATGGCTTGAGCCATTGTTGGTCATAGTTCAAGACATCTGGCAAGCTTTCAGAAGATTTTCCATCAATTTAATTATTGTATGGTCATAAGCCCCCTGGTGTCTTGGACATCATTCAAGAAAACTGGGAGAAGGGACCTTCACAAAGTAAAAACTAAATGTATTTATTCATTCTCAACCTAAGAGTAAATATTTAACACTATAATTCACCTAACACAGCTGAATTCGCTACATTTTCAAAAAAGTATTTGGATAGATTTAAAAATGATACAGATTTTTTTTAAGTCATATTTGAATTGTTAATGCATATGAAGCTGGTAAAAGTACACAGAAAAGATTTTTTTGAAAACTGCATTTTGTGAATATAAAAAGGTATTTTATATCTCAGTAGAACTGCTGCTCCACCACATTGGGAGGAGCCAGTTGAGGTGGCTTTGGCTTCTGATTAGAATGCCTCTTAAACGCCTCCCTGGTGTGGTGTTTCTGGTATGTCCAACCGGAAAGAGACCCCGGGGTCGACCCAGAACACACTGGAGGGACTATGTCTCCCGGCTAGTCTGGGAATGCCTCATTGTCTCCCCAGAAGTGCTAGAGGAAGTGGCTAGGGAGAAGGATGTCTGGATCCAACTGCTTTGGCTGCCGCCCCGGCAACCCAACCCCGGACCAAGCGGAAGAAGATGATAATGATTTTATATCTGAGAAAATACCATTTTAAGGGGGAAAAGAGGTCATTTTCAATTTGATGGCAGCAATAAAAAAAAGTCAGGGCCATGTTTATTTATGTGTAGCATCCCTTATTTATTTATTTGTATGATTATTTATTTATATATGTATGTATGTATGTATGTATGTCAGTCAGTCAGTCAGTCAGTCAGTCAGTCAGTCAGTCAGTCAGTCAGTCAAATCAGCACCTGGACTCTCCTACCATGGAGCCATGCTGCTGTAATAGAGGTAGTGTGCTGTTTACATTGTCTTGCTGAAACATGCAAGGGCTTTATATAAGAGTATATGTTCCTCGAAAACCTGCATTGATGGCACTTTTCCAGTTGAGCAAGCTGCCGATTCTATAGGAACTAATGCATCTCCATACCATCAGAGCTGCAGGCTTTTGAACTGAGCAATGATGGTACCTCTCTTCTTAAATCCAGGTGTCACAACATCCATATTCTCCAAAAAGAATTTAGATATTTGATTCATCTGACCACAGAACAGTTTTCCACTTTGCCTCAGTCTGTTTAAATGAGCTTTGGCTTAGAGAAGATGGCAGCATTCCTGGATCATGTTGATATATGGCTTCTACTTTGCATGCCAGAGTTTCGACCTGCATTTGTAGATGGCACAGCTATCCATGTAGTGTGTTCGCAGAAAATGATTTCTGGAAGTGTTCCTGAGCCCAAGCATTGATTTCCACGAAATCCAATCTATAGATGCATTTTTTTTTGTAGATTAGTGAACATCTGTCCATCTTTACTTCTGAGAAACTCTGCCATCATGTTACTGAACTGTTTCCAATTAACCAAATTAGTTGCATATTTTTTTTCAAGCAGTTTTTTTAGTGCCACTTACTTCTCCATCCTTTTGTTGTCCTCATCCCAACTTTTTTTGAGACAAGTTACTGCAAACCAATTAAAAATAAGTTAGTATTTCTCTAGAAATAGTAATTAAAAAAAAAAAAGATTTTATATATAT
>JAOUQZ010000032.1:8406917-8414417 GCA_028564935.1 Neosilurus hyrtlii | reverse complement strand
ACAAAAAGGCAACTGTTTTCACTCTTTCACTTTAGAAAACATTATTCAAAGACTTAACTATGGCTATTTGTCTATCAGATTATAATAATCCAATCTAATACATTATAATAGTCTTCAAATGCAATTTTTCAAAATAATTTATTACCTCTAGTACACACTGTATAATGACCCATACTATAATATTTGCCTATTCCTCTTTGGCAAGAGCGCATTCATCAGTGGTACACATAAATAATAATAAATGATAATAAATGTATATAAATATGTATAGGGCAACACTGAGTGCACAGAATATCTGATCTGTTGCTTGGTGCAAAGAAAATGGCCATGTAATAATAGTAATAATAATAGTAATAATATGATAATAATTATAATAATAACATGGGGTTATATATTATAATAAGGTTTGCGGGAAGGCTGGTGCCCATCTCAGCCGACTCTGGCCGAGGGCGGGGTACACCCTGGACCGCTCACCACGCCATTGCAGAAATGTAATTCTAATAATAATAATAATAATTAATAATAATGATAATTCTAATAATAATAATAATATTAAGGGGAAATGGTAGCCTGGTGCTAAGGTGCTGAATTACTGATCCCAAGGTCAGAGCTTCAAGCTCCACTGTCACCAAGTTGTCACTGCTGTTCCCCCAGTGCAGCTAACTGGGTTATCAAATGCCGGCCATGTCTTTCACTGTCTGTGGTGAGAGGCATGTAAAAGAACCATTGCTGACTTTTGTGAAGAGTAGGCTGCATAGTCGTTAGCGTGTTTCTGCCCTGTGATGGCGTGGCGAGCTGTCCAGGGTGTACTCTGCCCTTGCTCTGAGTCAGCTGAGATGGGTACCAGCCTCCACGTGACCCTAATTAGGATTAAGCGGTTCAGAAAATGAATGAATGGATGAATAATAAGAAGAAGAATTGTAATAGTGGGGGTGCTGGATTACTGATCCCAAGGTTGGGGGTTCAAGCCCCACTATCAACGGGATGTCACTGCTGTCCCGCAGGTGCAGCTGCGTGGGATATCAAAGCCTCCCCAGCCTCTCCGTGTCCATAATTAGGATTAAGCGGTTCAGAAAATGAATGAATGATGAAAATAACAATAATAATAATAACAATATTAATTATAATATTTATGAAAATAATAATAATAACAGTGCGGCAGAGGTTAGCACTGTGTGAGAGCGAGTGTGAATGATTGTATGTGTGTTGGCCCTGCAATGGCCCGGTGAGTTGTGCAGGGTGTACCCCGCCCTCACCTCATAGGCACCAGCCTCCCTGCGACCCTAACTGGGATTAAGCAGCTTAGAAAATGAATGGATGTATAATAATAACATGGGGTTATATATTATAATAAGGTTTGCGGGGAGGCTGGCGCCCATCTCAGCCGACTCTTGCCGAGGGCAGGGTACACCCTGGACAGCTCGCCAGGCAATCGCAGAATTGTAACATTGTAATAAAATAATAATAATAATAATAATTACTGTAGTAATAATTACAGTATTGGTGGCATACTGCTGCTGTAGTTTCTTATACACTAAAGAATTGTTGAAAAAAATTCCATCTCTACAACAATAATGGAAAACAGTGTGAGCTGGATATGACTGATGAATTCTGCATGAAATGCATAATAGACCTCTTAAAGATATGATTCAAGGTCAGGGTTTGGATGAGACGGTATCGTTCTCAGCTGCATAAGGATGTTTTCATTGTCAGGACATTCAGCAAACTTTCTTTTCGTCACTCTTTTTTCCATTTTTTTTCTGTCTCCTTTGTTTCTGTATGTCTCCTTTCCATGCCTCCCTCCCCCTCACTATACATCTCTCTCTCTCTCTCTCTCTCTCTCTCTCTCTCTCTCTCTCTCTCTCTGTCTCTATCCCTCTTTCCCCTACTCTCTACAAATTCTATTAAATTCAATTTAGTGCAATGCATCATCACTGGTATTACCATACCAGTACAAAAAGGTAATCAAACAATATGGGATTTAACACTCATCCCAATCTGAGAATACATAAATATGTTCATGCACACCCACAAAAATACACACACAGAGACTATGAGATGCCTGCTCTCATGTAATCTCAGTGTGCCCACACACTTTATGTAAGTACAGTATAGAAAATAATTCCAGTTTCTGTCTGAAAGGATGCTTAAAAAATGTTCTGTCTTTCTTTCTTTCTTTCTTTCTTTCTGTCTGTCTCTGTGTAGGATGTGATGGTGGTGGGGGAGCCCTCTCTGATGGGAGCCGAGTTGGGAGACGTGGACGAGCGTCTGATCACCAGGCTGGAGAACGAGCAGTACGACCCTGCTGGCGGTCTCCGGGACGACGGTCGCCATGACTACACCAACTCGCAGGCGCTCAGCAACAGCAACCGGGACAGTGAGCCCACCACCATGGTGATGCAGCGGCCGGAGTAACGGGTATGCTATGGGGTAGGATTGAATAAGGGGAATGAGAGCGTGCTCTCACAGAGGACAGAAAGAAGAAATTTCTTAGGGTGTGCGTGCATGTGTGTGTGCGTGTGTGTGTGTGCGTGTGTGTGTGTGCATGTGTGTGTGTGTGTGAGTGTGTGTGTGTGTGTGCGAGCCAGAGAAAGAGAGCTATGACCTATATGACAAATGATGTCATCCAGTTTGTAAAAATATTACAATGGCTTTAAATCATAGCATTCTTCTCCATCATCACGAACAGAAACCATTGTAAGAAAATGATAATCATGAAATATACATTCTCATTTCATAAGAACGCTTTATAAATAAGCTACACTATTAACTACTTTCATATCAGAATTTTTAAGCTTTTCTGTAATGATTCAGCTGATCAGTAATGTTTATTTGGGCTTGCCAAAATTCACTTTAAACTGTCTACTTTGTGAGTGTTGTGAATTTTTGTTTTGTTTTTTTTTTTGTTTGTTTTTTTTTTTACCGCTGCAAAATCTGAGAACCACAGATTCCTCCCTTCCCCTGCCCTCTTTATTACTGAATTGTTTAATGCATAATGTAAAATACCTGCAGGTATATGTATTTACTGCTAAGTGTGTATTTTCTGTATGCTTTTCAACTATTTGAATTGATGAATTGTGTTTGGTTATGATAACAGGCTGAGGCCTCAGTTGCTTATTTAATATTCTTTAAATCAGTGACAAATTAAAATAAAACATTTTCACTTACCTGAAAAAAAAACTGTGTGGGAAAATTATTTTACAAAGTCATCACTATATGCAGTGGTTTCCTACACAATGGTCTGCATCACCGTGGTTTATATAGAGTGCACTCACTGACCACTTCATTAGAAGCACCATCACAAAACTTGAACTCCTACATGCAATCAGTCAATCAAGTGGCATCAGTTCAGCACATAAGTATTCATCCCATGTTTTCTTGGATTTTATGTATTGGACCCACATAAAACAGTCCAAACTGGTGAAGTGAACTTATTCTTTTTATTATTATTATTATTACATTTTTTTAAAGGCATTTAAAAAAATATAAAGAAGAAATGTATTTACTTTTTTGTTATGAAGCCCCTAAATATGATTTGGTGCTACCAATTTCCTTTAGAAGGCACATAATTAGTTAAACAAGGTACACTTATGTGCAAATCTAAGTGTCTCATGATCTAATGGTATGCCTGTTCTGAAAGGCCCTAGAGTCTGCATAACCACTAATCAAGAGGTAGTGCAAAGCAAGTGACACAATGTAGACCAACGAGCTTACCAAAGAGGATAAGAGGATGCAAAGAGGTTGGGTTATTAAAAAATATTCAAAATTCCACAGAACACCATGAAATCCATCATCACAAAATGGAAAGTGAGAGAGAGGGCCGTCCACAAGAACTGGCAGATAGACCCTGGAAGTAGGACATTAATCAGAGAGGCAACAAAGAGAGGTAACCCTTAAGGAGCTGTAAAGCTCCACAGCAGGGACTGGTGTATCTGTCCACAGACTAAAATTGATCTGTCCACAGACTAAAATTGATTTTTTTGGCTGTAAAGGAAAATGCTATGTCTTGTGCAAACCCAACACCTCTTATCATCCAGAGAAAACTATTGCCATACTGAAGCATGGTGGTGGCAGTATCACGCTGTGGAGATGTTTTTCATCGGTGGAGACTGGAAAACTGGTCAGAATTGAGGGCAAATTCTTGAGGAAGAGAAATTCTTGAAGGGGCTGGAGCAGTTTTTTTGAGGAATGAGCTCATAGAGACATACACTAAGAGACTTGTAGCTGTAATTGTTGCACAAGGTGGCTCTACAAATTATTTCTTCATTTTACATATTTCTGCATCTTCAAGGTTGTTGTATCTATTTTATATGGATGCCATGTTAAGCACCAAAATAAGAAAAATGCCAAGGGGGTGAATACTTTTATAAGCCACTGTATAGAGGTCAAGCATTTGAGGTAAGGTTCACAACAAACATCGGAATGAGGAGAAATGTCATCTTTGGCTGTTCCATGGTTCTTGGTGCCGGACTGGGTTTGAGTCTTTGTGCTGTAAACTGCTGATCTCCTGTGATCTCCTGAAAATTTCACACACAACAGTCTTCAAAAAATGGTGAGAAAATATGTCTTTTTGATGAGAGAGAAGTTAGAGGTGGATGGAGTCTACAGTAGTTTAAGTTAAAGGGACAGCTATGACAATGTTCAAAAATTCTCCAAATGATTTCTATCATGTCAACCCTCAACTTGTTTTGCTGTCTGTCAAATTATTAGATGGAATTGAATTAAATGCTAAAAGAATAGTTCTTTTTCACTCCTCTCACAGAGTTCGTAAGAATCAATGGAAAGGCGTACACGTTGTACTCATACAACAGAATGGGGTGTTGTTACCCTTGTAACATGTTCTTGGAGCAGCATGCCTCGACATAATACCCGTATGGTGTGAGATGCTTCTTGTTGCATGTCACGGTAGGGGTCTGCATTCTGCCTAACTACAGGCCACAGTGATGTCTACCACCCAGGGACTAGTCTTTGCTTAGGAAAGGACCCCCTGTGAGTTTCCCATGTGACAAATGAACAGTATGAGGATCAGAAGATCAACAAGAATCACTCAGTAGGCCCACCATTATGAAAAGGTCAATCAATTATTTTAGATAATATATGTAGCATGATCATGGAAAAAAAAAATCACACGTTCAGTCATAAACATACCAATGCATATATGGCAAGCTTGTTTTCATCAGAGTGTGCAGTTAAGAAGGCCCTAGGTTTACATTCCGGTCTCTGCAAAGGTGTTTCTCTGGAGATTGTATGCGTGTATGGGTTTCCTCTGGGTACTCTGGTTTCCTCCCACATGCACATTAGGGTAATGGGCTGAACCAAATTGCCCCTAGGTATGAGTATGGGAGTGAACAGATGTGGGTGTTGGCCCTGCAATAGACTGGTGAGCTGTCTAGGGTATCCCCTGCCTTTGCCCAGAGTCAACTGAGATAGGCTTCCGCCTCCCCGTGAACCTAGTATGATAAAGTAGTTTAGCTTGTGTTTTGATTGTAGGAAGAAACCCATACAAGCACAGGGAGCAAATGAAAGCTCCACATAGAAAGACAACCACAAGTTTTGAGCCCAAAATATTCTTATTGTGAGGCAATATTGCAAACCACTGAGCCACTGTACTTCCAAGAATGGGAACTGTAAATTTCCTACCAGATTTCATACCGGTTCAGAAAAAGGGGCCGTAGCGAACTCCACCATGAGAGGAAGCTCTCGTGTCAGGCTGTTAATAAAAAGTGCTGGATGGACGTACCATGGCACTTTCAGAAATGTTTGTAATAAGTTGTAATAAGAGCTTCATGAGATGCCATATGCAGTGTTTTGCTTTGCCAAGATGGCAGCCTGCATGCAATTGTAGCATTCTAACAATCCCTAGAAAAAAAACTCCAGGCTATGGGGTTCATACTGTATCATTCATTAAACAGCCTTGACACAAATGCCTACAAGACCAAAGCTAAAGGTACAAGTGACTTAACAGAGAGTTCTTAGTCTTTCTCCAATATTTTGACTAGCTTTCTTAGAGCCATGAGCTCTATCTCAGTGGTACATCAGTTCCCCCTCTGGGTAAGTGAAGCATCCATGGTGACTTTGTCTCCCTTATAAGAACCAGTTCAAATTCACATCAGAGACAGTAAGTCAGGGCAGATTGATTGACATGTCCAGCAACATGAGTTTCACCTACCACACTTGGCTTACAGAAGGAATAACATCCGTAGAGTCCAGTGACATCTGTCAAATAGTACTATGCAGTATTTCCAGTGTGTGCTGCACTTAGTGCAGTATCATAAGGCCTTGCAAGAATGTCATCATTTTGTACATCTGGATGAAGTGCCTTTTCTGTGACCACAAGCAAACCCAGACCCATTTCTGGACATTGGTGAGGCCATGGCTGTTCATAGTCATTTTTGGGTCATTATCAGCCTGAAAAAACTTCTGTCTCTGGACATGCATCTTCTTGCTCAGGCTATAAGGCTGGCTTTGTTAATGGTGCTGACCCTTGCTCTAAAAAAAATCCATACAGGTATTTCTATCAACATGAATAAAACACAGGTGAAATGTCTGTCAAACCAATTACACGTTATGTTCATTTATAAATTGGTTTACACGTCAGTGGAAAAAACCCTGAAGCCATGAATATTTATTACTCCTGGACATGCTCAGAGGACACTTTCCCGACTTCCTTGATTTAGTCACAGGTGACGTGATGTGTCCGTCAATGTTATGTGACATTAATTTGAAGTGGCTTTAGAATTTATTTTGTGGATAATATTATCTTTTATTCAACATTATTGTTTTCTTTAGAGTCCTAACTTTGTAAGTTGAAAATAGTTTTGATTGTTTTTATGGTTTTAAAATTTTTAATACATGTCCCCCAGAATGTACCCAAGACCAAATAATGAGCCATAACAGTGTTTGGCATGGAGGACAATCCAAGTATGCAGCCTCAGGCCCACTAATAAGTTAGGTCAACCATGGGATTAGCACTGAAAATGTTCTAATCTACAGTTAAATGCAACCAATGGGAAGAACGGTGGTACATTTATCTACAGATCAACACAAAGTAAGTTCATAGTGCTAACTAGTAAACTGTGCACTGAGTAATGCTAAAGGGTGCTAAAGGGCAACACAGTGGCATAGTGGTTAGCATGTTCATCTCACAACCAGAAAGCCCTGGGTTCGATTTCCAGGCCTGGGCGTTTCTGTGTGGAGTTGCATGTTCTCCTCGTGCTTGGGTGGGATTTCTCCAGATACTCTTGTTTCCTTCCACAGTCCAAAGGCATGTACATTAAACTAACTAGCTGCTCCAAAATGGATAGGTGTGTGAGTATTTGTGTTTGTGTTGCTTGTCTGGCAAACTGTTCAGGGTCTAACCCGCTGTAGCCCAGTGTCTGCAATATATATACATATATATATATATACCATGTTTCCCCGATATTAAGACACTGTCTTATTTTTTTTTTTTCGGTTCAAAAAACACCATAGGGCTTATTTTCGGGGTAGGTTTTATTTTAA
>JAOUQZ010000032.1:8333488-8350688 GCA_028564935.1 Neosilurus hyrtlii | reverse complement strand
GAAGAAACCTCTCCATGGCAACGCTGCTGTAACTTTCACTCATTGAGAAATGCTTCTCTGCTTGCATCAAACCTGGCCGATGTCCTGCCCCCGAGAGCCATATACCCCACCGTGATTGGCAGGTTCCTTCAGCTCCACCCACAACACCGTAACGTGCCATACATATCAAACTCACGGGCCGCAGTTACATTAAACTTTCATATTAAGGCGGGGGCCACAGACTATATCCCCATAGGCGGGCCGCTAGTTTGAGACCTCTGTTCTAAGGTTCCGAGGTTTTATAGAAGAATGAAAACCTATTTAATGATGATATATTTAATTTTTGTGTAGGTCATCCAAAATGTTACACACTGTGCATTTAATTGGACCTTACACATTAATGCATTAATGAGCCAGTCATTTGTCAGCAGTGCAAAACTGACTGGGCAGTTGGAAATTAAAAACTAGTTTTGGTGAGTTCAGAGTGTTAGGACTCATTTGTTTTCCCTCTGGGCTGTTAGGGCTGACCATAAACACAAGGTTCATTCATTTAATAATTTTCTGAACCACTTAACCCTAATTAAGGTCACAGGGAGGCTGGCGGCCGACTCTGGACAAGGGCAGAGTACGCCCTGGACAGCTCGCCAGGCCATCGCAGGGCAGAAGCACGCTGGTGGCAATCCAGTGGCCTACTCTATATGAGCGACAGCAATGGTAAACACAAGGTTTTTGGGAGAGCACACTAGTGCATCATGGTATGCTGGGCCTTCTGACTGGCTGGCACTCTCCCACTGCCCTGCCCATGCACTCCGCCCATCTTGATCTGCCTCCCAGTGAACTGAGCTTAGAGCATTCAGGCAACCAGTCACAGAGTATTGAAGACAGAGAAGACACAGAGAGAAGAATGACCATAAACGGGAGGAGGAAGCCAAACAGGCTGCTCAGCGCATGCACTCACTGTTTCAGAAGGAGGTGGGGAAGCAACTTTCTTAAGAACCGTGTAGGGTTTTGGATTAGGATTCATACTTTGTTGCTCCACTGGTGTCTTAAATGAAAAATAAAAGTTTGAAAATGGGTATTAATATCTGACCTTGAAGAAATGCTATATTTACCAGTAATGCACATGTGTAGAAGATGTATCAGTTTTGTATTGGAACATAAACTGGATTTATGCTCTGTTCCACATACCAGCAGCTATATACAGAACCGCAGAGAAAATTAATGCTGGTGTGATAAAAGGGCAGAGCAGGATCTCTTGAATCACATCAGGAATTGCAATCTTGACCTCATCCAAAGCTGGGTGGTTACTGAACTCTCAAATGCAAATCACATGCAAACTTCCCACTTTCTGCAGTCTGCAGAGAGAAAGAGAGAATCCTTTTCAACACAACACCCAGTGCCCAAGTGTTTTATCAGCAAGTGGTGCTCAGTAGGATTTCCATATGAATCCCTGCTGCAGGAAATCTTTCTATGAGTTGTTATTATATAATTTTTGTCTCAAAATAAAGGGACGCTATGAGGTTGTCACATTTTGGTTATCAGTTTAAAATGTAGGGCGGCATGGTGGTATAGTGGTTAGCTCATCCTCCTCACAGCAAGAAGAGTCCTGATCTCGGGTGTTTCTGTGTGAAGTTTGCATGTTCTCCCTGTGCTTGCATGGGTTTCTTCCGGGTACTCCGGTTTCTTTCCACAGTCCAAGTACCTACACATCAGGTTAACATTGTTCCAGATTGCCCCTAGGTGTAAGTGTGAATGGTTGTGTGTTCCCTGAGATGGACTGGCGAGCTGTTCAGGGTGTAACCCACCTTCTACCAATGTCGGCTGAGACAGCCACAGCCTCCCTGCCACCCTAATAGTAGGTTTGAGCAGTACAGCAAATGAGTGAGTGTTGTTTTTGCTGTGATTGTTAGAAATATGAGGCAAATGTAATGTTTTTATGCCACATAACGAGCCAGTAGGCCAGTAGGCTCGCTAGCAATCACCTGCTTGACGTAACAATGCCATACTAAGTGACAAAGATGTATGTTGAATTACTTCACACCAATTACACCAATTAATGTAGCATGGTACTAGTACAGAGAGTAAATCTACTTTCTGACACCACCATGTTATATTAGAACCTCTTAAAAACCTAACAAAACAGTTGCTGTAGGCATTGGTAGCATACGTCATTCTTATTCGTAGTGAAAAAGGAATGCTTGTTGTCCGTCATGGCGTTGCTATGTGGTATTCAAACATGTGACCTTTAGCTGCAAAGGGTCTGTTATTCATTCATTTGTTCATTCATACACCAAACCGATTTGTCCCACTAGGGTCCCAGGGAGGCTGGAGCCTATTTCAGCCAAGTGCAGGCAGAGGCATGGTACAACCTGAACAGCTAGCCAGTCCATTGCAGGGCCAACACACCCAGCTAGTTAGCCTAATATGCATGTCTTTGGACTGTGGGGGGAAACCTAGACAAGCATGGGGAGAACATGCAAACTCCATACAGAAACACCGTCACTAAACCCAGGACTCTAACCCAGAACCTTTTTCCTGTGAACTGGACATGCTGACCACTACACCACCATGCTGCCCAGGCCTATTATCATTACCCCTCCCACTAGGCAGTGTAGTTGTGCCTTTTGATATCTTGGGATTTCTGCAGTTCATATTTTCTGGCGTGGCGGCTGGGGAGATATTCCGTCTGATGACTCTTATTTTTATTATTTAAAATCCCTAGCTTATATTAATATTACAGTCTTGTGTGCTAGAAAGTAGTAAATCATTCACATGGACCTGTTTGTCACGTTCACTACATATTCTAAATAATCTGATATTGCATAGAATATTTGGCACCATTTGCATTTTCCATTCATTCCATCATTTTCTGAATAGCTTACTCCTAATTAGGGTCGTGGCGAGGCTGGCGCCCATCTCAGCCGAATCTGGGTGAAGGTGGGGAACACCCTGAACAGTTTGCCAGGCCATTGCAGGGCCAACACACACCACCATTTACACCTAGGGGAGATATAAAACAGCCAGTTAGCCTACTGTGCATGTTTTTGGCCTGTGGGAGGAAACCGGAATGCACGGAGGAAGCCCACGCAAGCACGGGAAAAACTCCACACAGAAAGTGCTGTGAGGCAGACGTGCAAACCACTGCGCCACCATGCCGTTCTGTGCATTTTACTTAAATGGTAATATAATCTCCTTATGGAAGAAATTATTTAAAAAATTTTAAGCACTCTACCATAACTGCAGTCAAACAAGTATTCGCTCACTCACTCATCACTTACTCATTTGACGAATTGCTTAATCCTGTAAGGATCAAAGGGATCTCATTCAGCCAGTCAGCCTAATGTGCATGTCTTTGGAGGAAACTGGAGTACCTGAAGGAAACCCACACAAACCCAGAGAGAACATGCAAACTTCACACAGAAATACCTAAGACCGGGATTTGAACCCCGGACCTTCTTGCTGTGAGGTGCATGAGCTAACCACTATGTGACCATGCTCCCTATTAAAAACAATTCCGAGTTCTCTTCGCTAACAAGCTAACCATCCTTCTAACGAAGCTTTGAGATCAGTGCTGTGAGAAGCTTTGAGTGTCCTCATTTTATCTGAAGTTGGCAACGAAAGAGTGAGATTAAGATTGAACGGAGGAAGAGAACTGAGACGTGTGGGTAGGCAAATCTGCTCAACGGATACTGTGCTATATAAAAGAACAGTAGCGTATTCTTTGCAGCGAGACCTGTGTGTGTGTGTGTGTGTGTGTGTGTGTGTGTGTGTGTGTGTGTGTGTGTGTGTGTGCGCGCGCATTCTTTCATCTGTGCTGTAAGACTGTACTTTCTGAGTAAGTGGTTTTGGACACATATTTTAAAGACCAGCATACATACATATTTTAACATTTATTTGTCACCAGTTTTATTTTTTGAGAGTTGCCATGGTAACAAAGCGTTTCATCTTTAAATCCTGCTCTTTGCATGAATCCATGTAATAATGTACAGCGCTAATTTCCCTGGTTCCCTGATGGCATGGGATGTGTGCGTTTGTAGGTTCTTGGTAAATTTAAATGATTACATAATAGTTAATATAGCGATATGGTTCAGAAACTCAGCAGACATCAAAGAACCATGTTTTTGATCTCGATTTTCAACGTCACGTGACTGTCCATGCACTCAGGACCTCAAGATGGCGTCTGTGTTGTAGTGTTTGTGATGCGAATTGCATTCTAATCCATTTCTGTAGGGATTTACTTTAAATATAGTTAGTAGAGGGAGGATGCCTGGAGATAATTGTCTGGTTTTGAGCTGTAGATCATGGTGGGGAGCGAGAGGTTCCAGCAGGGAAAGACAACAGAGCACCAGAAGTGGCTAAGTGAGATCACCAAGTCCCGTACAAATAAGTTTCAGATGTTGATAGATGACAACAGGGTGTTTACTTGTGAGAAACATTTCAAACCTGATGACATGAAGATATGTCATTAACTGTAAATAGACATTTAAACATCTTGCTTTTATCTTTATGAGATAGAGGCTGCATGATGCAAATGATTCAAAATACCTTGACACCTTGTTTGTCATGCTGGTACATATTAAAAAAAGATACACCTAATGCAATGTGTCAATTCAGCAGCCTTTGTCTTCACCCATAATACTTTTTTAGAGACAAAACTTTGTTCCAAAGAAGTGGCTATTTATAGGTATTGGTTAATAATAAACTTTTACTCTTATAATAACTTTATTATAACTGCAGTCATCAAAATGAAATTTAGACATCTGGCAGCTACGTTTGCCCCACAGCAAGCAGGTCCTGGATTTGAGTCCTGGACGAGGGAGTTTCTGTGTGGAGTTTCCATGTTCTCTCCATGTTTGTGTGGGTTTCCCTCTGCATACTCCGGTTTCCTCCCACAGTCCAAAGACATGCTCATTAGGCTAACTGGCTGTTCCAAATTGACTATGTGTGAGTGTGAATGGTTGTGTGTGTGTGTGTTGGCCCACAGTGCACCGGCGAGCTGTTCAGGGTGTACCCCCCTTTGCCCAGTGTCGGCTGAGATTGGCTCAAGCCTCCCCATGACTCTAATGGGATTAAGTGTGTGCGGCACATTAGTGAATGAGTGAACGAGTGAGTGATGAGTGACTGCTCTGGTGTCAAATTAACTATTGTTTTCAACATGGATGAGCAAAGATGTTCCTAGTATCTCCAGAAAGGATTATTTACAATTGTGTGATGGTGATATAAATAAAGTTTTTTTATTGCTTTTGCAGTAATCACAACTGAGACATAAACATGTATATGTTTTGACTATGGGCTACCAGAATGACTTCATATTTTAGAATTATGCTAAGTATGGAAAGGTGAGGACACACACACATGTACATGTCCGCTTCTGGGGCTAGGTGAAGGACAAAAGACAATAAGTGACCTTTCAGTGCTTGAAATAGACCTCAGCTGTTCAACACTCTGAGAGGAAGCAGATGTGTCTGTACGTCTTCCTCATATTTCAAACAAAGAAAAAATATCAGGATTACTGACAAGTGCATATTCTAGTTCCTCATATAGTTAAAAAATATTTATGTTTCTGTCTTTTTTTATATATTTTATCCTGAAACATTTCACATCCAGGACAATAATGAATTACTGTACTACTGAGAGGTACGTGTTCTCTTCGAGTGTATTCTTTCACAAGAGCAGATTGAAGTGCATCAGGTTGATATGTATGTTTGTATGAATAGTTTTAATTTATTTAAATGTTTTCAGATTACCCTTTCAAAGAAATAATAAATAGACCACAACGCTCCAGACGCTCCTGCAGAAAGGACCATTTCATAATATGCCAATATAGAATGCATACCAGGTTTGCAAGCCCCAGCTTTAGCACGTGGCAGGTAAAAAAAATGGAACCCTAATATACAGTTTTGCCTCTATCACCTTGAAAAGTAGGTCAAGGTCACTCACACACAAATTTGTCCTAGCACTCATAGTAGTGAACATGCATAGCAAGTTTTAAAGCCCCAGCTTCCGTAGGTGTCCAGTAACTAAAGTGTGACGGACAGACGGAACCTATTTCTATAGCTCCTGAGTGGCGGGAGCTAAAAATTAAAAGGTTTTACAGAAACTTTTACCAATTCTCATGATTTAAAAACTGTTAAATAATTAAGCAGTGCTCTTCATTATGTAATTACCAGCACATCAAACCCATGAGAAATGTGTGTACATGGTTTTAAGGTCTGTCCCCAGGATGTCCTTAAGTGGTTAAGGTTTAGGTCAGGAGATGGATGCTTGTAAAGAGAGAGTGTAATAATGTGTCAGTGTGACTTTTCATGACTGATATGACCTCATGTACATGCACCACTACAGGTTCTCATGTTTTGGGTCTGTGTATCAATCTCAGGAGTCCGCAAATCAGAAAGATTCTATTCAAACATTGAAAACTGCTCCAAAAATGAAATCTTTATAACTGTAATGTTCCTAGTCATCAAATATTTAACAGTTAGTCAAACTTTGTATATCGCTAATCAGGAAATGCTACTTTCGAGAAGATAGCAATTATAGTTACAAAACCAGTGTTCACATTTGAAACTTGCTAGCATCCATACACTAAATGAATCCGGCTCTTAACCAGTCAGCGCGACCGTACTAGCATCTTCCTAGCAACCGATGAGTTCTACTGTATGACTCGAGGAATCCTTCTGGAATTCTGTAAGTAGGTACGTATGCTGGTATCAAATATGGATAATAGGGACATTCCCTGTTATAGTTATCACGAAAGTGGTTTGAAAATCGGCGAAATAAGTGGACATTTCTTGCATACCTTGTGACACCCTTATCCAGAGTGACTTTAATTGATAATTTTTATATAACTGAGCAGCTGATGGTTAAGGGTCTTGCTCAGGGACCCATCAGTGGCAGCTTGGTGGTACTGGGGCTTGAACTACAAACCTTTGGAACAGTAATCTAGAGCTTTAACCACTTAACCACCACTGCTCATTATTAACATTCTAATAGTGAGAAAATATATACAGCTTGAATTTTATAGAAAAAACTAGAGGCACCCAGAGACTGCAAACCTCTGCCAGGTAAGGACAGCCTCTCTCCTGTTTAACCAATCTAAGCATTTGTTTCTTGTCCCAGTCTCCACAATCAGTCTCTGTTTTAGGTTCCAGCCAATTCCTTGAAAATCCATACATAACTTTTTACGTAATGTTGATAACAGAGACAGACAGACACCGGCAAAAACATGATCTCCCTGGTGGAGATATTGAAATGATAGAGAACAATACAGCTTAGAAATGATTATTCTATTTTTCTTATTTGTAGGCAGTGACGGGGAGAACGTTTGGTGAGAAGGACTTCAGGAGCAGCCTGGAGAATGGCATTTTACTGTGCGAGTAAGTCTTTTCATCAATACATTTGTTTAAAAAAAAAAAGAGCTTAAAAAAACCCTTATTGTCAGTTCTTATTGTGGATTTTTTGGAAATGTTGTAAGAATCATCTGTAGCTCTACAACTTCACTGTTACACTACAACAAACATCTGATTAGAGAGAGATTTTATACCCACTGTTTCCTCTTCCCTCCCTCTCCCTGTGATGTAACTGTAAGCTGTATATGTACAGCATATACACATATTATACACGTGTGTTTTTTTTAATCACGTGTAGGCATCAGTGTTTGGTAAAACTTTTTCCTGATCAAATGCTATTCAATTATAGATTGCTGAGTTCCATCAAACCGGGACTTGTGAAGAAGATCAACAGACTCCCAACACCCATTGCAGGACTGGTGAGTAGAAACAAGAGATGCACTGATAACCACAGTGTGTATTTGTAAAAAGAAAAAAAAATTGCTTGTAATGCCTGCATTGGACACAATGTTATACTGTGTGCAGCAATTCTAGTGTACTGTTCTTTACTGTACACTAAACGTCATTCTGTAACATATAATTCAGCATGAGGTTTCAGTGGTAGCAGCACAGAGAAGTACCTAAATGCTACAGCAAAAATTGTGAAGAAAAATCCACAGGCAACATTAAAGTGATGCAAAATAATATTGCTTAACCAGTATGATTTTCTTGATGATCGTCCCCTATTGGGGCGGCACGGCGGTATAGTGGTTAGTATGTCTGCCTCATAGCAAAAAGGTCCTGGGTTGCTGTTACAAACGATGTGTGTGTGTGTGAGATGTTCTGCGTGTACCCCACCTTTGCATAGTGTAGGCAGGGAGAGGCACCAGCCTCCCTGCAACCCAAGTAGGATTAGGCAGCTCAGCAAATGAATGAGTGAGTGAGTGAGTGTCCCCTGTCAGTCTCTGAATTGGAATAATGTAATATTATTGTCACTCTTGTTTATAATGTTTTACTTTCATGTAGAACATTTTTATCTGAACACTGAAGAACATTCGAATTGTTTTTATCAATATTGTGGAATATAATCAACAATAACCTTATTTTAATGCCAGTCATGAAATCACCTTAAAGGCTCACAGACGAAGACCATGCGTGAAAATGTGTTTTTTTAATCTTAGAGTTTTAAACTTACTCAATACAATAAAATACAATGTTGCTCAAAATGCCCATAAAAAATAAATAAATAACTGAAAATTATATTAATTACCCACACTACATCAGTGAGTTAGCTAATGAGTTTTGTCTATTCACGGTACACACCTATATTGTCGTAATGTTGTACCCAACTTTAATTATGGATGACCCATCAAGCACTGCTAAATCTGAGACCGATTTAGACATGAGATGTAAATGAGGCGTTGGGAACTCATAATATCCATGATGATATCCAATGACTTCGGAGCTTTGCTTATATAAAATAATTTCAGCCAGTGTATAAATACCACAGCAGGGTTTCTATTAGATGTTTCATTCCAACCTTTCGGCTGGCAGTGTACTAAATAATCAAGGCCATCACAGTCCAAGCAAGTGTATATATGTAATATTTGAATTGTCAGCCCCAAACATCACAGAATAAATGATCAGCTCTGAGTCTGATAAGACTCATCATTTTTAATAATAATAATGATTATAATAGTGATAATTCCTGGGATGGATTTCATCAGCACCAGACGTTTTGTCTCTCATCAGGCTTCAATCATCTCACTCGTTTTAAACTAATCTGCGAATGCATCCAGTCATTAAAAAAAATCCTCTTACCTGAAATGACAAATTCATGTCCATCCTACCGACTATGATGTATGGCGATCACATGACTTGCAATAAGCTAAATGTTTAACAAATTAGGGGCGGAGCAAAGCAAGTTGTGAAACAACGATTATTGCTCAAGTAATTGATGTTAATAAAAATATAAAATAAAATTACAATTAATGAACATACTCTAAGGTACAATTAAACATAGTTGATTTCTGTTCCGTTTTAAATATCCATTCATTCATTTGCCAGACTTCTTAATCCTACTTGGGTTGTGGGGAGCCTGTCTTCAGACTGTCTGGTAAGTCAGTTTGTCTCTAGTTTGTTTTGTTTTTATAATTACAGCTTATAAATCACTTCAGACAACATAGTAATTAGTAGTTTAACAATTAAGGCTGGTGGTACAACGGCTCAGTGGTTCGCACTGTCACCTCACAGCTAAAAGGTTCTCTGTCCAAATCTCGCACAAGGGCCTTTCTGTATGGAGTTTGACATGTGTGTGTGGGTTTTCTCTGGGTACGCTGGTATCTTCCTACAGTCCCAAATCATATGCATGAGGTCATCTCTAAACTGCCCCGAGGTGTGAATATGGGTATGAAGAGTCAGCTAAAATTGGCTTCAGCATCCCCTGCGACCCTGACAGATAAGCGGTGCAGATCATGGGTGGATGGATAATTAAGGCTGAAGCGCAAGCAAGCTTTTATTCTATTCCATACAGAGGACTTTACAGATCATCAATCACATTAGTTTACTATTCACAATAGTTTGGCTGCGAGGCCAATGTGACTGTTGGTATGGGATTCCAAAATACATACCCATGCCTCTGTGATTGCTCGAAGAAACGTTTTTAATCAAACCCCACACTGGTTAAAGTGTTTTAGTATAGACCTCAGTACAGCTACATACTGCATCAGAGAGTGTTTACATACAGTGTGATTGTGTGTGTGTGTGTGTGTGTGCGTGTATGTTGTATTTTGCTGTCCTAGGATAATCTCACCATGTTTCTGAGGGGATGTGAGGAGTTAGGACTAAAGGGATCACAACTGTTCGACCCAGGAGACCTGCAGGACATGTCTATACGTGCCAACCTAACGTGGGTATCTGTGTGTGTGTGTGTGTGTGTGTGTGTGTGTGTGTACTTTTATTTGCTACATATTGAGGACTGGATTACATTTTTATCCAATGGTGGGAGGACATTTTTGGGAAGTTTAGGATGTTTTGGCTGGTCCTCACCTTTTCAAAAAGGGCTATGAATTGCTTTTATGGTTCAGATTCGAAGTCGGTGAAGATGAGGGTTAGCGTGATGGCTGGTGTAATACATTTAGTTAGGATGGTTAGGGTAAGGGGCAAGTAAATGCATATATGTCGGAGAATGTCCTTACAAAGATAAAAGTACAAGACTGTGTGTGTGTGTTGTTTAGGTATCCATTCATGTTTAGGATAAAGAGATTTTTATTGTCAACTGTTGCATGAACAATGAAAAACTGTTTAGCAGCAATTATAAAAAAGTACACAAAAGACAACTAAACTATATATGTCATATACCTACATACACATATATACACCTACCTGTATGTACACATATAGACACATACATACATATATCCTATATATGCAACACAGATAAATTTATCCACATATTCACACATTTAAAGACAGTCACAGAAGGGTGCATGATATGTCAAAGGTGCATGATATACACAGGCTGAGATGTAGAGCTTTTTAATTATAAGGTGCATGATGCTAAAATAAGTAAAATACCTTCTCTAAACATGTGTATAGCACTTAAGCATGAGTATTTCACTTAAAGGGTAATATTGCATTGTCCAAGAAGACGGTCTGAATGATTGTTAGTATGGGTCGGGGTAGACGGGCTTGTCTGAGTTTTCTGAGGAAGTACATCCGTTGTTGTACTTTCCCCACCTGATGAGAGATGTTTGTGGTCCAGGTGAAGTCAGCAGAGATGTGGACTCCAAGAAACTTGAAGCACTCCACCCTCTCTACCTCCTCTCCATCAATATAGAAGGCATGGTGCTCAGATCTCCTGAAGACCATTATTATCTCCTTTGTCTTGGATATGTTAAGGTCCAGGTTATTGTTGTTGCACCATCGCCGCAGATGTTTTCTGTTATCAGACCTATGACGGTGGTGTTGTCAGCGAATTTGATGATGGTGTTCTGGTGTGAATGGGGGAACAGTCGCGTAGTGAGCTCCCTAGCCCCAGGTTGCCCAACTTCTGAACCAGTTTATGCGGTTGAACTGTATTGAAAGTGGAGCTGAAGTCTACAAACATTATCCTCACAAAGACGTTACTGCTGTCCAAGTGTGTGAGGGCTGTGTGGAGGGCTGTATTGATGGCATTCTCTGTTGACCTGTTTGCTCTGTATGCAAACTGATGTGGATCAGCAGGGATGGCAGCCTTAATGTGAGACAAGACAAGTATCTCGAAACTTTTGGTAATGATGGGTTTTAGGGTGATAGTCATTCAGGCAGCTCACTGTGCTCTACTTTGGCACAGAAATGATGGTGGCTGTCTTGAGGCAGGTGTGAACCATACAATGCAGTAGCGAGAGGTTAAAGATTGTGGTAAAGACCCCTGCTAGTTGATCTGTGCATGTTTTAAGTACCCTTCCTGTTACTCCATCTGGACCAGTAACTTTCCTCGCGTTAATTGTTAAATGCAGAACGTGGCTCTGATCCGATGCTCATGCTGATGAAAGGGGTCGTCACCCCTCTCTGGAAGAGCAGGGCAGGTGCATGCCTCTCTGTTGTGTTGGTCAAAGCGAGCAAAGAAATGGTTCATGGTGTCTTGTAGGGTGCTGTCTGAGGAGTCCGCTGATGTGTGTGTGTGTGTCCTTGTTGCCAGTGAGTGCCTTGATCCCCTTTCTCATATTCCTGGCGGTGTAATGTTATCATCTAAGTGCTCCTTGGTGAATTGTTTATATTGGCTTTTTTGATGCCTGATGACAGGACCCGGTGTGCCTCTTTGTAAACTTGCTGGTCTCCTGACTTGAAGGCATCATCCTGTACTCTAAGTAGGGTGCACACCTCACTGTTGAACCACGGTTTCTGGTTCAGGAACACTTGAACAGTTCTTGTTGTGGTCACATTCGCAGTGCAGTAATTTATGTATGAGAGCACAGCTGATGTTTGACCTTCCATGTCTGTCCCCTTTGCAGTCTGTAGAGTCAAAACAGTCCTGTAGAGCTGTGGTGGCATCCTCAGTCCACAGCTGAACTGTTTTAGCTGCTGGTCTTTGGCTACAGATTTTAGGTTTATAAGCAGTAATCAGGGACGAAGAGAGATGACTTGAGAGTCCGAGGTTTGGTGGTGGTGGTGGTGGTGGTGGTGGTGGTGGGGGGGGTGGGGGGGGTGGCTTTATAAGCATCTGGAATGTTGGTGTAGTGTCCAGTATGGTTTTTTTCCCTCATTGGAAAACACATTTTTGTAGAATCTAGGCAGGGCAGACTTCAGGTTTGCATGATTAAAGTCTCCTGCCAGGATTATAACACAGTCCGGCTGCGCCGCTAGCTGTTTGTTAATTGAGTGTTGTAGCAGCTCCATTGCTAGTTTAGCATTAGCTTGGGGCGACACATAAACTCAGGCCTCCTCTGCTTTTCTTACTGGACATGTTGGTTCTGTCCGCTCTGAAGGTAGCAAGTCGATGATTCATGTTCATGTCAAAAATGTATTTTGTGTGGAAATCTGTACACAGTCATATCAGGGGGACTTGTTATTTACAGGGGCATCACACAAGTCCCATAATGCATGTCATACAAGCTGAAGGTAAAAGACATGTTTTAAGGTTATTGTAAGGTTAGGGTAAGGGTTATGGTTAGGCACGTAATGGTTATGGTAGGGTAAGTAAGGGTAAGTCGCCAAGAAATTAAGTCCAGTATTGGAGTGACAACATCCCTTGTTGTTCTTCTTTGGATTGGCCCCCCACCAACAGCACCCACACTGGCATCATCATCCCTGTCTTTAGTTACTGACACCTCAGAGCTTGCTGACAATTCATCAGATGTAAGCTGAACCTTCTTAATACTTGCTTCAAATTCTTCTGAGCACTTTCTTCAACGCTTTGCTTCTGAATCTATACGTTTTGGTTACGTCATTGTATCACCATATACCTTGTCAACTGGTCAATTAACAGCTGGATGTCCCTTTTGCCTCTGTGACAAGAGAATGCTCGGGCTTCTGGATTTGATATGATGGTCAACGCATCTGCAAGAGCAATATCACGTAGATCTTCAAGTTTTTACACAAATTCATCCTCCTTGTTTTTGTGTGCTGCTGATTCTCTATCCTTATGTTTCTGCAATCCTTTCCATTCATTGTAAACAGTTTCAAGTTTCTAGACTGAGTGCTGGCTGCTACGTGTTGGAATACTTGCTTTAGCCCAGACTTCAGAAACTTTGACTGCTGCTAAACTAGCATCTGAAACTGTCAGCTTCTGAGCTTTGTGTAAATACATGAAGTAGCTGAATGCCTGTCGATATGATGTAGTAGTTTAGCACCAAGAATTTCTGGCACATATGACCCAATCAGGTACAATTTTTCTTTCCCTTTTGTATTCATTTTCTCAAACTGCAGAACCTAATTTACATCCTTGTTAAGCACTGTAATTGTACTGAGCAACAAAATCAAAAAGACCAAAGCTCTAACAACTCTAAATACCAAGAGTGAATGTTGCCAGCAAATATATTTCTGAATTTTGGTTATTTCTGACTTTAAATTAAATATCTGGACTTCTGGTAATACGGTTATATGGTCGAATATACACATTACACATTGTGCAAATAATGTAGATGTGGATGAAGATCCAATAACTAATAACCTGACAATATATTACTTCAACATAGAATAGCTAGTACATAAAAGTGCATAAGTTGCTTGTCCATGCACTCAGTATGAACAAAACATTCATCAGTATTTATGATGCTATAATAAGAATTCAGTAAATCGTACTAAGTAAGCATAATAGTGCAAAATTGTAGACCCTGATGGGCACCTCTAAATATTATTGAAATATTTTTTTTTAATGCTGAATTTTTTTCTTCATAAATTAAACAAAATAAGGGAGTGAGAGGTTTTGAATTTCAAACTTTTATTTTTAAGGGCCACCCTAATATATATATATATATATATATATATATATATATATATATATATATATATATATATATATATATATGCATATATACTGTATATATCTCCTGAAGTTATGGAAACAAGACTGTGTGTGTGTGCATGTAATAAATCATGGTCCATCTTGAGGGAACCTTTTAAAGAACCACATGTTTTCACCAGTTAAACAATAATTTAGTTTTAATAACTAGCATTAGCATTAATTTATTCATTCAATTGAAATTTCCTGTAAAAGTTTGGGGTTTTTTTCTACTCAGACCACTGGTGCATTATTGCAGTGTTTGAATCTTTGAAAACGCTGCTGAACTCATGTCTTATTTTATCAACAATCATGACAATAAAGTCATTTGCTGAAGCTGTTGCCATGGTGATGAAATCGCACTATTCCTTTCTTCGTTGTGTGTGTGTGTGTGTGTCAGTGTCTGGAACTAGATCATGAAACAAATCTGTCCTCAAGTATCTGTCCTGTGAAGTACATTTATGATGAATTTTATTATAACTTTATATTATATTGCCATAGCATGTCCGGCTCACAGCAAGTAGGTCACGGGCTCGATTCCCTGCATCGGGGTGTTTCTGTGTGAAGTTTTCATATTCTCCATGTGCTTGCATGGGTTTCCTAGTGGTACTCTGGTTTCCACCCACAGTCCTCAAACATGCATTTAAAGCTAATTGGCGGTTCCAAATCTCCCCTAGGTGTGAGTGTGAATGGTTATGTGCGTTGGTCCTGCAATGGCCTGTCGAGCTGTCCTTGGCGTACCCCGCGTTCGCCCAGAGTTGGCTGAGGTGGGCGCCAGCCTCCCTGCGATCCAGTTAGGATTAAGCGGCTTAGAAAATGAATGAATGAATCAATTACTACTTTACACAAAACGAGGCAAAAAGCAAAATGGCAGACTACAGTTCATTAGAACAAAGTTATATCAATGACCATTGTTTCTTGTTATGGGATAGATGAGTGTTTGATTGAGAGCAATTTAAGGTAATATTCTGGTGCTGATTTTAAGGCTGCTGCCGTATTTTCATCAGAAACTCTGGAATTACAAGGAGACATTGTTAGTGTAGTTAAAACTACCATTTAGTAGATTTCAGAGACTTCCAGCTCAGGACACAAGAGGCTCAGAGACAGACAGACAGTTCTCTAGCACTACAAAAATCCTGGACTCGGAGAGGGCATTTCTGTGTGGAGTGTGCATTTCCTCCCTGTGCTTGCATGGGTTTCCTCCAGGTACTCCAGTTTCTTCCCACAGTCCAAAGACATGCATGTTCCAAATTGCACCTAGGTGTGAGTATTAATGTTTGTGTGTGTTGCCTTGTGATGGTCTGGCAAGCAGTTTAGAGTGTACCCTGCCTTTGCCCAGTGTCGGCTGAGATAAGCTCGATAAGTACGATTAAGCAGTTTGGGATATGATAAGTCATAAAATAAGCAATACTAAATTATATAATGTACAATAGAAACCGGACGGTGCAAGTGCACACCTAAAGGAAAGGTCACTATTTCAGATTCCCAAAGCAAAAAAGACAGTTGTGCCACCCAGAATATAAAAATACCATGGGGTGCAGATTGATTTCACAGTGCCAGCCAATGCCAGCCAGTGTCAGCCAATCAAAACATTTGAAGAAATACTGGGCAGGCCATCGATTGGGCTCAGTGTTAACACATGATCCACGGTAAATAAATATATGTGCAATGGGCCATTCGTGTAGCTGACTGTTTCTTATATTGTCGTTTTCTTTACTTCTGTGTTTGGCTCCTTTTCTTTCTCTCTCTCTCCCTCTCTTTCTCTCTCTTTTGCTCTCTCACTCTCTCTTTCTCTCTCTCTCTCACACAAGTCTCAAACACTTCTTGTTTAGTGCGATGACTGGGCTCACCTCACTACTGCCTCCCACTCAGAAGATGATGCGACTCAGCTCACTGAAAATAATATAGACATGATGGCCTGAGGGGCTGGGGGGTGGGGTTTACTCTTTAGCTTGTTTAATGGGTTAAAACATCCGAAAACATGCTATTTTTGCTTTGTGAAGCCTAAGATAGTGATCTCTACAGAGGTGTGTGCTAAACCATGTGTTGTCTTCTTCTTTAATAATTAGTACTCATAATAATGGTATTTTGCCATCTATACTGCACTGTAGTGCTTCAACACAACAGTGTTTTATATGAGAGACTTGTTGTCATTGTTGGGTATGCTAAATCTGACCATTACTCTCTTGTAGGGGTTCAGATTGCAGTCGGAAGCTGAAGAATGTAAGTACAGTAGATTTGCATGCTTTAATGTTTTTTATAAGTATTTTCTTAAATGCTGGCTGTTCATTCACATTTATTTCAAAGACAGACAAAATCCAATAGTAGAGTATCCAGCACCAAGCCAGTCACATGAGTCAAAGGAAATTTGAACGACAAGCATTATGGATTTTTTTTTTAAATAGATAAAAATGCATTAAAGGTTTCCAAAATAAACTTATCAGGAAATATTTCTGTTAACATGAAGCTATCAACATGAAATTTGGGACAATTATTTAAGTCAAGTCAAGTCAGTTTTATTTGTATAGTGCTTTTTACAATTGTCATTGTCACAAAGCAGCTTTACATAGTGAAATAAATCAGGGAGGAATCTAAGAATTTTTCTTGAGCAAGCCCGCGGCGACAGTGGCAAGGAAAAACTCCCTCAGTTGACACGAGGTCAAGAAAATATAAGAAAATATAAGCCAAATAAGAAAATTTCATTTCAGTCCAACATGTAGTCCGGTTGATTATACCACAACTGTAAGTCCTAGATAACTGCACCAAGAGAGTCTATATCACAGCAGCGAAAAGTCATCAAGCCCATATGGGTCTTCATCAGCAGGAGCGAGGGGCTTCAGCCAGCATCAGCACACCAGGACAGACCACAGGACTCACAGAGCAGAAGGATCAGGAGGATCAGGATCACCGACAT
>JAOUQZ010000032.1:8312432-8326213 GCA_028564935.1 Neosilurus hyrtlii | reverse complement strand
TTATGGGGACTTGGCTTCCTTATGGGGACAAACCACAAGTCCCCATGACGTAAATCATTACATTTTAAGGTGAAGATATTTTAAGATTAGAGTAAGGTTAGGGTAAGGTTATAGTAAGTCAAGTAGTGGTTATGTTTAATGTTAATGAAATTTCTCCAGGAAATTAATGCAAGTCTATCTATTGTCCCCACAAGTTATGGAAACGAGACTGTGTGTGTGTGTGTGTGAGCCATTTGATGGTTGTTCCACGCCTTCGCCCAGTGTCGACTGAGAGAGGCTCCAGCCTCCCCACGACCCGATTAGGGTTAAGGTTAAGGTTAAGGTTAATGAGGGAGTAGGTATTATGTAAATATTGTGTAGTTGTTACTTATGCAGTACGATTGTGTTACAGGGTCCTGCGATGAACTGAGAGATCGCTACAGGAAACCAAACTGTCAGCCAGTGTACATCTTCACAGAAAGTGCATGAATAGAGTTTAAACTTGGGGGTGGGTATGAGAGAGAGAGAGAGAGAGAAGGTGGGAGGGAGAGAGAGACAGAAAGAGTGAGAAGGTGGGAACGAGGGAGGTAGAGAGAGAGAGTGAGAGACAGACAGACAGAAAGATGCTTCCAGTGAGGGTTTATTTATGACGCTTGCCTCTGTTTCTAAATTTATGTGAGAAAGGTTTTATTCTCATTTATCTATTTGCTAGAACACACATGTTGGTTTGTTAATTCTGTTCTCTTCAGCCCTGAAACTAGTTTCTTTGAACATGTAACTGTTTTTCTATACCTGCTGAGCTCTAATTCATATTTCCCCCCATTTTGTCTTACTTGCCTCTTGTTATACTGTACGTTTGTGTGTGTATGGACCTGTCCTGTATTTGTTTGTGCCTGTGTGCACATGGTGTGTGTTTAATGCACCCGTGTGTGGGTGTGTTTGATTGTGTCTGTGTGTATACTGTGCGTGTGGTGCAGTGACTCGCCCCTTCTGTGTCAGTCCTGCCTCGCTGCCTCCTCAGCGAAGATTGCCCACAGCATCCCGGCTGGTTGCCAGGGGCGTTCCCGTGGTGACCGCAAGCGCGTTGTGACGTTCGGGGGCGTGACTAAGATGGAGAGTGTCTCCTGGGAAGAGGAAAGTCAGGATGAGGAGTGGAGGAAAGAGGGTGGGAAGGATGAGTCAGAGATGCTGAGATGCCTCCTCTCCTCAGCTGTTGTTGCCATGCCCACTGCAGGGATGAGCTCAGGAGGAGAGAGAGAGTAGGAGACTCATGCATGCTCCTAGACACATTCAAAGAGCTTCAGACACATGCATGCACATACTTACATGCAATTAAAAGGCTTCATTGCAATTAAATTGCCATATAAAATTCAGTCCTGGGTGGCATGGTGGCGTAGTGGTCAGCCCTAAAGCCTCATAGCAAGAAGGTCCTAGGTTTGAGCCCTGTGCCACCCTGGAATATAAAGAGGGACAAATAAATGGCAGTTGTTGTGCAAGGCTGTGTAAAAGAATAAGAAAAGACACTTTGTATTGTATGGAGTGTATCTACTGTGTGTGTGTGTGTGTGTGTGTGTGTGTGTGTGTGTGTGTGTATGTTGAGGTGTACATATATGGTACAATATCCAATTGTGTAATTCTGTTTTAATCCTTTTTTAGACTGAACTCTGTTTTTTTTTCCCTGCTGTTCACCTCTTTATGTCTCTGAATTCAACTTTTCTTTCCATTTTCTCTATCATAAACATATTGGCTCAGTGGAGACTGCACCCCAAGCACCACACCCTCACCCCTCAAGTCCCCACAGCAATCCATTTCTGACCCCAAACGCTCTTTGTTCCTTGCTGAGCGCGAGGTTCTTGAGCTGAGGCTAGCTGAGAGAGCGAGGGATGAGAAAGAGTACGAGGAAGAGGAGGAGAAGGAAGAGAAAGAAAGACAGCCTGACATAAGGAAGGATGACATGATGGCCAGGCGGACGGGAGGGTTTCCGAAAGCAAGCAAAAACGTGTGTAATCAGTTCCTTCCACTGCCTGGATCGAAGAAAGAAACACAACCAGATGATTCAGTTCAGAAAGAGAGCACAGGGGGATCCAGAGATCCGCTTTTGGATAGAAACATAAAAACAAAGCGTTACAAAGTGGGACAAAGGTGGGCTTGCATGGTGTGGGGCATGTATCGTAGTACAGTGTCTAACATTTTTTGAAAACTGCTAAAGGATTAAAAAAACTTTAAAAAAAAATAATACGTCAGTATTATCTTTTTTTTTTTTTTTTTTTTTGCATTTGATGTTCTAAATGCTTGTTTGCTAACATTTATTTCCTTTTAAATGAAAGAGCAAAGTAATTTGAGCTGGCTCAAACTAGCTGGCTACCTAATGCTAACTGGCAAGCTAAATTTGGCTTGACTTGACATTAGAATCAGGGTGATCCAAAAAACCTCCCATGTTTCAAAGGTTAATAAAAAGTGGTTAAAGATAATCAAATTATTATTTGCACATATGAAACTTAGTGATGGAGGAGCGGCAGTGCTGAGGTCTGTTGGAGGCCCAACCCCAACTTGAACACCTTGAGCCTGAAGAACTCTGTGTGGTTTTAGTGACATGGAGCTACAGCACACACAGCTCGATGATCATTGGACGTGCTGAGGGAATTGTTTCCAAATCGGGTGATCTCATTGTGTGGAAGTGTTGGGTAGCTGGCCCGTTCCCCTGACCTCACTCCTTGTGATTTTTTTTTTTCTGTGGTGCTGCCTTAAATCACGAGTATATCAACCCCAAACTTTTGAAGCCTTTAAGGTTACTATTCAGCAGGAGATCGCTGCTGTTCCATCTGACGTGACCTGTCAATCCAAGAGTGTGTAGGCAGTGATGGCCACAATTTTTAGGATGATCATCTTTAAAACATGAATAAAAACTGCAATAGATGAAGTTTCATGTGTACAAATAATAATTTGATTAATCTAAATGATTTTTTTTTCATTTACCTTTTGAAATGTGGGAGGTTTTTAGGGTCACTCTGTACATTCAGCCTCAGGGTTTGCTTCTCAGCACCTACAAGCACAAATACAGAGCGAATGTTAAATTGTGATGATATACTGTTGTTTTCCATGATAACATGTTGTGCAGTCAGTTCCTGCATACATTAGATACTAATTAGTTACAGTTTGTGTTTGGTTTGATGTGGTCTAATACTTGGTGGATGGATTAATATATGCCAACGGAAACTCTAGGCACAAGTTGGAATGGTTGTGATTCGGGTGAAATCTGATTTGTGGAGGGTTTTGTTTGACATCATGACATTTTTATTTTTGAGTTGTGTGGTCTTTGCGTATTTATGTTTAATGCTAAGCACTCTTTTAACAGAGTTGAACAGGTAAAACCTGAACCAATGGTACCATCACCTGCCATTGGAAAGGAGCCCGAAATACTTAGTACAACTTCACCCCATGCTGAGGTTTATTGTGACAGTTATAATAATCCTGATAATGATGAGGAGTATAATGATAGTTCCCTCCCTAACCTGGAAAAAGATGACATGCATGCAAGACGGACAGGATCATATCAGAAATCAAGTGGAAATCAGTTTAATGCCTTTCTGCCTAAGCCTGGAGGTCTCAACGGCAAAAAGAAGCCCATGAGTGGCCAGTACCAGTCAAACCTCAGATCCAGCGAACGGGAAAAGAAAAATACTCACGAGAGGTCAGGAGAAGAGTGTGCATGAATCATGTGGCCTTCATTTTTATTTAAATGTATTTAGAGATGACAAATGAATTGCAGTGTGTTTGAAATGTATTAAACTAAGATCCCAGCAACATGCTACATAAACATCTGGTTTGTTGCAACTGTGTTTGATTAACTTGTGATGGAATTGCTTGTACTTTGGATTTCTTTAACCGTCTTCACAACGACTTGAACTACTTCCCTGTGTTTGATTTATGTGGAAGTCATTCTCGATTTAGTTCTAATTTTCATTCTGCTTCTTGTGGTTGCATGTTTCACTGGGTGCTCTATTACTTTGGCTTGCTTTGTTTCAAGTCAAGCATTGCACATCTTCCACTGCACACAAAAATAGCAGCAATTAAGCAATCAGGATCTATTAGAGGCCAGCACAGTGGTGTAGTGGTTAACACGTCTGACTCTCAGCAAGAAGGTATGAGTTTGAGTCCCGGGCTTTAGAAAGGCATTTGTCTTTAGAGTTTGCATGTTCTCCCAATGCATACGTGGCCTTCCTCCAGGTACTCCGGGTTCCTGCCACAGTCCAAAGACATGGACATAATGCTAATTGGCTGCTCCAAATTGTCCTTAGGTGTAAGTATGTGTGAATGGTTGTGTGTTTGTTGGCCCTGCAATGGTTTGGCGAACTGTTTAGGATGTACCCCGCCTTCACCCAGTGTCAGCTGAGGCACAAGGGACTCTAGTAGGATTAAGCAGTTTGACAAATAAGTGGGTGAGGATCCAGCAAAAATGACCAAACTGGACTTGACGGTGTAGTAACTCTGTTTTTCTTTTATTGTTTGCACCCACAACCTATAGAGTTTATAAGCTTGTACAACTAGAAACCTGTGAGCTTATGAGGTGGACCCATTACAAAAGTTCTTGACCTTTTGTCCAATCTGTTATACTGCAACACAAGGGATAAAATCAGGTAAGCGGCATAGCATAAGTCTTAAGGGTTTGATCTTTGGCCACAGGCAAGGCTCAAGTATGGCCTTTTTATTTACCCCTAGGCAACCAGCGAGTATTGCAAGACAATAATGGTTTGCTTAAATATGAATTTCGGAGATGCTCTCAAGACATTGTTGCTTCTCCAGATGTTAAAATTGAACTGGAAATTTGGAGGTCTATGGGTGTATGGGCTCATTTTCACCACTATTCTTGTGTCAAGTTTTTAAAAGACTTCAGGCTTGTATTCTCCAGAGGAATGTAGGGTCCGGTTGCTGCTGTTTCAACCACCTTTCATACTGGTATCTACTTTCCTGGGCATAGTACTGCTGGCTAGGGCATAAGTGCATGCAGGGCTGCTTGCTGTGGTGGTTTCTTGTTACAAGGTGTCAACATGAAAAGGCAACATTGACACGTCTTATTCATGAGTTTGTGACATGTGGCATTAGGTTGAAGGCACTTGACCCACTACACACTGCAACTTAGCAGTCTGAGGAAGAACTGCTTCCACCACCATGTCAGAGTTCTCATGGCCTGGCCATATTGCAGGAGTCAAGGATTCTCTGAACAGTGGAAGAGCACAAACAAGATTTAACATTTAAGCATTTACAGTTGGAATACAGACTCTGGTCAAAGAAGAGTTGCCCAGGGTAACCTCAGTGTAGGACAACTCACTCAGACAGATCTCCTACAGTAGCTCTCAGGTGGCACACTCGAAATAGAAACCTGAGCCTGCTCTACTCTGAGGCAGTGCTCTAGAACTTGACCAACAGTCCACAATTTTACCAAATGAATCCTGGTGTTAGCTTTTTCAGGCTGAGGACTGTTGCTCTAGCAGCTCCACAAGGGACTGGGTGTCTTTGGCAAGAGGACTCTGCTTCATCTAGTCTCATAACTCATCTTTAGGGCAAACGTGCTGGCTGTACATTCGTTTAAGGAAACAAACTCTTTGAGTATTTCTAAATTTTTTTTAGTACTGGGAGCAGACAGTCACAATAACATTATCCTGAGTGACGACTAGCAGATGGTCGCATTTGTCTGCTTCCTGGCCTTGGCTCTGGATAGTCACTAATTAACTGGACCTGTTCTAAGACTTTAGCTCTGCTGTAAGAAATCTTCCTGAGACATGTACATGTATACTGTACCTGTCTTATCAGGTCAGGCTTGCTCTGAAAAGTACTCCAATAATCTATGAAGCCCACATTGTTTTCAGAGCACCACTTGGACATCCAGCAGTTCAGCGAGCATAGCCTTCTGAAGCTACATTGACACGCAATATTGGGATAGGGCCAGAGCATATTACGGCATCGAACATTGCCTTCACTAATTTCTGCACCCCTATAAAGTTACTCTCAGTAACTTAGTGGTGACTGGCAAAAGTGTATTTCATCAACTTCTGAATGAATAACTGCAGTATTAGAGGGCCTGCGCTTTCAAGAGCTTAAGATAACTTGGTATGTCTGGCACTCTGGCTCCCAGCATACACCTAACCAGTGCTGCTGGTTCCCCTAAAGGGTGAACTAATTTAATGTGCCTAAAAATAGAGCTTCCAAGAGGAGAATGAACCTGTTTCAAATGTAAAGCGGAGACGAGTGGTGTTCCCAGGGGTGAACCTTTGTGGGTATGCTTCAGAGTCATCACTCATTCACTCCACTGCAAGGGTTCTGGTGCCGGAGGTAGAGGGTCACCATCTCCACCTAGGGCACTCAGACTTTCCACTGCAGAAACGCTGCTTTCTGTCTCTAAAGCCCTCTCTAAAGTCTGGATTCACATCTTCAATGCTACAGTCTTTTCCGTCAGAGAGCTATCTAGTGTACATTTATCACAAATAAAATGATTAAAAACGACAGGAAGAATGGCTAAGCATCCTGCACTCAACACACTAAACAAGCTGAATGCTAGTCATGATGCAAAAAATGTACCTGTGCTGAAGATATATTGGTAATATTTGCAGGGGAAGCATTTTTTTCTCTTTTTATGTGCTTGGATCCTTTTTTGTTTTCCTTTAAAGTAATTTTGGACAATACTTGTTATAAATGTGGTGGTGTAGTTGTTAGCACGTCCGCTTCACAGCAACAAGGTCCTGGGTTTGAATCCCAGGCTTGGCAAGGGTGTTTCTCTGTGGAGTTTACATGTTCCCCCCGTGCTTGCGTGGGTTTCCTCCAGGTACTCTGATTTCACATTAGGCTAATTGGCTGTTTCAAATTGCCCGTAGGTATGAATGGTCGTGTGTTTGTTGGCCCTGCAATGGACCGCAGAGCTCTTCAGAGTTTTGAATAAGATCCCCACGACCCTAGTAGGAGTAAGCGGTTTGGCTGATGAAGAAAGAATGAATTAATGAACTTGTAATTAACTTTAATTTAAGGTTGGGCTTTATTAACCTTAACAAAATTTTCTTTCAAGGCATGTTTTTTTAATGAGTACATGTTCCGTTGTATCTTTTTTATTTTTTTTTATTTTTATTTTTTTTTTTTGCCTTTTCCAAATAATCTTTGGCATCTGTTTGGTTTGAAATGTAAAAAAAAAAAAACTGTGTTGTATCTTCAAAATTTTTATTTCTCTCCCATTTTTTTTTTTTTTGCTTCAGTAACCATGGCTGCAATCTCAGTCCCACCACTAGCTCTGAGACCCCGCCCCCAGCAGATGTTGATGATATGCCCAGAACATGCCCTCAAATTCTGGAAGGGCAGAAAGCAGGCACTGTGGGCATGATGGGTAGGGAAACTGATGTTGAGGGCAGGGCCCAGACACAAATCCCTGATGCACGGCACACGTTTTCCTTTGATGGTGATGCTTTCCCCCTCAAGTGAGGAGCCCCTTAACCTTCTCAAACACACATACAGTACACACAAACTGCATATTTTCCTGCTTGCACTTAAATACATTACCTGTCTGAATCCAAGCAACCAACAATCCATTAATAAAGAGTTTTGTAACAATTTAATCCCATAGGGTGTGAAGTTACGTTTGAGTCCAGTGACATGAGCTGGTTTATTGTATGTAATAAATAAATGTGCCTCGTTTATATAGTATGTTCTTAGCGATGTAAATACAAAGCAGTATGTTGGTGATTAGGTTTAAATTAGCCTAATTGAAAGTGCTAGTTCATGTGTAAAAAGGATTCCTCATACTCCCATGCTTCCTTTTTCATTGTTTGAGCAATAATTGTATCATTCAGTACATTCAGGTTGTCAGTTGACTTCATTTTATTGCCACATAATGTTGCAGAGCCTCGACTTGACCAACTGAAGCAACAAAGCCATGCCAATTATTCAGTTATGTAGAATTGGTGGAGTATTTTGAAGGCAGTCCAACTAAATGTTAGATATTATTGTATGTGACTTTTTTTTAAATTGTGGTTTTTTTTTTATTTGTTTTTGGCTGGGCAGTGTAGTTTTATGGTTAGGGTCAACAGACCACTACAATACATACAACCGTTCATACTCACTCTCATACTTGGGGGCGAATTTGGAACATCCAGATAGCCTACTGTGCATGTTGTTGGACTGTGAGACGAAACCGGAGTACCTGGAGGAAAGCCACGCAAGCACAGAACATGCAGACTCCACACAGAAATGCCCAAGTCTGGGATTTGAACCCAGGACCTTCTTGCTGTGAGGTTAACGTGCTAAACGCTACAGCATGGTGATGTAGTAGTTAGCAAATCTGCCTCAAAGCAAGAAAGTGTTGGGTTGTGCATGTTCTCCCTGTTGCTTGCACTGTTTTGCTCAGGGTGTTCCGGTTTCCTCTCACAGTTCAAAGACATGCACATTAAGCTTATTGGTTGTTCCAAATTGCCACAAGATATAAATGTGAGTATAAATGTTTGTGTGTGTGTTTTGGCCCTGCAATGGTCTGGTAAGCTGTTCAGGGTGTACGCCGACTTCGCACAGTGTTGGCTGAGATAGGCTCCAGTTTCCCTGTGACCCTAATATGAGTAAACTGTTCAGCAAATGAGTGAGTGAGTGGTTTGTGTACATTTTGTAATGCTATTTAAATGGAATAAAAGCGTTTTGTGTATATTTAGGTCAGTTAGTGTGGGAATTGTAATATGTGATAAATATCTTTGCTACTACTGCTGTCAGTAAATACAAATTATTACTAAATATAGTAAATATAAATTATTATTAATACTATTTAAAGACCAATACAACAAAAATATTTTTTTGCTAAATTAAAGCAGATATGCATTTGCATGCTATCATCCTTCAATGGTTACCAAGCAGGTCTGTTAGTACTGATCAAGTGCGCTTGCTGGATTCCTGTACATGTTTTCTTTTTCTGTAGGAGACTGATTCTGAATTATCTATGAAAAAAGCATTTGATTAAGTTTAAAGTCCTGTGCTGTGGTGCTTGTGCATAGAGGCACGTTACACTGTGCTGTGTCTAAATCTCCTAGAAAAGAAGCCAATGTTTGAGTTTATAACTGGTGTTTATTTCAGATGATTGTGACTACTATTATTAGGGAGCATTATCATTTTTTTTTATTATTATCTAAATTATTATTAATAATAATATTATTATTTATCAAAAGCTCACAATCTTCTTCCTTTAAATTTTAATGTTCTAGATTCAGTCACAAGGCTGCTAGTGTTTCTGATGAACCCGAGTAAGTGCCTTATTTATAATTTTTTTAATCTATTTTGATTTACTGAAAAATTGCATTTGCTTTCTTTTTTATGCATGTAAATTACTTCCTACACCATGCACCAATCTAATCTTTTGTCTAGATGAGTTTACTGTAGTGGTGGAACACACACCAACACACACATTAGCATGTTACACTAGGTTGTACACAATAGTATGGTAGTGTTGAAAACTAATCTTTCAACTAATCTTTTTCTAATATTTGACAGTGTTGCCTAACTTACCGTCTTTATACCCGTTTCAATAATCCATCTTCTTTCTGCATTCTGTGCTGGATTTTCCTCTTTGAACCTTGGCTCAAGGTCTCGTCCTGCACACGGCCTTGGATCTGTGTGCACACTGTTAACAGTTTTGTTCCACTTGGTTGTTGTTTACAGGAGCGTCAGTTTGATTGACATGCATGATGAAGAGGAGGATGTGGACTCGCTGTCACTGCACAGCCAAACACGACACGAGAGGCTACACAACCAGTATAACAAAATCAAAGAGGAGGAGGACCAGTGGCAGGATGTGAGTTATATCTAAATTAATACTAATGTATACATACAACAGCATAAAAGGGGAAAAAAACAGAAAGAAAACATATATTCCTCCCTGTCTGCCTATAGAAAAACTCTATACACTGTCTCCTTATTATATAAGTAAGGAGTAAACATGACTTATCAGTGATATCATAAGAAAATGATAGGGGAATGTACTGCAGTCGGTCATGTTGCCCAGAAATCATAAAGCTATCTGTGCCGAAGCCTCATCGTGTGTGTGTGTGTGTGTGTGTGTGTGTGTGTGTGTGTGTGCATGCAGGACCTAGCTCGGTGGAAAAATCGAAGGCGCAGTGCCTCTCAGAACCTGATCAGGAAAGAGGAGGAGAGGAAGATGATGGAGAAACAAATGACATCAGAGGGAGGTTCTCATCGAAGAAAGAGCATCAAAACATACAAAGAGATTGTGGAGGAGAAGTAAGTGGCTATTGTTATAATCCTCTCTCTCTCTTACATTTACATTTACAGAATTTGGCAGGCGCTCTTATCCAGAGCGACTTACAATTATCATTTCAACTTTTGTACATTTTATACATTTTTATCTCTCTCTCTCCCTTTCTCTCTTTCTTTCTTTTGCTCGACATTGTTGTATAAAAATGAAAAATATGCCTAAAATAATATTACTTTTTCATACTAAATTATATGATAATGATATACGATATATGAATGAACACACACACACACACACACACACACACACACACACACACACACACACAAACACATATGGCTTATCAGGCCCGAGCTTATCCCTATGAAGTGTCTAGAAGTTCAGCCCATCCTGGAATCGACACAAGTCCATCGCAGGTTACTTTCCCAGTATTTTTACTGGTACCAATTTATACTACTGGGTGGACAAAGGCACGGTTTTGGTTAAAGCCTTACCTGGCTTGGTGGGGGTGTAACAGGGATGACCTCTTGATCACGAGCCCAGCACCCTAACCACTACACCACTGGCCCCATACTAATAGGATTAGGCTGTTCAGCAAATAAGTGATTGAGTATATGTAAAAAATAAATAAATAAAAAACGAAACAAGCTATATATATATATATAGATATAGATATAGATATAGATAGATATATATAGATAGATAGATATATATATAGATATAGAGAGAGAGAGTATATGTGTGTGTGTGTGTATATATATATATGTGTGTGTGTGTGTGTGTGTGTATATATATGCAGGACCCACCGCCTGTGGGAGGGGTTATAGGGGTCGGGTGCAGTGTGAGCGTGCAGCTGAAGGCGTGGGTTCTGTTGAACTGATCCTCGGCTACTGACTGGCTTCTGGGACATGGAATGTCAGCTCTCTGGTGGGGAAGGAGCCTGAGTTGGTGCATGAGGTTGAGAGATGCTGACTAGATACATCCTTGTTGCTCCCCCGTCTCGGTGCTCACATGTTGGGGTTCTCCCTGGGTGAAGAAAGGGTAGCCTCCAGCCGCCTTCAGGTGGGGGGCATGGGAATGATTGGCTGAGTCTCCTGTCAGAAGGGCCTTCAACTCCCAGCTTCGGCAGAGCTACAACCACATCACAATGGAGGCCGGGGACATAGAGTCCGAATGGGCCATATTCCGTGTCTCCATTATTGAGACAGCAGCCCGGAGCTGTGGCCAGATGGTCATCGGTGCCTGTCATGGGGGCAAGCCTCAAACCAGGTAGTGGACACCTAAGAAGAAGCCTATCGGGTCCTTCTGGCCTGTGGGACTCCCGAGACAGCGGACGGGTACCGACAGGCCAAACGTGCTGCAGCCTGGGTTGTCATTGATGCAAAATCTCGGGTGTGGGAGGAGTTTGTTGAGGGCCTGGAAAAAGACTATTGGTTGGCCTTAAAGGTTCTGGACCACCATCCAACGCCGCGGGAGGGGGAAGCAGTACTCCACAAACACGCTGCTCACCTCGAATGGGGATGTTGTCGGGAGGTGGAATGAATACTTCGAGGACCTCCTCAATCCCACCAACACGCCTCGTGTGGAAGAGGAGGAGTTGGGTGATTCGGAGGGGGTTCTGCACATCACTGGGACAGAGGTTGCCGAGGTAGTTAAGAAGCTTGAGGTCTGCTCTGAGTACCTCAAGGTTCTGGAGGTTGTAGGACTGTCTTGGTTGACACGTCTCTGCAACATCGCATGGTCATCTGGGACCATACCTCTGGACTGGCGTGGTAGTTCCCCTTTTAAAAAAGGGGGACCGGAGGGTGTGTTCTAACTATCATGGAATCACACTCTTCAGCCTACCCAGGAAAGTCTATTCAGGAGTACTGGATAGGATGATCCGACCGATGGTTAAACCTTGGATTCAGGAGGAACAATACAGTGTCCTGGACGCTGCATTCTTGACCAGTTTTACACACTCTACAGGACCCTGGAAGGGGCATGTGAGTTTGCCCAACCTGTCCACGTGTGCTTTGTGAGAAGGCTTTCTATCGTGTCCCTTGGGCTATCTTGTGGGGTGTGCTCTGGGATTATGGTATACCAGACCTGTTCCTACGGGCCATTAGGTCTCTGTATCACCGGAGCCCGAGCTTGGTCCGCTGTTGGTAACATGTCAGATTCATTTCCAGTGGGGGTTGGACTCTGCCAAGGCTGCCCTTTGTCACTGGTACTCCTCATAATATTTATGGATAGAATTTCTAGGTGCAGCCAAGGCGTTGAGGGGTTTTGGTTTGCTAGCCATACGATCTTGTCTTTGCTTTTTGCTGATGATGTTGTCCCTTTGGCATTATCGAGATGAAACTCAAGCTTTTGCTGGAGCGATTCATGCTTAGACTGCTGTGACTCGACCGAAGATTTAGAGGAAGAAGATGAAGATGATGAGGATTATTTACGCAAATTTATTTACACATTTAACACGAGTATATGCCATATATAGTCTTGATTAAAGCATGACATTGCAAAATATTTCATGTTTGCATTTCATTCTTAGATTTTATTTTAGCATATATATAGTCGACCCCGTTTATCATGGGGGTTACGTTCCATCATCCCCACGCGATAAATGATTTTTATAGTTTACAACCTAAACATATTTAAACACAAACAAAACATTTGTAAGCATAAAAATGCATATGTAATGGAACAAATACGCATACAGTAATAACTTTTATTTTTCTCCTGAATGGTCAGGGTCTAACTCTGGTGCTTAGTTTCCTTGCCAGAAGGCTTAGAAGCTGGAGAGCGTTTTGGTGGCATCATAGGACTTGAAATAAAGTACAAGATAACACAAAAATAAATTATTAGCGAAACACTGGTAATGATGTGATGTGCACTATGAAGCAAAACATGTAAGTGGGAAGAGAGAGAGCTTTTCGAATGGTTCTTATTTTGAATGTGAAGAATTGCTCTTTATCCTGTATATACGTACTGTACATACAGTAATCATAAAGGCCCACAACATTTATACAGTACAATACATACACTAGATACATTTATAAATACTGAACAGTACTGTACATTACATTTATACTATACATATTTCATATTAAGTCACAACAAACATGAATCTACTGTACAGTAATACTAATTTTATCAGTTATTTTGTACAATTTATTTCTTACCACTGATATACAACCTTCACTGAAATTCAAGCAGTTAATACAGTATATTTGTTAGAATGCATGAACTAGCATACTGAAGGCATATTTCACCACAAAAAGCCATAAAAAAAGTCCCGAGGGTGGTTAGGTTCCAAGAATAAATCAACGATATAGTGGGACCACGATAAGTGAACTGTGATATAGCGGGGATCGACTCTATGTATATATGTGTACACACACCCATATATATATATACAGTGCTCTGTACGTCAAGGTAGAGCTAAATAAATATTGTACGTGGGTAAAATAATAGTACAACAATGTCATCCCTGATGGGTTTTGTGACATACAATGTGTGTGTATATGTGTATATGTGTGTGTGTGTGTGTGTGTGTGTGTGTGTATATATATATATATATATATATATA
>JAOUQZ010000032.1:8301402-8312332 GCA_028564935.1 Neosilurus hyrtlii | reverse complement strand
GTATGTATGTATGTATGTATGTATGTATGTATGTATGTATGTATGTATGTATGTATGTATGTATGTATGTATGTAATTTGCTAAAGTTATCATTCACAGCTATCATCTATTAGTTGTATAATTATTTGTGCCCTTTGCTCACATTCCACTTGTTCTAGGGAGCGTCGGGAGCAAGAGTTACATGAGTTATATTGCCAAGCCTCGACTCCTGAAGAGAAAGCAGCCATATTACAGCGATACGCCCTCCGCTTCACCATCAGTGATGCCATATTGGAGAAACTCCAGCTTCCAAAACTTCCTTCTCTTGCATCGCTCCAATCTGCACATGTACTGAATGAAGAAGCTGAAATAAATTCCAATGACCAGTACCTTATTGAGTTAAAAAACACTGTAATGCAAAGTCACCATGATGCTCCAGATTTATCACCTATCCAAGACTCAAGAACTCCAGTAATCCCTGTTTCACCAGCACAAGACATAAAAACTGAAGAAGTCCAACTTTTTCCAGCCCAAGATTTAAACACAGCAGAAGTCCAACTTGCCCCAGTCGAAGTCGAACTTCCCCCAGTATATGACACAAAAACACTAAAAGTCCAAGTTTCTCCAGCTAAAGACTCAAAAACAGCAGAAATGAAAGTTTCCCCAGTCCAAGACACAAACACAACAGAAGTCCAAGTTTCTCCAGCTAAAGTCTCAAAAACAGCAGAAATTCAGGTTTCCCCAGTCCAAGACACAAACACAACAGAAGCCCAAGTTTCTCCAGCTAAAGTCTCAAAAACAGCAGAAATTCAAGTTTCTCCAGTTCAAGACACAAACACAACAGAAGTCCAAGTTTCTCAAGCTCAAGACTCAAAAACAGCTGAAATCCAAATTTCTCCAGTCCAAGACTCAAACACAACAGAAGTCCACATTTCTCTAGTCCAAGACTCAAACACAAAAGATGTCCAACTTTCGGCACCCCGAGACTCAAAGACGCCAGAAGTCCAATTTTCCTCAGCCCAAGACTCAATAACAACAGAAGTCCAACTTTCTCTGGTCCAAGACTCAAAAAGAACAGAAGTCCTATTTTCTCCAGTCCAAGATTCAAAAGCTCAAGACACATCTCTCTCAGCTTTCCATGACTCCAAATCCCTAGAGGCGCTTCTTTCTCCCATAAGAACAACCAAAACCTCTGAAGTTCCTATCTTGCCTGTACGGGTATCCCCTGCGCCTTACAAACCTGTGCCATTACTGACACCGAAACCATACAGCCAGCCCAAATTTAATCTGCCTTCTTATAAACAAGTAAAGGTAAATGATGTATGTTTTTATTGATGTTATTCTAGGGTTCAGAAGGGGCGTGAAGTGCCACACTGTATTTTTATCTGTATTGAAGCCTGAAGTTGCAGTTTTTGATCGTATATGCCTGCAGTATTGTCTAATGAATTTAGTAGCTTTTATTCCTAAAATATAAACAAACTAGTAGCCCAATTTAAATCCTGACCAGTCAGCCACTAAGGTACTATAAATGCTTCACACATGGCATGTTCTTGTCAATACCTGGATGCATGATTTTGATTATAATTGCTTGCTTACAACTGAATGAAAGTAATAACTTCCTGCTAGCATTGGATTTTATTGTTGTTTTTGACCAGAGCTTGAGATGTCTTTTTATATTGTTTGCAACTTGTTCTGGACTCTGAGGGTGTGCTGTAGTATTTGGTAAATAGTAAATATCAAAGTAATATCCAAAGATCACCATTTTAAAATGCCATACAATAAACTGCTAATTAGCCTTGGTTGCTTGGTCTTTACAGAGAAAAGTCAGCTTTTGGGGTTGCACAAGACCTTGGGCTGAGATTTCTCTGTACAGTCCTCACACTCGGTTAATAAATTGTTCACCTTACCTCTTAGGGGTTTTAAAGTTATGGTCGATTGTTATGTATTGAACACATTATTTAATTAATTACTTATTATACAATGCTTGAATTTCCAGATTAAATAAATGTGGTTAACTGTTGATATGAGACAAATCAGGTTTTTCATGCAGTAGGAGGGCGGCACAGTGTAAGGGTTAACACATCTTCCTCACAGCAAGAGGGTCCTGGGTTTGAGTGCCATTCAGGCATTTCTTTCATGAAGTTTGCATGTTCTCGTGCTTGTGTGAGTTTCCTCCAGGTATGACAGTTTCCTCCAACAGTCCAAAGACATGTACATTAGACTAATTGGCTGTTTGAAATTGCCCCTGGGAGTGAGTAGCATGAGTCTGTATGATTGTGTGTGTTTTCTTCCTGAGATGGTCTGGCAAGCTGTTTAGCGTGTAACCTTCTCCTAGTGTTGGCTGAGGTAGGCACCAGCCTTCCCTTGACCCTAATAGAATTAAGCGGTTCAGGAGTGAGTGACTGAGAGTATATGATAGGACATCTATCTAAGAAAAAACTGTCCTGATTCTTTTGTGAAAAATGCAATTGGTAATAATTGTTTGTTTTGCTTCAGAGTGATGGCCTGATGCGTATGAATAGTGACTCCGTTGTAGAGGACATAAGAACGAGTCCGGTGAGACCTGTTCCCTTCACCCCAACAGCACCAAAAGTAAGAAGTTATAGTCTTCGACAAATGTCCGAAAGCTCAGCAGGAAGTGAAACCACAGCTCGGGAGTGCATTCAGACCTCACCCTCACCAATTCAGAAAACAGAACATGTTAAAGAAGAGAGTGCAGATGAAGTGTTGAAAGAGAATGTTGAAAAGAGTGCATATGGAGATGAAGCTTCCAAAACTTTCATAGATTCAGAACGAACAGGTTGGAAACTTTTCTCAACTGTCGAATATCAGATAATTTTATCCTGTGAGAATAAACTACTGTAATTGACCACAAAGACATAGTTCTGTTAATGTCTTTATCAAAGAAGCCAATTATTTTGGAACTGCCTGTAGTATTTAGATGTAGAGTGTAATGATTGTTTTAAAAAATCTCCATGAAACAGTGTTATGACTGGACTAACTGGAGCTTGTTAATGCAATTATTAGAACAACCAGACAGTAACACAATAACAGTAATCTAATCTCGAGGTAACGAAAGCATCAGAAAGTTTTTCTGCATCATGCAGTGACATCATATTTCTCATTTTAGCAATATTCCTGAGATGAAAAAAGGCTATCATTTTCATTCATTTCTTAGCTTTATTAAGTTGGTATCTCTTATCAGTCTTTGCTAAAATATACAACTGTTTCATCAGCGTGACAGTGGAAGCTTATACCGTGTTCACAAATATTACTCAAAGGGAGCATGTATAGGGGAAAATGTAGCAGGCCTAGAATATAATCTTGTGGCACAACAAACTTAGCACTACGGCATACAGAGAAATTGCCATTTACATCCATAAACTAAAACATTTTCTAATCTATCAAGGAGTATACTATGATCATTTGTGTTAAAGGCACACTAAGGTCAAGTAATACAAGCAGGGAGACACAGCCTTGGTCAGAGGCCACCAGTAGGTAATTTACCACCTTAACAAGTGCTGTCTTTGTGTCATGATCAGGCCTAAAACCTGACTGATACATTTCATTAGTGTTATTCCTACATAGATATGAACATAACTGCTGCAGTACAGCAGCCTTTTCTAAGATGTTGGAGATAAAAGGGAGGTTTGATATTGGTCTATAGTTGGACAGCTGATAAGGGTCAAGGTCAGGTTTTTTAATCAGAGGTTTGATAACTGCTAGTTTAAAGGATTTAGGTACATAACCAGTGCTAAGGGTAGAATTAATTACATTTAATAAAGGGTTGACCACTTTTGGTAATATCTGTTTAAAGAAACATGTAGGTACTGGAACTAGCACACAAGTTGGTGATTTTGATGAGGGAATTAATGAGATTATTTCTGTCTCTTGAAGGGTGATAAAACTCTCTTTGCTGATCTGATGTGTAATATTATTATTATTTACCGTTTTAGTTACTGACATATCTGAGTTTAAGTTTAGGGAATAAATTTTGCTTTTTGGAATAAAATTTGCCTGATATTTAACATTTAAAATGTTTTATTAATGGTCTTATTAAAAAGGTTTATTAATGGTATTACTCCTACTTAATTATGCAACAATAATATATAAGTACCTTGGATTATTTTTGTTATCTTCAAGATATAGATTTGAGAAATACATTGCTCTAGCAGCACTAAGAGCTTTTCCGTAGTTTAGCAGACTCTCTTTCCATGGTAACTGGAATACCATTAATTTAGTTTGGTGCCATTTTTGATCTAATTTCCATGTGTTCTGTTTTAGTGTGCGTGTATCATCATCATCCCAATATAATTTTTTTTTTCTCACTGAAACTCACTGATAGAAAAGTATGCTTAATGCGATAACGTGACAAGATGCATATATTACTACTAAGATGCAACGTGAGATAAAATAATGATCCGAAATAGTTTTAGACTTACTTACTGTATATGGTCTGTAACATATTAAGACTTAGTGTATGTGACTTAAACTTGAACTGTCCATTAGAGGTGCCTCAGTCTGACTTGAAGCATTGTTTCCTGCTTGCCATAGGAAAGCTGGCTATCCCTGATACAGCAATGAAGCGCAACTGTGTGGTAAAGACGACCATTGTGACGGAGCTTAGAGAAACCCGTTCACTTCCCACAATAGCTGCTCCTGATACTACTGACCAGGTACAGCTAATATTTTTATTTAGAACAATTGTAAAAATGTTGTTGGCTGTGATTTTAAAGTATTATTAAAAGTGCATATACTGTAAGGGTGCTACAATACACAGTTTCTTAAATCAAAATATTACATTTATACCCTGCAGTGCTCTGTTATACATGAATTACAATAATATGCCATAATCGACGATTAAGTTTTATTCATCTATATTCTTTATATTAAAATAATATTAAAATTATTCTATATATTAAATATGATTTATGCAGAAATATAGAAAATTCTAAAGGGTTCACAAACCTTGAAGCCGTTGCCGAGCTGTCCAGGGTGTACTCTGCCCTTGCCCAGAGTCAGCTGAGATGGGCGCCAGCCTCCCCGCAAACCTAATTAGGATTAAGCGCCTCAGAAAATTAATGAATGAATGTTGACTTTTGATTTGATGGGAAATCTCAAGTCTGTGCTAATAATCTGAGATGTTACTTTGAGTATTTATCTGTCTTCTGATGCTTTGGATTTATGAAATGATGTTATGTCTCTTCAATGTTTAGAGCTTTTCAGATGGATTCGGCCAGAAATCTGATGAGATCTCCTTCACTGGGTCTGGAAATTCTGATGTTACCTCCTACTCACTTCCCCTGTCAGGTAACAGTTGCTTTGCCAGTCTTTTACACTCTCCTCACATTAAACTCCTTTATAAAATTTTAGCCTACTGTGGATTTCTTTTTACTTTCTGAGTTGGATTCCTTACTCTGACACTTTTTCATTGTTAATTTTCTGGCTTTATTTTTTAATTCCTCCTTTTGTTTCTCTGGCTGTTTTTTTTTTTTTTTGTTTTTTGTCCTTATATATGTATATACTATGTGTGTGCCTCAGAATCCACACACTCCTCCTGTAGCTCTAGGTTACGCTGGGAATTCTTCGCACCTGCAGGTAAATCTGGCTCTAACAAGGGATCTCCTATCCTAGTTGCTCTTATGGGCCAGAGTAGAAAATGGCTTCTTGTCCTTTGTCCTTGTTGATCTGTCCAATATGAAGTGTTTACATGTTTATGCATTGCAACCTGCTGAGGACATGATGAGATCCTTTACACTTGATATGCGTCTGTAAAATATTCTCTTCCATTGTGTCCTCACTAGGCTTCCATACTAAGAACCAGGAGAGACCCATTTTTTAACACACCATAGCAGTCTTCATATGCTATTTTCCACATTCCTAGTCCACCTCTATGCAGGTTATAGGCTTTACTGTATATATTAAGGATGCATTTTATTTGTACTAGAAAGTCAGGATTCCCAGTTCAAAATATTAATTGGAACTCCGGTGGTGTCAGATTCATGACTCAGAAAGTCAGGGCAACATCACCAACCCTGACCTCAGAATCCAGAATGGCTATTCTATTCATCAACAGAGTGAACGCTGTAGTAGTATACTCCTTCATAATTAGATATTGCGGAATCTATATTTTTTTAGGTAGGTATGGTGGGTAGCATAGTGGTCAACATATCTGCCTCACAGCAAAAAGGTCCTGGGTTCAAGTTCCAGGCTTGACTAGGGCATTTCTGTGTGGACTTTGCATGTTCTCCCTGTGCTTGAGTAGGTTTCATATGGGTACACGAGTTTCCTCCCACAATCTAAATTTCCTATGGGTACACCAGTTTCCTCCCACAATCCATACATTAGGCTAATTGGCTGTTCCAATTCAAACCAGACCAAACAAACACCCGAGCCCACGAATCGAACCTAGGACCTTCTTGCTGTGAGGCAAGTCTAATGACTACACCACGCTGCCCACCCTTGCAAGTCAAAAGGAGCTTAAGAGATTTCGAATCTGACAAGGAACAGATGGACATGGATTGCAACATGGATTTTTTTGAAATCTTGTTTGGCAGAACAGTTTTTAAAGTTTGAAATCCTACTGCAAACTCCTAACAAATTTGTTGTATGAACCAGATTCATGTCTACTATATTTTGAAAACAACATCCATGACACTGCCCCTTTTCTTGAAAATTCAAAGGAATCCATAGACACAGCCAAAACCAGATTGGGTCCACAACTCAAGGTACTCTTAAATGAGTTGTACATGCAGTACTACCCATCTTTTATCTTTGGACATACTATGATGTGTGTATGCACAAAATACCATGCAATACATTTTCAATTGGCATGGCTAACAATGGCTAACCTGGCTAGAAATTGCTGGTATTCCAACTGTGTGATGTCATTTCCACCTCCGACTTCCTAAAATGAAGATCTTTGGTGATGGTAAATTTTCATTTAATGTTGCAATAACAAATTTGCCAGGGAACTACAATAGCGGACCTTTACTCTGATTCCTGATGACTATGTTCCTTATAATCGGTACTTTTTTGCAGCATCTTCCATGACGCTTTGCTTGGAAAAGTTTTAACGATGCTCTTTCCATTCCGATGTTCTTTCATTATTGTGGCGTTCTACACAGTTATGTCTTCATTAGCTTGTTCTAGAGCAACAGGCTCTAGTGTGTAAATATCTCCTCTCTCTTTTTCCACAGAGGGATTTGACTTGACCAGCGAATGTGTGAGTACTTCCAGCACTCTCACTCACCGTCTTTCCTTTGCTTTGCTGTCTCTTTTCATTTCCTTTACACCGTAGAAGCTGTCCTGTCATTTCCCTCTTCCTCCTCTTTCCTTTTGTTTTTTCGCTGTGTGTGTGTAATTATGTGCGTCAGATTGAAACCCCAATCTTGAACCTTGCAAAGAGGGTCAATCACTGGACGTGGGACCCTAATGAAGAGCGTAAACGGCAGGAGAGGTGGCAGCAGGAGCAGGAACGCCTGCTACAGGTACACTGAAAGGTCCTGGGCATCTAGCATGTTATGTGACCTTCAGCATCTAAAAGATGGATGCTCAGCTCTACCTAAACTGGACATCCTTAAGATTTAGGAAGAGGATTGTAATGATTTCGCACATGGATTCCTATATAAATTTGGATTTGGGACTCCAGAGGCGCACTCACTGTCCTTGTGACCTGTTCGTGTTTTTTCCTCCCTCCTCCTGGTCTGTATCATCTATAGTTTAGCACCTGAGGGCTGGTGGTCTTCTGTTCTCATCTCATTTCACCTTCTATTCTCTCTCTCTCTCTTTCTCTCTCTCTCCCTCTCTTTCTGTCTCTCAAATTGGACTTTTCAAGATAACTCATGGATTCAATTTAACAATTATAAAAGGTATAATTTCTCAAGACTTGAAACAAGATTACATCATTGTTGTTATTCATTCAAAATATTTTCTTGTATCTGATTGGTTAAAAAAAAACAACTAGTTCTTGGTAGCCTTTTCTGAGCCATCATTGGGACTGGATGCGCTGAACATTATGACATGTGACCATCAATCGTGCAAATGCTCCTCCTCATACATATCATATAAGATAGATAGGCTACGCCCCGCAGCAATTATGCTCTGCCTGTCCTCCATCTTGGTAAGTCAGTTAGTACAATTTACAGCGAAGCACTGCAACCCTGTGCTGTCCCAACTTTTTATTTTTTCACTGTTTATGCTGTTGTAAGCCGTATCTGAGAGTGAGTAACAACAATAACCATGTTCCACCACCTGACAGCTCTGTCAGTAGGGTGCAGCAAATTTGTATTATTTGATATCTATGTTCCACCTCTCCCCCTCCTCCCTGAAAAAGCTAGTGGGAAAATGGCTGCCTGCTCTCAAGACTTGAGGCGTGCTGCTTGCTACAAGCTGATAAATTCGCGTCTGGGTGAAAAGTCAAATTTTTTAAAATAAAAATAGGCTCTTACCATCAAATACTTTATTTCCTTTTTTTTTTTTTTTTTTGGAAATTGTCCAGAATTAATCGGAGATGGTGTTAGTGGGGAATAGCATGTGGCACTTCCGGCTGACTCACCCCAGCTTTGATGCGCCAACTTTCCTCCAGATATTTTGAATTGATAATAAATAAGTTATAGAAATTGGCTTTTGTTTTTTTTTTTTTTGTTTTTTTTCCCCATTTTTCTCCCCTAATTTTAGTCGTATCCAATTTCCACCACATCAACTTTTTGCCATCCCTATCACACGACCACCGACCAGGGAGGGGCGTAAGCAAGCACATGCCCCCTTCATGACATGCAATGCTACCGCCCGCTTCATTTCAAACTGTTGCGCATGCGTATTTGGTGGCGGCCTAACACACTCGGAGTGAAAGCGCTATCCGCCCCCTCGTACGAATGAGCTCACAGACGCCCATGATTGGCTGGTGATCACTGTGAGTGACAGGGAAGTGAGCTTATACCATCCCTCCCTCACGAGAGAGCTCAGCCAATTAGCTCCCATAGACTCCCAGTCACGGATGGCTGTGGCATCAATCCGGATTTGAACTTGTGATGTCCGGGTTGAGAATTCAGCTTTTGTATGATGTAGAGAATTATTCCAATCTCGGAGGGTGATATCGGCTTCACCCTTTACAAATAAATCTCTCTCATTCTGAATAATTCTCCAAATCACACTTCACCTCATTCAGTAATTGCTTAATATTATGCGTCATGAGATTGTATAAATATCTATTGAAGGAAAAGTCAAAGATTCACTTGGTAGAAAAGGCTTCTGCAACAGCGGAATAGTGTAAATACTCCTATTACTGTAGTATGAGTCCAGTGGTGTAGTGGTTAGGGTGCTTGGCTCATAATTGAGAGGTTGCGAGTTCACATCAGGCCCTTACTGTGTGAAGACCCCTGTGCAAGTTCTAAACCACAAGTGTGCCTCTGTTCACCCAGCAGTATAAATGGGAACCAGTAAAATACTGGAAAGGTAACCTGCAGTGAACTAGCGTCCTATCCAGGAGACATTGAAGTCCTAGCTTTTGCTATGGAAACAGGGTTAAGCTCTGGGCTGATGTGCCAGTAATCTCATGTGTAAAAGTCTAACAGATTTTACCCTTTAATCCTATTAAGGTCATCGGGGGCTGGAGCCTATCTCAGCCGACACTGGGTGAAGGCGGGATACACCCTCTACTGCTTGTCAGACCAATGCAAGGCCAACACACACAACCATTCACACCCTGTTGTGTTCACAAGAACCTGAAAACCCCAAATATAAAAATTCGAAATGCTGTGATGTAAAATATTTCAAATTTAAGCAACAAAATAATAGAAAAATCAAAAAAGGGTAATATTCTCTGAATTATGAGTGAACTAAATGGTGTCTGGAACTTTAGTAAGTAATAAATCTAATATTATTTTAGGGTAAAGTATCAATCTGGCGAAAATTCTAAAGGACGTCAATGAGGTCATATGAAACTTTGGTGGAACACGAGTCGACTGTGATTTGTCTGTCTCTGTAGGAGAAGTATCAGCAAGAACAGGAGAGACTGAAGCAGGAGTGGGAGAAAGCTCAGAGGGAGGTAGAAGAAGAGGAAAGGAAACACCATGAAGAGGTACAAGCCCTTATCCCTCAATTTCTCAGAGTTTTCCGCTGGAGTGATGCTATAACGGTGCAGACGTTTTTCATGTAATCATACATAAGTGATGAGTGACGGATTCTGAATAGGAGCAACGGATTTTGGAGGAAACGGTGACCCCGTTGACTCCACATTCATCCTCTGGTGTGACGGAACCTCTGGCCACTTCCACAACCCCTCAAGGCACCATTGTGTTGTCATTGGCTGACTGGGAAAGGAAACAGGAGATGCTGGAGAAAGAGGCAAAGACGAACCAGAAAAATAGTTTCGAGCAACGGTGAGAGTGAATATCAACAGCGCAGTCATTATAGAGCAGGAGAGTCAAACTCATTATACTCTGACCAGCGTCATGTGGACCAAATTATCTCAATTAACATGTAAATATTCACGATAAACACAATAAATGATTACAAATCCTTTGTAAAAGGTACAGATTAATTTCCCAATGGATTGAACATACAACACCCCCCCCTCCCCCTAAATTGGTTGTACCCAGTTCCCACCCGTCAAGTATTGCCTTCCTTATCACACTACCACCACCAACCAGGGAGGGGTGTAAGCATGCACATGCCCCCTCCGTGACATAAGATGCTGCCACCTGCCTCTTTGCAATACAATGTATATATTATATATTAAACTTTTTATAATTATTATTTCAGATGCATGTATAAATGTATGGTACAGCTCATTACAATCTTCATTCATTCATCTTCTGAACTGCTTATTTCTACTTAGGGTTGCGGGGAGGCTGGCGCCCATCCCAGCCAATTCTGGGCGAGGGTGGGGTACACCCTGGACAGCTCGCCAGGCCATCGCAGGGCCATCAGTCACACAACCATTCACACT
>JAOUQZ010000032.1:8276243-8301302 GCA_028564935.1 Neosilurus hyrtlii | reverse complement strand
TACACACAGCTGTGATAAATGTTGGAACTGAAAGGTTTGATTTATTAAGTCACCATGAACTATTAGCAACAAAAACAAGACAATATATTGTATGTAAGACTCGACCTTTAATTAGCAAGACACCATACAGATCCGTGCACTGTCAGAAAATAAAGTATAGTATTGTAGCTATAAGGGTAGAGTGGCATTTCATTCAGGCAGAACCCTCTAAGGTATTATAGTGTGGCTACTTATTTACTTATAGCATGGAAAAAGAGTTACATAGTTATTTTAAAGTCCAATAATGAGCTCTTAGTGTGGATACATATTCACCCTTTTCAGCTTGTCATGTTGCCAAGAATCCACAAATCTCTCTGCCTTGAAGACTTGCTTGCATGAGAAAATTTTTAGTCTTGTCTCTAAAGCAGTGACATTTGAGACTCCTTTCAATCATTATCTTCATAAAAAAAATCATTGATCACACACATTTTTAAAAATCTATTGAGTCCACTGTGTACGTTCAAGTCCCTGTGTAAACTGGTACTATAGAAATGAATATATATTAGTACTGTATAAACTACATTATTAATTATAAATCATTATTCCAAGTGGATAATGTTTGAATCATAACAACAGACACTCACAGTTTATCACAGTCACTCGAGCAGGCAGTGTCATCATTCTGATGGAAAAATAAACCGAAAAAATTATTAATATAATTATTTACCTCAGGCTGGATGTTGCTGAATTTAAAAGTCTCACCAGGCCTGTGATGTATAGCTGTTTTAGTATACACTACACAGGAACAGAAGCAAAAAAGCATACTAAAATGAGATTACCTTTCTTTCTTTCTTTTTCCCTGCAAAATCGACAGGAGCGCCATCATCACTGGTCATATTTTATCCAAACCCGCATAGTGTTACCCTTGTTTTGTTTATCTGTGTGATTGTTGATATCGCCTAGTCGAAGGAAACTTAGCTTCAGCTGTTTCTAGTTTATTGCGCATGTCAGGCATCATAATAGTCGACAGTCTAGTCATCCCGCCGTTGCCCAGCGAGCAAAGGTCCGATTATCAACAGAAGTGAGCAGCACCTGAAAAACTAGCAAAAAGAAAAGCGATGATTGGTTGTTCAGAAAGGAGTTCAAACGTATTGTCCAACCATGAGCAACTTTATATGGGGATTCTCCTGTAACAAAGATAGTATTCATAGTTTTTCAGTAAAAAGTAAAAGATTCTGACTTCAATTTAATTCAATTCAGTTTTATTTGTTCAGCTCTTTTTACAATTGACATTGTCGCTTATATTAGCATGTAAACCTGTTTTCTAGGTGAGGGACTCCGTCACTCCGCCTTTTTGATGTGTTTTATCAGGGATGTGTGGGATTGTGTTTTATCAGGGATGTGTGCTGCAGACCGCACACACACACACACTCACACACACACACACACGCACACAGCTGATTGATTTCTATGTTTGTCTTTTAATGCAGGTATGGAGACATTTATATGTTTCTTAAATACTAATAAAATATGAATAATATTAAAGTGAGATTATATCGTGTATGGTTATGGTATACATAACATAGTTATAGTGCAGGCTATGCTTTAAAAAAAGTTTTATATGAAGCTGCTTTGTAAATTTATTTGCATATTAATGCATATGTTAATTTCAGTACAGGAAAATAACTAAAATACTGGATTTTGGACTTCAAAATATTATTAATTTGGTCTCAGACATTTTATTTCATTAGGTGTAGTTTTCTTAAAATATTCTGGTATTTTGTGTAGTTATGTGCATTTTATTTTATTGTAAAATATATTTTTGTGTTATTTGAAATACACTTTAAAAAATAAAATAAAAGCAGAACCCTTCACCGCTGCCCATTTTCCTCCTTTTTCTTCTTTGTCTATATACAGATCTGAACAGACAGACGAGGTGTCGTCACCACCACAACAGAACGAACAGGAAGCAGAGGTTCAGGAGAGTCAGTCATCAACACCACAGCTGCAGTTCCCACAGGGTGTGCTGTAAAAAAAAAAAATCTATTTGAATATTTAAAATGTTTTGTTTTTTTTTCATAATTATTTGTTTCAAAAGATCATCTTGAGAGAGAAACATCTCTGAATATACTGAATGTATTACATGTGCCATATTATATTTATGATGTGGACATTTTTCTAATTAAATAAAGAAAGAAAGAAAGAATCTATCTAAAAAGTGATATTTCATGTAAATCATTGTAACACATGATAACAGGATTCATACTTTGTCTGTAGATAAATCTCAAAAAGTTTTGTATTAGTGATATTAGTATTTAATACCTTCTGGAGTTAGCTTATTTAGTGAATAGGACATTGTACAAGATTTGGCCTAATATTTTTATTTTGGGAATGGCCTAATGAAGATTAAAAATGTAAAGGAAATATAACTAATAGCAATGACAAAAAATACTCTGTCCAAACCCCCCCACCCAAAAACAACATTAAAATTATATATTATATTGTTTAATTTAAAACACTGTAAATCAGGGCGTCCCCACACAAGATTAAAATCTAAATGCTTTACTGTTTAACCAATTCAGTTCCTTTTGACATGCTTTATTAGCACAATGAAATTACCGGTATTATTAATTAGCTTTTGTGCTTCTGTGATTTTACTCGATTTCTTCTTTTGGAACAGTGTTTAGAATAATGAAATTTTACATGTAGAAATTATAATTAATCCATTTCCATTCATTAATTTTCTAAGCTGCTTAATCCCAATTAGGGTTGCGGGGAGGCTGTTGCCCATCTCAGCCTACTCTGGGCGAGGGCGGGGTACATCCTGAACAGCTCACCAGGCCATCGCAGGGCAACACACACACAACCATTCACATTCACACTTAGGGTTGATTTGGAACAGCCAATTAGCCCACTGGGATTGTTTTTGGACTGTGGGAGGAAACTGGAGTACCCTGAAGAAACCCACACAAGCATGGGGAGAACATGAAAACTCCCCACACAAACACCCAAGCTGGGAATTGAACCCAGGCCTTGTTGCTGTGAGACGGGCGTGCAACCACTGCGCCACCGTGACGGCCAAATTTAAAATTTAATAAAATATAAAATATTTTTTTACAAATAGGTATTATTTAAAAAAAACTAATCAGCGATTAATTAAAAATTCTGTCATTGTCGATTTGACATTATTCAATAAATAAAGTTACATTGCAATTATATAAAATTATGGTATGTGAGCTCAAAACGAGAATTCCTATGGATGCTTTATGGTGGTCAGTAAAAAAAGTTAAACACAAAGTCCTGAGGTGAAAAGGTGTTTGACCAACGAAATCATAAAATGTCACTTGTGGAGGTTTTAGAGATATTTTCAATTGTGGTGTGGCCCTTAAATAACCTCAAAAATAATCATGATACTCTCTTCTACAGAATTTATTTACATAAGAAAGCAATGAAATGTTCACCATCATTGATAACCAAAATAAAATCACATAGAGTTGCACTGCTGCGTATTCTTTCAGGTTGTTGCACTGATTTTTTTTGCACGTAAAAGAGAGAGAGAGAGAGAGAGAGAGCGAGAGAGAGATACACTCAGTTAACGTGTGTGTTAATACAGATGGGTCTTGGAACTGCAAATCAGAGGGCAGAAAGGAGTGGAAAAAGACCGCCTCCCTGGACCGGAATGCCAACCCTCCACAGAGCCAGTCTCCCAGGATGAGGAGGTGTGTGTGTGTGTATGTGTGTGTCACATGCATGTGGGCATGCATATCACCATGCATATGGATCAGCTTGTCTCTGATGCACACAGCGTGCTTTTGTGCTTGAAATTATTTTAAAACACATATTCAATGATTTTTATTTGGAATATATATTTTTTTGTCATTTCATAGTTTTTGTGTTTACATTTTTAAGTTTTAAGAAGTATTTGTGATGCTGTAAAAATGTATATGATGTGCTGAAAATGAAAGCAAGCCAGCAGCAACAACAACAAGCATAAACAATACAGCTTGCTTTCTGATATGTATGTATGTACTGTATGTCTGTACATTTGTGTATGTGTGTATGTCTGCGTGCTTTGTGGATGTGGTCAGGTCTGGATCGTATGAAAATATTTTAGGGATACACATATCTCCATCATCACAAGACACATCATCCTCATCTTCAGACAGGTAGGACATACACATGTATACATATACACACACACCAAAACCATCACCACCACAACCTCCATTGTTTGCCATTGCTCGCTCTGTTCAGTAAAGTGCTTATGAGGCATATCCTATCATGTCAATGCTTGATCTTGCATGCAGTTATGTATATGCAATTATTATCCTGCTCTTATATTTGTGCCGGAATTCATAGTCTATTGACTGAACCACCAAAAACTGCATGTATTGCATCACCTAACAGAAATTTCAAGCAAACCCTATAATAATGTTCAAAACTCTACTGAGTAACATATGTATATTATTTACTTGGATTTTTAAGTTTTAAAGTTTAGCTGTGGTGAATTAGAGTTATTAGCTATTTAAAACCATCATGTAGACCATCCACAGTCTCTTCCGGAAACATCAGTCTATGCCCAATTTTAAAGTGTTCTCAGGTGTTATGACTCTAGACACGCTCAGAAACATGTTGCCTTTCTGATTGGCTGTTCCAGCCTAGTAGTGACACAAGCTCGTTGGATTAACTGGGCTGCATCACTGACCCGTGTAGCATAACAATGTCTACCAGTGCTAAGCTGCACAAACAACAAGCGCAGAAATCGTGCAAAACATTACTTTTTGTTCCTAACCCAACTGATAACAGGAAAGCCGAGTTGGTAAAACGTTAGCTGCACAAGCCATTCTGGATTTACCTTCACACTCATTTCTGGCAGCATTCTCATCCTCAGAGTCACTAGAATGTGATGTCTCACTGTCTCCACAAGACAAATTTCCTCCAAATTGCAGCCCTAGTTTCTTCTTGAACATGTTTTTTTTTTATTCCCTAAAACGTTACTCGTTGAATAGATCTGGTTGTGTACTTGCAGTAGAAAACCCCGCCCAACGAATTCACATCACTTCCAGGGAAAAAACGCTAACCATTGGTTCAGTCCCTGCTAGTAATCCACGGGATAAAATTACCCGGTTTTGTGCTTTTTATGGTAATTTATGTTAAAATAAGCTCTGTATCACTTAAACTTATTACAGAGGCACAAATTATGCTGTAAGGATGACTAATACCAGTACTTTATAAATCTTAATGTGTTAAATCGTAACAGTGCAGATAAACTACTACAGCATATGTTAACAAATGTAGAATGGTAATGTGTGTATATAAAGGCCAAATAAACAAACTTTAGGAGCATTCATACAGTACAAGGTACCTCCACACAGTACAAATGGTGTAAAATGCATTGATTTAACCTGAAAAATCTGCCTAAGACTGCAGGTTTTTATAACTTGTCAAAGTTGTAATGTAATGTCTCCCCCTAGTGGACGTTTCCTGAATATTTTGTGCCAAGTTAAACAAAAGGGATTTTCTAAGATTCTGGATTTTTTTTTAAAAAAAACATGATTCCTTGCACCGATTATGTCCGAAATACATCCTTTATGCCCATGGAGACAATACCATGTCCTTTATCATTTTCTACTGATAAAGAACTTTAGGATAAATAAATCAAAATCTTTAGGATTGATCAATTTCTACTGATAACGGATCTTACTACATTGTACTAGTTCTTACTGCATGAGCGTGATAAGGCTTAAAGGAATAAAAACAAAATAATCAACCTCACAGCAAGAAGGCTTGGGTTCGATTCCCGGGCTCGGGCGTTTCCGTGTGGAGTTTGCATGTTCTGCCCATGTTTGCGTGGGTTTCCTCCCACAGTTCAAAAACATGCACTAATTAGTAGGCTAATTGACTGTTCTAAATTGTCCCTAGGTGTAAGTGTGAATGGTTGTGTGTGTTGGCCCTGCGATGGCCTGGTGAGCTATCCAGGGTGTACTCCTCCCTCGCCCAGAGTCGGCTGACACTAATTAGGATTAAGCAGATTAGAAAATGAATGAATGAATGAATTGCAGCATCTTATTACTTACAACAGCTACAACGTCGTTCTCTCACCTGCTTTTCTTTACTTCTCTGTTAATAAGATATAACAATGGCAACTTTTTAAATATACTTAGTTACAATTGCTTACACTGGAGACTCCATCCCTAAGTCCAAAAAAAAGAAATGTGTAATATATTAATGGTTATATGTTATTCTTTATTATTTTTTTTCATTGAGGTCATGAGGCATTAGAGTAGGCCTGCCTCTGCGTAAAGTTCTTACAATACTATAGAAAGCCAGAACTTCATAGCGCTCCAGATAGTTATAGAAGACTGCTCAACAATCGAGTACATGGACACACAATCTTTTCTTTTATCCACTGCCCATCCACCATTCTAACAATGAGTTGTCTGCTCAAATGTCTCAATATATTCCCAAGTTGGTGCACATTTTCTCTTAGTAATCCTTTCAAGTTGTAAGACAACTAGAATAAGCTGACTTCATTCAACGATTAAAGGTACATTGTAAAATTTTGTGGTGTCCAGCGGCATCTAGTGGTGAGGTTTCAGATTGCAGCTAGCTGAGATTTTATTCCATACCCCTCCCCTTCAAAGCCTGTATGGACTTTAGAAACACAGCGGAGCAAGATGGTGGCCTCCATGAGAGAAGACCTGCTCCACGTAAACATAGACATAAACAGCTTAGCCGGTGTGCTTTACATACATGCACTATTAATACTTGATTTCAATAACAATAAAAATACATTACTTATTGACCAAACTCCCTGCGAGTCGCAGGGAGGCTGTTGTCTATCTCAGCCAACACTGGGTGAAGACGTGGTACACACGGAACGGCTTGCCAGACCATTGCATGACCAACACACACAACCATTCACATTCACACATGGGGGCAATTTGGAACAGCCAATTAGTCTACTGTGCATGACTGTGGGAGGAAACCAGAGTACTATTAGAAAACCCAAGCGAGCACAGGGAGAACATACAAACACCAAACAGAAACGCCCTCACCGAGCCCGGGACTCAAACCCAGGACCACTTGTTGTGAGGCAGATGTACTAACCACTACACCACCGTGCCGCCTTATCAAGACGAGATACAAAATACAGTCAATTATAACTAATTCTGTCAGCGCTGTAGTTTATATTGTATTTAAAGTCTTTAAGGAATTAAACACTTGATCATCATTCTATTTTCATATATAACTTTATTGAATAAGGTGATATTTGAGAGGAAATAAATGAAGAATGGTTCTGAAAGGAAATACACAGTGGAATATCTAGTGTTAAATTAGCACCTAAATCTTCTGAGTACAAATGGCCCTAGGTAAACACTCACTCGTTTTCTGAACCGCTTGATCCTACTACTAGGGTCACGGGGAGGCTGGAGCCGAACTTACACACAGACAACCATTCACACTCACGCTTACATATATAGGCTTTTTGGAACTGTCAGTTAGCCTAATATGCTGAGCCGAGCCGTAGACTCGAACCCAGGACTTTCTTGCTGTGTGGCGGACATGATAAACACTACGTTACCGTGCCGCCCTGAACAGTGTAGGGTGTTAATTTAACCGATTTTACTGTGCAATGACTAAAGTATAAACACAATCATATAGCCTTAAATTTCTAAAATAAATAAATAATAATTTTTAAAAAATTACATTGCATTAGATATTGACCTTATCAAATAAAGTTCTACTATTTACATATAGATGGAATTCATTACTTTATTTTTTTAAGACAATAAGAGTGTGTCCCTGAAGGGATCCTTTCAATCTTTTAAAAAAATCTGATTCTGCAGGTCAGTGAGTGCGAAGAAGCTGTGCTCCAGCTGTGCACAACCACTGGGGAAAGGAGCTGCTATGATCATTGACACTTTGGGACTTTGCTTCCACATCCAGTGTTTTAAGGTAAGGTGTGTGTGTGTGTGTGTGCACATGCAGGTGACTCATTACCCATTTTATTTTAATACTTTGTCTAAATCATTCCTGTGTCCCAGTGTGGTGTGTGTAAAGGGCTGCTTGGTGACGCAAGCACAGGAACCGATGTCCGGATCCGGAACGGTGTTCTCAACTGTCATTCATGCTACATGAAATCTCGTGGTGAGTCATTTACGCCTGGTTTTTATGGTAGCTGTAGTGACGGAGGTATTCAAACTGTGACACAAGAACAGAAACACACATGGGTCTTTGGGCATTTATTTACATTTCATATCTAAAATATACTAAAAGTGTTTTTGTGTTTTCCATAATCAAAAAGGCTGGCGACACATTAACTCTCTTTGGAAGCCCTCTCCCCTTCCTTATGTTCATGGTGCTTGAATGATACCCTAAATGTGGTGCCCTCGAATTCATTGGAGATAAAAAGAGAATGTTTTGAGTTCACTGGGAATCTTTAGGATGTGGCACGGTGGTGTGGTGATGACGTCCGCCCCTTAGCTAGAAGGTCCTGGGTTCGAGCCCTGGGCTATGCAAGGGTGTTTCTGTGTGGAGTTTGCTTGTTCTCCCCATGGGATTCTTCCAGGTACTCTGGTTTCCTCCAACAGTCTAAAGACATGCACATTATGCTAATTGGCTGTTTCAAATTGCCCCTCAGTGTGAGTGTAAATGGTTGTGTGTGTTGGCCGTGCAGTGGAATGGCGAGCTGTTCAGGGTGTACCCTGCTTTCACCTAGTGTGGGCTGAGATAGGCCCAAGCCTCCCTGCGAACCTAGTAGGATTAAACAGCTCGGGAAATTAAAGAATGACTTTGAAGAATTGTGACTGATAGACAGTGGATTATGTTGAAGGTGGAGCTAATAAATACTGAACAACAGTTCAAAAGTTCAAAAAACAAAACAAAACACAAATATACATATTTACACCCTTCATCAGTAAACCTCTACCGTATAGACCATGTTTTCATTTTGGAATGAAGAAGAGGAAGGAACAGATACAAATGTGTAGGAGGAAATGCTAGGCAAGAAAGTTCAGAGGTCTGTGTCATCGCAATGTGTATTGTAAGTGTGCATCAGGCTATGGCGTAAGGTACATGGCTACCAGCCATACCTACTAATTCTCCAAAAACTTCTTCATCTGCCCAATCACAGTATCTCATGTACCAATCTAACACTGTCACAGTTAACGTCAACACTGGACATTTTGCTGTGCAGTGATCATGTGATCATATTCGGAGTTAAATTATATGTACAACATGAGGAGGTATTACTAATCCCCTCACGTAGCTACAGCTGCAGGATTAGGGTGGAATTCGGTAAAAAAAAATAAAAAATTCCAACCCTTCTAAAAATAATAATAAATTAATAAATAAAATGGCAGCTTGAGCTTCAGCGCCACCATCTGACAGTTTTATGGAAAGACAATCTGTCATTTTGAAATTTGCTGATTCATTCATTCATTCGCTGAACTACTTAATCCTATTAGGGTTGCGGGAAGGCTGGAGCCTAAGTCGAACAACTCTTGGTAAAAGTGAGGTACACCCTGGACAGGTCACCAGACCATCACAGGGCCAACACACACAGCCATTGACACACACACCTAGGGGCATTTTGTAACAATCAGTTAACCTAACGTGCATGTCGTTGGACTGTGGGAGGAAACCGGAGTACACAGAGTAAAACCCAGGGCCTTCTCACTATAAGGCGAATGCGCTAACCACTACGCCACCATGCTGACTAAATAATTAAATAAATCGAAATAATAGTGTTGAATGTTAAGTCAGTTTTATTTGTATAGCGCTATTTACAATTGACATGTTGTCATACCTATTATTATTATTATTATCATTGCTGTTGTTGTGTCAATGTTGGCATGAAACTTTTATTCCTCACAGCTGCTGGTCAACCCACCACACTATAAAGCCTTTTTGCACCCGAATTGAAGAGGAACTGGGACAGTCAGCAACCCCACAGCAACCTGGGCCATCCTCATGAAGAACACTTAATCACACATAGTTATATTTCATGACATCTCAAAATAAAAAAAAGCACAAGTCACCTTTTGACACCAAACAGATAAAACTGGAGTGTGTTGGGGGTATTCTGATATTATTCTGTGTAAATCTTGATATTTCTGTGAAAATAAGTCTTCTAATTGCAATAACTCTAATCATCACATGCATGAGCATGCACTGCGTTTAAGAAATTTTAAAACGTCGCTAGCTTCATGTGCTAAGTGGGGCGTTCCACTTGCAGAACTTGGGTAGATACATTAGCGATAAAACTCTAACCTGTTTTCTTTTTTTTAACCGACTAAACCCTATTACCTAACCGTGTGATTCGAGACGTTACTTGTTCCTGGTGAGAGATGTGGCTGTTGCATATTTGACTTCAGCGGTTTTGCACTTTAGACTTTTTTAATCTACAAACCTTCAGCCAGTGACGAAAAACATTTGGGAAGAAACACAGACATAAGCGTAATAAGCAATGATTATTTAAATCTTTATCTGTTCTTTGCTTTGAAATATAGAATGTCAGAGAATCTGACAAACCTAGAACATGGCTTTCTATCAGACCTCAAGTGCACTATGTAGGGTAGACCCTTTTTATGACAGAGTGCATTATTGGACATATGAGGTCTTTTAGGATGCACCTTAAAATGTTACGGCTGAGTCCCAAATGACCTCGTTTTCACTTACAATATAATCTTATACATTAAAAAGCCAATAGTGAGTTATTTGGGGTTAATTTCAGAATTTTGTGCATTTGTGTGCAAATCTGAGTTCATTTTGCTTAATATGACTGGAATTAAAGGCACCATATGCTGCATCGTCTCATTAAAAATCAAAGCACTACAAAAAGCTGTGGAAGTCAGTAGTTCATACCCTATATAATGTATAGGAAAGCCTTTTGGGATTCAGCCGGAGACTGAATGGTTTAAAGGATGTGTGGGTTTTAGGTTAATTGTAGTGTTGAACTGTTTTTGAGTTTTTCCTCTTCCTTTTTCTACTTGCGTTCTCTATAATCATCTCATCTTGATCACATGTAAGTTCGCTGGGGGTTCTTTTGTTTGTTTTTGTTGTTTTTTTAATGCATGGTGTTTTAAAATCTCAAATACTGGATGAGTAGTGATAATTTCCTTCAGGTTGTTTTGGTCGCATCAGTTAGTTTAATTTATACCGTTAATAGACTGGTTTCAGCGTTCTAGCGTCCTTGAATACCGTCATCAAGCAACTCATTGGAGGAGCAGAGCAAGTTAATTAAGAGAGACAGTATGAAATTTTGATAATTAACAGATATAAAATGTGCTATATATAGCTTGAAAAATTTTTTTTTTTTACCTAGAAATGGCTTCAGTACTGTTGCCATGTATTTGCTATTCAAGTAAAAATTAATTAACTACAAAAGACTTAAAGATGGGATTGGTGAATTGCTAGCTGTATACACCAACATTTATATTGGCTGAAATTGTCTTTACTCTTGAAATTTGAAAAAGGTTTATAAAAAATGTTTTTTAATAAATAAAATAAAGTGAAATAAGGTAATCTGTGGCAGCTGTAATCCTATAAAAATGCTGACCAATCACTTTTGTTTTTCTCACTTCGAAAAAATCCAATCAAAGCTCCCATGTCTCCCTACTCATGCATAACGCTTCTATGCACAATCCTGCAGTCAGAGCAGAGATCATGTGTGTGTAATGGGTGGCATTGTTGAAAGGTCTGCCGAGGGCAGATAGGGTTTAGCCTGATGGGATGCAACTCAAATTTTGTTAGCTTTCCAGATTACCAGCCCCAGCTTTAAACCAGAATCTAACAAACAGCAGGGTAACTCATCACTCATTCGCTGAAACTTAATCCTATTAGGGTCGTGGGGAGGCTGGTGCCTATCCCCACCGACTCAGGGCGAAGGCAAGATACACCCTGAGCAGCTTGTCAGACCATTGCAGGGCCAATACATACACAAATAGCAAGGGATAATTTGGAGCAGCCAATTAGCCTAATGTGCATGTCTTTGGACTGTAGGAGGAAACCCAAAATTGCGGGACTCACCCAGGACCTTCTTGCTGTGAGGCAGACATGGTAACCACTGTGCCACGATGCTCCCACAGCTGGGTCAGGGTTCATTAATTGTTCGTGTGAAGGCCGTGTGTGAAGTCTACATAATCAGTAAATTGCATTTTTTTGTAAAGATCTTCATCAATTATGTATGAAACATTTTTTAAGTATTGCTCATACCATTCTACAGATGTCAGGGTGCTTGCATAAACAGGAAAAATATTTTTGAGCTATATATAGAGTATTCTTTTAGGTTTTTTAAACTGTTGATAAGCAAATTCTCATACTCTCTCTCCCTTCTCTCCTTTTTTTTAACTGGCTCTGGTCCTTCAGTGAGCTGCTTGACAACGGTTGTCAAGGACCCTAAAATTGGTCTATTGTGGGAGAGATTTGCGGTGTAGAATTCTTTCTATTTTTCCACAGAGTTGTACAGTCATATCTGTTTCCATGCTGTGCCTTAAATATGACTGCTAACTAGGTGGGAGGTTGTGTGGTCATGTATGTGTATGCAACATCCAAAGCTTTGTAGAGCTATTTCATCTTATCCTGCACTGTATACTGAGCAAAGGTTTCTCAAAATTCTGTTGTGTTTTTGTTTGTAAATCTTGTACATGGCGAAAATCATAGTGTTAATTGAACTCTCAAGGTATTGATGTCCAACTGGACTTTATACACACGTTAATGTACATGGTATTTTCCACAGAAAGCTTTAATCCATTATTGCAAGTTAAATCAACACGTACTTCAACAGTCTTGGTATTTTGAAGCCTGTGTATTTTAAAGTTTCTTTTAAAGTAATCATTGTTTACATAGGTGGGCAAATCATAAGCTTATTAGATAACCCAGTTGACAAGTAAAAGTTCTATGTTTTTGTTATTCAGAATAAGAAAATTCTAAAAAGCAGAAGCTATGTAGTGACAACAATATATTAGCTTCTTCTTTTGAACTTAACGTTAGCTTGTTAACTACTTTTCAGCTTAGCTAACATTAAGGAAAAAGTCAAAAACTTTTTAACTTAATGTTAGCTAGTTACATAAATAACATTTCAACTCAACTTTTTAACTTAATGTTAGGGAGTTAGTGAAAAAATAACCTGTGAAAATAACTTGAAAGGAAATTTTATTCTTATCTTAATTTTTGTTTTTAATGTAGCATGCCATGTTTGCACCCTTGACAAAACGTTGTTAGCAAATGTCTCCGTAGATCACAAAAAACATTTCTTTAGATAGGTTTAACAAAGAGGTATTCTCAAAACCGAAGGATTCTTTTTTTGACTATATTTTGCATTACACTATATGCTTTACTTACTTATTTTCATTGATCTCGTGACATTTTTCTTCATACACTATATTCCTGACTCCATAAACATCTGTTAATCATGTTTACTTATGAATCTTTTTAGTTGATGTCTGTGTGTTGTGGGGATTTAAAACAAATTGCAAACGCACTACAGTTACAGCAACATACTGAAGCATAGCTTCGTAGTGTTTAAGCATAGCTATGTACCAAATTAAATCTGTTGTTTTCCAAACATAACTAAGAAAAAAAAGTTATTTTATTGTTTGCTGGGTAACTAAATCTGGTTGTCCTAGGCTCCTGATTTGTCCACCCATGGTGAGCATTTACAAATGATTACACTTGCACCTCCCATGCTTTATAGGTCCAAGCCCAAGTCTTCATAATTTCCCTTATTTCATTTTCTGTTCTGCTTTGAGACTGAAAACAAGTGTAAAATCAGGATGCGTCCCAAACGTCAGGAATCAACAGTTGAGTTCTTATTTGAAATCTATCTCAAAACGTAACATCATTTATCACTTTATGTATTTTACATAATTGCATAATTAGCAATCACAACATGACACTTATCTAATCCTTACTCGGCAGACAGAAAAGGTAAACAAACGTAACCTTCACATCTCTGTTTATTTTTGTATTTTTTAATTTGGAACTGTTTGAATATTCATGAGCAAACTCCCAGCTCACTGCAGCTTCTCAGTGTTTTTTTCAGTCTGAGGTTTTGAGATGTTTGTAATAAGAACATTGACTACACATACTGTAAATTCTAGTGTTTGGGACGTGAGCTGTTTACTCACCTATCATATCTGCCTTTTATTTGCTTTGTTTATCTCTAACTATGGTTAAAATTAGTAGGTTATTAGCAGAATAATGTAGCTGATTTGGTTTTATTGCTGAGAGGATTTGAGTTATTGGTGAAAGTGGCCTGTGCTGAAGCTCTAGATTTATTTGATCATCTTAGGACGACCCAACGATCCCGACAAACCCTCCATAAACCGTGGGTTTTATAGCAAATGTATGTTTGTATAAATAAAAAACTATTTTAAATGTATTTTTCTGTGAGTGAGTGTTGGAGATTGGTACACTGTTTAATTGTTTTGTATTTCTTGAAAATGGAGAAGAGGGGAAAAAATGCTGATTAGTATTTGGTTTCTTTAATGGAATCAGTTCTAATGTGTGTGTTGTGCATAATATACTCACTCCAAACTTCTTAATCCTGCAATTAGGGTTGCACCAACACTGGGCAAGGGTCATCGCATGGCTTACACTATCAACCATTCACACTCACACCTGGGGGCAACATAGAACCTTCTTGATGTGAGGTGGACGTGACAACCACTACACCACCTTACTGCCCTGTGAATATATGTGATTTCTAAATTCAAAACATTAAGAAATTAAATATAATCCTTACAATTATAACAAAATTCCATAATGCTAGTGGATTTTTTTAAATTTAAAATTTATTTAAATAAATGAGGTCCTATGTATGGATTTTCACTAAACTGAAAATATCTGTCTTAAATAAAGGCCCATATCAAAATTGAATGTAAACATAAATTACTAAATAAATTATAATTATTAAAGACGTTGTGCAGAACAATAAAACTTAAGTTACTAAAAACACATCAGGAAACGACATCATCTGTGTGAGTGCTTGAATTAATTCGTTGTAGGTTTTGAAATATATTATTGATAAGCTTTACAGTTAAAAAAGAAATCATTTCTAGGTAAAGGCTTGTTCACGTGTTATTTGTAAAATACTTGTCAGTCATAATAAAGAAAAAACTGGAATTTCTAAGCAAAATGTAAAAAAGTTTAAAGTTATGGGTTTTATCTTTCATTATCAGTTTCATTTATTCACCTGTTTTTCATCTTGTTTTTGTTTGACAGAATCTACAGAACAACAGATTATTCAGTGCCATAACAAATTTTTGTGGGTGGGATGGGTTATATTTCCATTATGTGGATCTTTTTATAGTGTACATGAGCAAGTACAGGCCATCTTGTTAAAAGTTAAGTTTAAGCTAAACTTATTAATATCTGTCTGTGTGCAAAATCATAGACCGATAGCTTCTATTTTAACAATTTTATGTGTGATTATGTAATGTTTGAGTGAGTTGTAGAATGATGTCATGACGGTGCAAATTAAGAAGAGGAGTATGGCTTTACTGTATTACTAGTTTCCCCACTGCACAGGAAATTATTTTAAACTAAACCTTTTAACATCTCCAACACAATGAGGTCAATAAATGGCATGAATGTCTCAAATTCCTGTACTTGTGCATGATGACATCTCCTCAGTTTTCAAATAACTGTGCATAAAATCGTTTAAACAGAAGCTATCAGCCTAAAATTTTGCACAGAAAGATATCAATCTGGAGATTTGAACAGAATTAACATTTAACAAGTTTTGTCTTTGCCTTTAACGATATCGTGCATCAAACCTGCTAAAATGCAAAATACAGACATGCTCAATAAATAAACAAAAACGTTATGCAATGCACCAAAAATATATTTCAAAATTAGTACACATTTTTACTCAGTATAAAATTAGACAATTTCATATAGTATTTTTCCTATTACATATATTTTTATATACATATTTTATCCTATTTACTCAAACATATCTGTCTCCCCTTTTTACATCACACTCACTCTTTCAATTTCCCCCTATTATTTTCCCCTCAATTTAGCCTCCTTACTTGGATGGGGCTACTTTCCCCATCACATGACCACTGCTAACCAGCAGTCCTTACTATGCAGGTGCATAAGGCCCCCAGAGCCAATAGGGCCCTACAAACTTAGGAAGATATTTAAAACAATATAGGAAGAATTAAAATGTCAGGGTTTTTTTGTTAGTTTTTTTTTTGCCAGCTAAGCCCTTAAATGTTCATTATCAAATTTGTTTGTAATATCTAAAGGTGCTTTACGACAATGTTGGTTGTAAAAAGCAATATGCAAAAGAAATTGAATTGATGTTTATTATAGTGCACTTACAGGATTTGATAATTTAAATGTAGAGCGAAAAAATTAGGCTGCAATGATAATAAAGATGCAGCTTGTGTTTGTGGGGTTAACAATTTAAAATTATTACACTGTGGGGGGGGACATGGGGCTACAGTGTTAGCACATCTGCCTCACAGAAAGAGCTGTTCCGGGTGTACCCCGCCTTCGCCCGGACTCCACTGAGATGGGATCCAGCCTTCCCACAACTCTAGCTAGATTAAGCAGTGTGAATAATCTTAATTTTAGTCCAGTCATAAAACAGACTGTTTACAGATGGGTTCATTCAATAAAGCTCACCAGTCCATCCCATGGCCAACACACACACTCACACCCCTGCACACCAGGGAAAAAATTTAAACAGCCAATTTGGACTGCGGGAAGAAATCAGAGGAAACCCACACAAGCACAGGGAGAATATGCAAACCCCACAGAGAAATGCATTTGCCAAGTTCAGGACTCCATGCAGCTGGTTAAAACTATACGGTAAATGTACCAAAAGTCCTGCAGGAAAAATCCTCCTTTAGTAAAATTAAATAAGTACTGACAGCAAAATGTAGTTAAAATAAATGTAATTTATTCATTAATTTCTAAGCCACTTCATCCTAATTAGGGTCACAGGCAGACTGGTGCCCATCTTAGCCAACTCTGGGCTACGACGGGGTGCACCCTGAACAGCTTGCCAGGCCATCACACTCACACCGAGGAGCAATTTGGAACAGCCAATAAGCCTACCGTGCATGTTTTTGGACTGTGGCAGGAAACCGAAGTACCCGGTGGAAACCCACGCAAGAGAAGGGAGAACATGCAAACTCATTCATTCATTTTCTGAACCGCTTAATCCTAATTAGGGTCGCGGGGAGGCTGGCGCCCATCTCAGCCGACTCAGGGTGAGGGCAGAGTACACCCTGGACAGCTCATCAGGCCATACTGCAACCAGTAATCCAGCACCCTACCACTGGGCCACCACTGCCCAGAACATACAAACTCTACACAGTAACACTGAGACTGGAACCCAGGACCTTCTTGTCCCTAGACAATTGTATAGACATAGAGGAGCCTCATTGTTCACCTATTTAAAAAAAATAATTATTTAAACATTTTCTGTGGGTTTAAATTGCTTGAGTCTTTAATTTGAATTTTAGATTCATGTATCTACCATTTCCTTCTTAGCGTACAAAAGATTGATACATCGCCATAGATGAATTTACTCTCCCCTTCATAAATTTATATAATAGGGGCCCTTAAACAGACTGTTGCATCAGGCCCCCAAAACGCAAGAAATGACCCTGCATAACATACAGTAAATCAAACCATTTTAATAAAAAAGAAAATATTTATTTAACTCAAGCCCTCCTTTAAGCTTTTATGACATGTTCATGTAGTTCTTGTGTGATGAAAGACTGTAAACACCAGTTCAAGTGCAAGACATTACAACCATGGGGGACAAATTCTCATTCTTTTTCAGAACACCTCTCCAGGGTCATCAGTGTCTGCCTCTGTATTTTGGGTGAAAGAAAATGAAATCATTAGTTTATACTTAAAATTAACACTTGGGAAGGAAATACAGCCCGAATTTCACGTCGAATTTCTTAGTTCCAACTAGAAAAAACTACATAACAACCCCAATTTCAACTAGGAACTCGAGAATTTAGAAAGAGCTGTACAATTCTGAGATGTTCACTCGCACTATCCACAGAAAATAAGACATTTCACTGCTTTCAATTACGTCAGAGGGGAATTAAATTTTTAGGTCAAAAGATATGAGCTGGTTAAAGATATAACACTGACCATACAGTTAACTAAATACTTCATAAACTCATCAGTAATTCTAGCCTGTTGCTAACAGAACACAAACACACACACCAGTGCAGATTGGGACACTGCGTGCTTTTGAATCTAAATTTGAATATAATATCAAATGCACCGTGCTTGAAAATGACATCATTCCGAGGTCCCACTTCCAAGTAAATTTGAATGCAGTATTAGCACCAGAATCACAAAGATTTCTAAATAAAAGATACTTAATGGGTTTCTGGGTGCACGTGTCTTAACATAGACCGTTTTAGATGATTAGATTATAGTGTGTAATGGGAAAATTTAACATTTTATTGCCACATTAATGTTGCTGAGCCTCGACCTGACCTATTGGAGCAACAATGCTGTGGAGATTACATGCTGTGATCAAGGCAACATGCAGTCCAACAAAATAACGAGTGTGACTTTTTTGGAGCCGGCAGTGTAGATCTTCAGGACCATGGTTAGGGATTCCCGATACAGAGAACCAAACGGACATATCCTACAAAACTGAAGGCAAATCGCGTATTATACTTACTGGCTTTCTTGATTTAAAATCACAACTTCTTCTTCTTCACTGTCTGAAATTACCATCACTTCATCTGCAAACAAAACAAACAAACATCAAGCATGCAGACTAAATAGAAGCATCTGTGGTGAGTAGAAGGGCTTGTACTGCAGTCTTTTAGAAATTTAGTGTGGACATTGTCAATACTAGCACCACACTTAAGAGAAATTGGAATAGCATCGATCTGATTTTTTGCGTCACAAACATTGCGCCCATCCGTGTACACATGGGAACTCTGTGGTGATATTTCTCATGCCAGCATATAAACATCATAATGGGAATGAATGAGTGATGCAAACTACTTCTGCTCTATCTTTCATCTTCAAACTGTTACTTGATTCAAGCCATAAAATACACTTTCTTAATAAAATACAAATTTTATTAATGTAAACAGAATTCTATGTGCCATATGCAGTGAGTATCTTCATTTATTATTCTCACAAAATAAACTGTTACTGCCGCACAATGCATTACTCATTTGAATAGAAAGGCTTTCAACCCAATCACACTGATGAAGTGCATGACGTTTCTGATGTCTGTAACATGCTTATGGTAATAAAGCTATCCAGCGGAATGGCATCTCTCTACCCTGTGGTGATATCGGGTTTCCATTAAAGAAATCTTCTCAATAGCATAACACTTTCAGATAATATCAAAACTGTGAGGACCGGACGGTCATAACATGATGGTTACAAGAAATTGTCATTGATGGTGTCATCAAAATGAATTCACATCGAAAGAATTTCATTTTTTCGCAGCTCCGCTTTTAGGCAGTGCCTAAATCGTTATACTCAAGACAGCACTCACTTTTTTTTAATCATTTCTTTTTCAAAGTGCTTTATTTCAGTTTGTGTTTGTATTCAATTTAATATGCATTTTTCCCTTGCTAGACGACTCTACTGAGTTCAACGATGGCTTATTTGAGGGAATTTACTAAAATGTATTACATTATGTTTTAATTTATGAGCGAACTGAGAAATTTATTACCTTTCTATCAAAAATATTAAATGTCACAAAACACTGGCATATTCTGTTTAATTTTTCTCCAGATTGAGTTTCTAACCCACACTTTCTAGAAAAAACATGATAATATTGTAATAGGAGAGAAACCCAGTGTGAATTTCTTTTCCTGAATATGTGAGATTTTCAGTGAATTTCTCCAAATTATTTCCAGCCATATGTTATACATGAAAGATGAAATGACAAAAGTTACTCAAACAACTGACATTAAATCAAAACACCAATTTTTATAAACTAAATGGAGACAACTCAGAGAAGAGTCGTGTTGGTATAATAAATAGGCTGATCCATGTGGCGCATCGACAAGGACTATAAACCTGGAGATTGCAAGTTCGAATCCAGCCATCTGTGAACAGGAGTCCATGGGAGCTGACTGGTTGAGCTCACACAGGAGAGAGGGATGGCATACGCTCCCCTGTCACTGACAGCAATCATCCATACAGAAAGGGTGGATATTACTTTTCCTCTGAGTGTGTTAGGCTGCTCCCAAATGCAAATGCTCAATAAATCGATTCGTAAAATTGCGAGTGGCAGCATCGCATGTCACAGAGGGCATGTGCATGCTTACACCTCTCCCTGGTTGGTGGTAGTCATATGTGATAGGAAGGCAACACTTGACAGGTTCAAACTGGATATGACTAAAAAAGGTGGGGAAAAGTAATTAAATAAACAAATAAATAGAAATGATTTTTCTCCCTTCAGGTTATGAGGTATTTCACTGAAGCTCCGTGTAGTGAATACGAAACTAAACAGGTCTGGATTGGCAGAAAGGTGGCCCTTTTTAAAAATTATAATTTTTGATGGCCAATGTTATTTTATAATCGAGTACGGTCATTTAAACTACTTTATCAAATTTCATGCTTAAATCATCATCTGAACTAGTTTTAGCAAAAAGCTGCTGCACTATAAGGACCATGTTCCCAGATACGGCTTTGCATCCCTTACACTCTACTAAAGATGGCGTTTTAATGCTGTAAGTTGTATTATCAGGTTAGCTGTATTGTAGTTATATACTATAGATTTAATCACGAGATTACTGTAATTTTTTGCAGCACTTTTATTAGCGAGGCAACACTAGGATTATACTAGGATTAAATCAGAGGGTGTTACATGAGATCAGCAAATCTTTACAAGCACAGGGAAATCAGAAAGTTGTTGTACCTGTGATAGGTTTGGTGCCTTCCTAATATGGATCGTCGATAACTTTGCTAGTTTGATTAGTTTATAAGATATGTACAGACAAACCAGGAGGCACGGTACCTTTCTTCTTCCTCTGCTCAGTTATGCCAGATGTCTCCTCTTCCTCATCATCATCTTCCAAACCCCAAGTGTTCTGTAGTCCTTCCCCTACCTGTCCAGTTCCCGTGGCAACGATGACCGGGGAGGGCACTCTGAGCAAAGGGTCAAGGACTTGATAGCAAAAAGACACTCATTCAATCACAGACTAGGACTGGTGCCCATCTCAACTGACAGAAACAGAAATCAGAAACTGAGCAGAAACAGCCCGAGCCCAGAAATCAAACCCAGGACCATTTTGGATGGGCTAAACACTACTCCACTGTGCTGCCCAGTAAAAAGACAACTACCTCTATTTGAGTCTGTCAATCAAATGATACAATTAATTACTTCTGCTGTTTGCAGTCATTTTAAAAATTAACAAAACAATATTCTCTGCTCCAATCTACTGATAAAGATACACTTCTGGAGGAGCGTCTGCTTTGCTGAGGATTTCATCAGCCGTCGTCTCAATGTCGGTCATCTCCAGCGGAGCTTCCTCTTTTGTCAGGACTGTGATTTGCTCCTTAGCTATGGACTCTGCAAAGCCGAACCTTCCACCTTCTTTCCTGTTGGGGAGAAAAAAAATAGAAGCTTAAAAAAATTAAAGGAGCTTGGTAAAAATACACAACCAAAAGCAATAATATAAACAAAGCTTAGAGGAAACGTAGATTTTTGTCAAGAGAACAAACTAATTTGTCACTGTACTCGATTGCTTGTTGGGTGAAAAATCAATCAAAAGGATGTGCATGCACAAGAGCTGTGACCGAGCCCCTTTAACCGCTGACACACACAATAAGCAGTGCTTAGTTTAGTTCTTACTTTACTTAACCACACAGGAGGGATAACATGCAGGTGACCCTCTTATACTACATCATCATCATCATCATATTCTTCCACTTAATCCATGGTTGAATTGCAGGAGCAGCAGCCTAAGCAGAGAGGTCAAGAAGTCCCTCTCCCCAGCCAATTCCTCCAGCTCTTCCGGGGGGTACATAGAGGCATTCCCATACCAGCCGAGGGACAGTTCCGCAAGCATGGTCTGGATCTACCACGTGGTCTTTTCCCGGTTGGACATGACCGAAACACCACACCAGGCAGGCGTTCGGAAGGCATTTTAATCAGATGCCTGAGCCAGGATGCTGGAGGGTGCATGGGAGTTTGCCCAATCTGTCCACATGTGCTTTGTATATTTAGAGAAGGCTTTCTACCGTGTCCCTCGGGCTATCTTGTTGGGTGTGCTCTGGGAATATTGTATACCGGGGCACACCCCACAAGATAGCCTCCGGGATCCTGTAGAGTGTGTAGAGCTGGCCGAGAGTGCTGAGGCCAGGACGAAAAAAAAAACATTGCTCCGCCTGAAACTGAGGTTCAATTTTCAGTTGGATCCTCCTCTCATGTACGCCTGCATAGACTTTTCCAGGTAGGCTGAGGAGTGTGATTCCACGATAGTTGGAACACACCCTCCAGTCCCCCTTTTTAAAAAGGGGAATTACCACGCCGGTTTGCCAATCCAGAGGTATGGCCCCCGATGACCACTCGATGTTGCAGAGACATGTCAACCAAAACATTCCTATAACATCCAGAGCCCTGAGGTATTCAGGGCAGAATCTCATCCCGGCCACCGAGGAGCTTTTTGACTACCTCGGCGACCTCAGCCCCAGCAATGGGAGACCCCCCACGCGAAACCCCAGGGTCCTTCCTCCTACACAGAGGGCGTGTTGTTGGGATTGAGGAGGTCCTTGAAGTATTCCTTCCACCTACCGACAACATCCCCATTCGAGGCGAGCAGCTCCCCACTTCCGCTGCAAACAGTATTTGTGGAGAACTGCTTCTCCCTCCTGAGGCGTCAGGTGGTGGTCCAGAACCTTTTCGAGGCCAACCGGTAATTGCTTTCCAGGCCCTCACCGAACTCTTCCCACACCTGAGATTTTGCAGTGGCGACAGCCGGGGCTGCAGCATGTTTTGGCTGCCGGTGCCTGTCTGCTGCCTCGGGAGTCCCACAGGCCAAAAGACCCGATAGGCCTCCTTCTTCAGCTAGATGGCCCCCCTCACCACAGGTGTCCACCACTGGGTTCAGGGGTTACCACCACATGAGGCACCAATGACCTTCCAGCCACAGCTATGGGCTGCTGCCTCAACAATAGAGGCACAAAACATGGCCCATTTGGATTCCATGTCCCCTGCCACATCTGGGATGTGGTTGGGTCTGCCGGTGGTGGGAGTTAAAGGCCCTTCTGACAGGAGTTAAATATTTTCAGGAGACCCTAACTACACGCTTGGGCCTGCCAGGTCTGGAGGGCAGCCTCCCCTGCCCTCTGAGCCAGTTCACCTCCAGGTGGTGATTGGTTGAGAGCTCGGCTCCTCTCCTCTCTCTTCTCGTATCAGAACATACGGCCGCAAGTCCGAAGACAGTACAAGACTGAATACTTTTTCAAGGCACTGTATAATCCTTCTAGAGAGTTCAGGATCTACCCCGTGCCTCCTGCCTTTGACATACCATAAAACCGAAAGGAAGGCAACCAGGAGGCATCCTAATCAGATACCTGAACCACCTCAGTTGACTTCTTTACCCCAATCTCCTCCTGATTGTCTGAGCTCCTCATGCTATCCCTAAAGCCGAGCCCAGACATCCTATGAAGGAAGCTTGAATCCACAATCTCATTCTTTCTCTCCTTACCTAAATCTCCTGACCATAGGTGAGGGTTGGAACATAGATGACCTCGACACCCCTACGGACTGGTGCAGCACTCTTATTACTGCTGACGCATCACTGAGTCATCTGTCTATCTCCCTCTCCATTGTAATAATTTAATTACCATGTAAGAAATGAAAGAATTTGGGATGCTCCTTATCAAAAGGCGATATGATGTGTGATCTGTTCCTGTTTGCCACCCAGAAGGTAACCCTTTTGTTTTTGAGAGCACTACATCCCCGAGTGTTTTATTACTCTTATACTGCAGAGATTCCAAACAATGAATTTTTTAAAATAAAGAATCTACTAGGGACGCCTTCTCACCGGCACCGCTTAGGTCCACTAGCACTAGGGGTGGGGGATGTGTACAGAGACATCATGTTATAAAGATTCTGTGAACACTGTAAAAATTCATTCACAGTTGAAGGGATGAGTTATGGATTAACGGTGACAGGTGCATGTGACTAAGTGCATGTTTTAATATAAGAAATGTCCAAACAAAAAACAAACAAACAAAAATACAACCCAGTAATAAAAAAATAGACCACAGCGGTCCAGACGCTCCCACTGAAAGGACCATTTCATAATATGTCAATACAGAAAAAACATAGCTAGCTTGGAAGCCCCAGCTTCAGCACACGGCAAGTAAAAGTCCAAAAACTAAAGTGTGATAGACAGCTGACCAGACAGAGCCCATTCCTACAGCTCCGAAGCCACTTTGTGGGCGGGGGCTGATGAGAAGTGGACAAATATGACGTAAATAAAATTCTCTGCCAGATTGGTTGGAATAACGACTGGTCGAAGAGTTGTTGAGGACTAAAAGTCAGTGTGATGATGGACGATGACATGCAGACGACAATACTCATCCCTATGTGTTGCTCCAATTAACCGAAATATATGTTACACATCTTCGGTTAAATCAAAGTTACTGACCAAGCTTGGTTGAATTCCTGTGAACGCTACAGGAGGAGGAGCGGAAAGAAGAAAAGTGTGATGCTGACGGATAAAGCTGATGATTACAGACGTGATAGACTCAAAGTGATCCTCATGTGATGCTCTACTCCAAGCGACACAATGTCGCTTCCTATCACTAACAGGGATATCATCACCATAAACAGTCACACACACACACACACACACTCAGTCATGCACACAGACACTCATTCCTCATGCTCCCAGTCCCAAAATCAATAATACAAATACAGCTCGTTACAAAAACTGTGCAGAGCAAGTTCAACAACAACAACAACAAAATAAACAATAACCCCCATTGTCACTTCTTTCACACAGAGATTAAAGGACATGTAGGCTTCACACACACACACACACACACACACACACACACACACACACACACACACACACACACACACACACACACACA